>FR997761.1:13903694-14505148 GCA_905475315.1 Autographa pulchrina | reverse complement strand
CCTTAAACACCTGTTCCCTTAAGCAACAATTTCCCCAGAATATCATCCCGTATCTCAAAATCGATGCCACCAGACCATGATATGCTAGTAATTTTGTCGGCATTTTAACTTTCCTGGACAAATTAAAAAGTACATACGCAGCAGAGGGTACATATTTGAATATCGAAAATTAAAATATCTACGGTTAAAATATCAATGTTCAAAACATCGAAAATTAAAATATCGAATGACCATATAATCGAAAATTAAAATATCGAAAGTTTATAATGTCGAATTGTTAAATAACCCACGACCAAAATATCTAAAATCGAATAATCTACAAAAGTGACATCGAAATATCTAAATATCGAAAGTACAAAGTATCGAACGTCCTAAATATCGAAGTACACTGTATCGAACGTTCTAAATATCGATATCTCATTATTATGTACTTTGCACAAGCATATGCCATGTATGCAGCAAGCATGCAACATGTAAACTAGCAAACATCAGGCATGCAAGCAAGCGTGCAACATGCAGGTTTCTGTCACGGCTCCGGCGCTGCGGGCCTCCGGCGGTCCCACGCGTGCTAATCGTCGCAAACGGCTTTCGCTCACCACCGCAGCTTCGGCTCGCTGGCCGGCTTCACCGGCCAGCCTCAGCCGCGGCGGCTCGCTCGCAGCCGCTTGCTCCTCAGCCCGCGGGCCGCCTCGCCCCTCCGCGCCTACGCGACTCTAAATTACACTCTAGGGGTAGGGCAGACAAGACTACGTGGGGTCGGTTTTGCAGCGATTCGGTTCTGTCACAAACTTTTATAACACAACATACTGAATCTGTACTCTCATAATACCACATAATGAAAATTTATTCGATATTTTAACGAGTAGGTATTTTAAAAATAAATATAATGAACTTCGATGAATTGAATGTTGACATTTTGAACTTAGGTATAATGAGTAACGATATTTTTAATCATTAGATATTTTCATCAGTCGGCATTTCAATTTTCGACTTTTTGAGCTTAGGTATAACAATTATCGATGTTATGATATACTCGATATTCACATTTTCGATGTTTTGAACGTCGATATATTAACCGTAGATATTTTAATTTTCGATATTCTAATATGTACCCGCAGCAGAACTTAGTTTTTTGCAGACTTCTTCTGCTTGTGGCTTCCATGTTAGTTGGCTATCTATGAGTATGCTTAGGAATTTCGCAACTTGTACTTGGTTTACTATTTCACTGTTATAGTGTAGGTTTAAAGCTTGCGGTGGTAAACATTGATAAAAATGCATTATGTTTGTTAAATGTTACTAGGCCTAATCACTATTAGCATAATAGAAATAACGGAAACAAATTTGAGTTAGTGAAAGAAACGAATCGCTGCAAAACCGACTCCACGTAGTCTTTTCTGCCCTACCCTAGAGTGTAATTTAGAGTCGCGTAGGCGCGGAGGGGTGAGGCGGCCCGCGGGCTGAGGAGCAGGTGGTGAGCGTAAAACCATCTGCGACGATAAGCTCGCGTGGGGCCGCCGGAACCCTGCAGCGCCGGAGCCGTGACAGAAACCATGCCTGCTGCATGTTGCATGCTGCATGCTGGCTTGCATGCTGCTTGCTTGCTTGCATGCTTGCTTGCATGCTGCATGCTTGCTTGCATGCTGCATGCTTGCTTGCATTCTGCATGCTTGCTTGCATTCTGCATGCTTGCTTGCATGCTGCTTGCTTGCTTGCATGCTGCTTGCTTGCATTCTGCATGTTTACTTGCATGCTGCATGCTTGCTTGCATTCTGCATGTTTACTTGCATGCTGCAGCAATATTGTATAGAAATGTGTATTAGTGTCTAATATTTTAGGTGTTAATTATTAATTCTTTGTTATGCCTATGTATAATGTGAGCAATATGTAAAATTGTGTTGTTTGTTGAAAGTTTTTTCATAATTAAGGAGTTAGATATTTGTATGGTGTATGATTAGTTTGCTTATAAAAGTTATGCTTAAATATCATTATGCGTAAGGATATTTAGGCTTTAGAATATTATGCTTCACAATTATTATGCTTAAAGTAAGTATGCCTAATAAATTATTCTTATAAAGTTATGCCAAATTAATATTGTGCGTAACTATTATTAGGATAAATACAATTTATTATGCCATGTTAACTTATGACATAAAATTTTATGCTTAAAAATAGGGAACCATCTGCAAATCGTCTGCATAAAGGTGGTAGGATGAGAAAAGTCCTTGTGAAATGGGGTTTATAAATAAGGCAAAAAGTAATGGAGAGAGAACCCCTCCCTGTGGTACGCCGGCAGAAGTATCACACCACGAAGAGCATGCGCTTTCGATAGAGATTCGTTGCCGACGGCCACACAGGTAACTTCGAAACCAATCAATTGCCGTTGGAGATATGTTCAGAGAGCGCAGCATGCCAAGGAGAATATCAAAATCGATCGCGTTAAAGGCATTCGTCGAAGGCATTACTAAAGTCAAGTAACACAAGAATCGTTAGTTTTCCACCCTCCATGGCCATCCTAATGTCCTCCGTAATGTTGGTTAGAGCAGTTACGGTGCTATGTCCTGGACGAAATCCTGACTGGAAAGGATTAAGGAGGTTGTTCTTGCGCAGGAAAGCACTGAGCTGGTCATGTATGAGGCGTTCAAGAACTTTGGAAAGAAATGGTAAAATGGAGATAGGACGGTATTGAGAGAAAGATAGGGGATTGGGGGTTTTGGGAAGTGGAGTGATTTGTGCATCTTTCCAAACGGTGGGAAAAACGCCACATGTAATGGAGAAATTCAGGATATGAGTAATGATAGGAAGGATCTCATCCAGGATAGGGACAATCATTTTACGGCTGACGCAATCACTTCCAACAGCATTAGAAGTGATTGATACCACACTCTTCTTCACATCACAAGCCGAGAATTGATTAAATAAAAACTGTGGATAGTCGGGAGTTGGAAGGGAAGAAAGATAATTTAATGTGTTAGCTTTTGAAGTCTCATCACATTGGGACGAAGAGCTGAAAAATGAATTTAACGACTCTAGGTCGACATCTTTAGGGATCACGTCTTGACGTGATTTGCCCACTCCCATTAACCTCAGAAACTTCCAGACCTTTGCAGGTTCACTGTTTTCCACTGACTTGTGAATATGTCGGCGTTGAGCATCTCTACACACCTTATTGCAGTGATTGCGGATGGAGGTATATTTTTCCCAAGCTAAGGGACTGGGTCTGCACTTATACTTAGTTTTGGCTGCAGCTTTTTGTTGCAGAAGATTTTTTATGTCATCCGTCAGCCAAGGTGCTGGTAGGTGCTTCATTTTAACTGGACGAACTGGAGCATGAAGGTCGTAAAGATTTATTATTTCTGAATTAAAAATATCAATTTTGTCATCTATTGTCGAAGCAGCTACGAGATGCGACCAGTCAATTCTACTAGAATCCTCACAAAGTTCTTTAAGGTCCATACCAGCAAAATTGCGTTGCAACATTACACGACGTTTTGCCTTAGGAGGTCGGATTTTGTAAGCCAGATAGATAAGGTCATGATAAGAAAACGCGTCAGCTGCGCACTGACCATGTTTTACAACATGCTGCGTAGAAGAAACAAGGATAAGGTCAAGAAGGACGGGACGGAATGCGGGAAATGATGAGTAGCACCTAGTGGAAGAGGAGTTAAATTACAAGATTGAATGGCGGACTTAAAAGTGGATGAACGACTGTCATTTTTCAAAAGACAAGTATTGAAGTCACCCATTATAATGGTATGACTATAGGACGGTGTAAGATTTTCAAGGATAGTTTCGAAAGAGGAGAAGAAATTAATGCGAGATGAAGGACAATAGTAAACTCCAAGTAGAATTTTTGTATTGGAAAGGGTAACTTCTAAAAAGAGATGCTCACCGGCATTTGACGGAGATGGCTGTGCTGACATATTTACTATGGAAAAAGGTATATTGGCCCGGAGGTATATGGCAACACCACCACCACCGCCAACGCTGCGATCATTTCTAATCAGCACAAACCCAGGTAGGGAATACGAAGTGGAAGGAAGGCAAGGCTTTAACCAAGACTCAGAAACAAGTATTGCATGGATATTTTTACAATCAATCTTGCCAGCATATCGTGGAAATGAGCCGGAATGCTTTGTGCGTTAATATGGACTACATTCAGATTTTTAGGACTATCAGAAAATTGAGACTGTAGTGTTTCGCTCAAAGATGGAATACTGGTAAAGCTGTCATTACTGGAAGCAGATATGAAGCTTTCGTCATCACTAACCGGACTAGAGACATTATTTATTAAATGTATGTTATCCATGTATATGTATACTAAGTTTATGATAAATAAATAAAATAGATAAATATAAACGAAAAATCAAAATTAAACTACAACAAATCCACCCGCCAGTTCTGTGTTACAATCAGAATGGCCTATCTGAACGATAAGCTCATATTTAACTTAATTAGACAATAATGTAAATAAAACAATTAAACAAACAGAAAGTAAGACTTATGACTATTTCACGGCAAGATTTCCGGCATCAAAATATCAACCACTTTAGACATTATACAATATATGAATGCTTAAAATTAAGACTGCAGATTAAAATGAATCTGGAACGCCAACATAATATTTTTGACACAAAAGCCATGACACCAAATAATTCTAATTCCAACCGGCCATAGACAATTAAACACAAGTGACAGTTGCTTCGGGAAAATAGTGCGTTTCGAAGCACAGAATATATTGAGTATAATAAAATAATCTTCTACAAGGTAGGTATCAAAAGTAAACAAAATTATTGCATACGCATACCGTACTTTCAAAATGTAATGACGTTATAATAATGAAATTAAAAATTGTTTTGCCGGAAATTGTTATTAAAATTATAACAGAAAGTAAGTCGAATCAGAAATTATGTGAAAAATATGGAATAAGGTAAAAGTTAAGAAGAAGTTACCGTGAAATAGCCATGTGGACGCGACATGACACAACTTGAAGCACTATTTCTTGATAGTGGCAGCGCGCTTTTTCCGTAGCGCAGCAGTTGCTACGCTGGCTGGCGATACGTTAACTGGAGACACAGACCCATGCTTGACGGGACCTTCCGGAGGTTGAGCAATTGCATTGAGGTCATACGTATTCACAACCCGATGTTTACTGCCATCAGCAGCCAGGATGAATACATCGCCTCGTTGAGTCCAGCAGTTTGAAACTCCAAACCTCTCACGCGCCATCATAAAAGCATCATGCCTGGATTTCGTCAAGAACTCCGATAACGTAATGCCGGAACCCTTAAGCTTCGTTTTCGCAAACCATATCTTGTCACGAAGATCAACGTCCATCAGCTTGACGAGTATTGGTCTGGGTTTGCTCCTGTTGGTGTGGCGGCCCATTCTATGGCACCTCCGAATGGCGGCAGCAGCAAACTCCTCAATCTTAATGTGTTCCTGCATAACACCTGCAACTACCTGGGCGGTTTCCTCCTTCGGCAGTTCAGGAACACCGTGCAAGAGAAGGATTTTCCGACGAGCGCGCATCTCCAGCGTGTCCACATCACGGGCAAGTGCCTGCATTTGACCTTGGAGACAACTAAGGGCTTCCAAGACCAAGGATCGAAATGAAGCGAAGTCAGCCGCCAGAGTGACTGTAGAATTCGGTGTTTGCTTTAAATCCGCCTCAAACTTAGACATCCTGTCATGGAAAGTTTTCATCATCTGGGACATTGACCCCTGTAGTGCTTCCATAATGTGTTCCAAATCTTAAGTTCAGTGCTTGCAAGTTGATAGTTATCGAAAGGATAACACAGAAACGGCAGGTAGAGAGTCTCAATAGTTATTATTTATTAAATAAATGTAATTAATAAACCTTTTTTAACTATTTTTTATATTTTATTTAAGCAGAGCCTAAAAATCTGTTACTTCTCTTCAAACTACCCCCAACCGAAAAAAAAAAAAAAAAAAAAAAGTTAGTTGTTTACGGTTACTAAGGTATGATATTAAGAGATCAAGCACGTTTCCTCTGATGCCCATGATATTTAGTTTACGTATGAGAATATCATGATCTACACTATCAAAGGCTCTTGTCATGTCAGTAAAAATTGCACAAACTGGTACCCTACTATCAACATTACCCGTAATAAAGTTAATCAAATCGTAAACTGCAGAATTTACACCCATATTTTTCCTGAAACCTTTTTGTTTCTCACTTAAAATATTATATTTATGTAAAAAAACTACTTATAGCGTCATAAATAAGTTTTTCCATTACTTTAGAAAAAAACTGGTATTAAAGCAATTGGCCTATAGTTTGCTAAATTTTCCTTATTGTTCTTTTTATGCAAAGGCTTAATTATTACAGTTTTTAAATTATCCGGAAATACTCCAGAACTAATACATAAGTTTAGTATGTGGCTGAGATGCAAAGCAATTACATTTGATACAAATTTAACGAATTTAGTTGATATGCCATCGAAACCAGTGCTATTTTTATTTTTTAAAGATTGTATCGCTCTCATAATATCTTGAGGTACGACTAGATGAGGGTATTGATGCCATGTTTTTTGAGCTTGATCGATGAAATAATTGTTAAAGGCATTTGCAATCTCTGTAGGATCAGTAATGTCAGTCTCTTGTGTTTTAATTAGAGAAATCGGTTCGGTTATTCTGGCTTTATTATTTATGATCTGCCATGATGCTTTCGATTTATTGCTCGAAGTACTAATGTAATAATTATTTTGCGCTCTTTGTGTTAACTTAATTATTTTTCTAAACCTATGTGAATAGTTCCTAAGATTATGTTTATTGTGATTTGATGGTTCGCGTCTATATTGCCATAATAAATGCCTTTGCTTTTTACTACACACTCTAATGCCACGTGAAACCCATTTTATATTTTTATTTAACTTAATAGTAACTAATTTATATGGAAGGCAAAGATCATATAACAAGCGGAAATCTTCCAAAAAATAATCATATGCTTCATTAGCATTTAAAGTTTTATAAATATGAGAAAACGTCAGGAATTGAAGATAGTTTTTAAACTTCATTAAATTTTCAATGGACATGTCTCTTTTTTTGATCCTCCAAGAATTAATTCTGCACGACCTAACTACCTTAACATCTAGTATTTGAGCTGTATGATTGGACAGCGCAAAATCCACAACTTCTGATTTACATCTTAATTTAAAGTTGCGGGCAAAGTTATCTAAACATGTGTTGCTACTTAACCTAGTGGGCTGTTGTAATTCCAATTTAAGATTATAACCCAAAAGAAAGTGCTCAAAGTCAAGACTCATGCTGTTTCTTTTTAATGTGTCTATATTGAAGTCCCCACACATAACAATTTTTTTGTTTGTTTTATTACAGAATGGTTTTAAAATAATCTCTAACTTTTCATAAAATACATTTAGATTGTTTAATTTTGGTGGCCTATATACACATATAATAATTAAATTTTGATTGGTCAATTCTATTCCGCAACATTCAACAACATTAGCAATAGAATTCCTAGCTATATCCAAGAGCTCTTTATATTCGAGACTATTCTTAATTAAAATACACGATCCTCCTCTTTTCTGAGATCGACGTGCATACATTGCGGCTAATTTATAATTTGTTACATTTACTAATTTCTCATGTCCAGCCATAACAAAGTGTTCCGTGATACATATTATATCTATGTTTGTTTTCTTATGTGATAGTTCTTGTAGGTGAACAGAAAGTAAGTCAGTTTTATTCAATAATCCAGCAATATTTTGTTGTTTGTTTTTGATTGATTTGAATTGTTGAGATCTTCTAGGGGATAATTTTTAATATCAATAATCATACGATCATAAATACTTTCAAATATACGTTTTGTACCATGACTATTTAGTTTGCCTGTTCTATGAGAAAACATTTCCAAAGAAAGGTCACGATTAGTGTCAAAGATATATGCATAATTATTATTCTGTATATCCAAATAGAGTAAGTTGTTTAACATTTCTGTACGATAATTTTGAATTAGAGCTCCTCTAACGTAGGTAGGACAGCATACGACTACATTTGTGTGAGTTATTTGTTGTAGTGATTCCCTTAGTTGTTTAATTAATTCAATGTAATCTCTAGCACTTTTGAAGTCATTTTCTCCAAACATAATTATGCAGTAGTCGTCTAAGGATAGATTTTTAACTTTCTCACTGATATTTATCAGGATTTTTTTTAAGCCACTCCCTGGTGACAAAACCAGGTACGTACGAGTAAATAAGTTTTCTCCCATAATAATTAAGAGTTCTTTTATAAGTAAAGCGTCATTCTTTGTCTGCTGCTTAACTTGGCTAGTTACATAACATCTATATTCTATAAAGTATAAATTATAGCAAGTACCTACCTGTAGTACAACACAAAAAAAAATATCGTTCGGAACCCTTTGCAGGCGATTTCGACTCACACTTGACCATTTTTTAATGTCCACATAGCCTATGTCACTCGGGATAACTCAAAGCTTCTAACGATACCACAAACATTGAAATCGGTCAAGCCTTTTAGAAGTTATGGTGGAATAAAGAAACTCACAAACATACATACATACATACATACATACATACATACATACATACATACATACATACATGAACCCTGAAAACATAACACTCCTTTTTGGGCAGTCGTGTAATGAAAGGAAAAATTGACTTTACGGCTAACTTCGGCAACTTGAGGACACCACGAAAGATTCGCATCCATTATAATTCCCAGGTCCTTTACAGTATCAGAGAAGTTTATTGGGATTCCATCAAAGTATAGGCGCGCCATCGATGAGGAGTTTAATCGACTCCGCATAGGCTTGCTACCTATGATAATGGCCTGAGACTTTGACGGATTCACCTTAAGACCATAGGAATTAGCCCAAGAACAAATGGAGGCCAGGTCTTTATTCAAGGCAGCAATGGCAGAGTCTGCTTCAGCAAGTCTGAAGTGGCGATATAGCTGCAAGTCGTCTGCGTAAAGATGGAAGTTAGAAGATATTACTCTAGTAACCGAGTTGATGAAAACAGAGAAGAGAAGAGGAGAAAGGACGCCACCCTGGGGAACACCCGCCGTGAGGTCACACCAATCAGAGTAAGACTCTTCAAGGCGAACACACTGCGAGCGACCCCGAAGATAAGAATCTAACCAGGCTAGAGATAAAGAAGAGAAATTTAAAGATTTTAGGATGCCAAGCAGCACATCAAAGTCTACCGAGTTGAAGGCGCTGCTGAAATCCAACAAGACAAGGACCGTCATCATCTTATTCTCCATTGCCCAGCGGATGTCATCAGTCACCTTCAACAGGGCAGTGACAGTGCTGTGACCGGAACGGAAGCCAGATTGGAAAAAAGAAGTGAGAAATTTGACGTCAAAAAACCAGTGATCTGCCTGTGAACAATATGCTCGAGTACCTTGGAGAGGTAAGGGAGGATGGAAATGGGTCTGAAATGAGATGGTAGAGAAGGATTGGAGATCTTGGGTAAGGGTATAATATATGCCTGTTTCCAGGCGGATGGGAAATTACACGAATATAGGGAGTGGTTAAAAATATGGGTAAGGATCGGGAGCAGACAGGGAAGGACGAGATGGATCATTCTCGAGCACACATTATCACTGCCAACTGCATTAGAAGAGATTGCAAGTAGTGATTTTTCAACGTCAGCCTCAGAAACGGGGCTAAAAGAAAAAAGGGGGCAGTTTGGTACCGGCAAGTTCATAAGTTCAGTAAGAGTATCTGTTTTGACATTTAGAGCTAAATGGATAGGTGGTAGAGAAAGTGAAAAGTTTAATTCATTTAGATTTATGTCTATACAGGAGTTAATTGACGATTTGCCGATACCAACAGATTTTAGAAATTTCCAGACCTCGGAAGAACTTTGGTTAATAAGTGATTCATGGAAGTAGCGTCTTTTGGCATCTCTACACAGACGACTGCAACGATTACGCAGAACCTTGTAATAGTCAAGGAACACATCAGACGGCCTGCCCTTGAATTTGGTTTTAGCTCTGTCTCTGCGGGCCATAAGAGCTCTAATTTCAGCAGTAATCCACGGAGCAGGCTTATGCTTGATTTTAATACGACGAACTGGTGCATGCTTGTCCATCAAACCGAGGACCAGAGAATTCAAGCAAGACACTTTTTGATCCGTGCCGGGGCTCTCAGTGATAGGTGACCAGTCAAGTGCGATGGCGTCGGCTTGCAGAGCTTCAATATCAATCGCATTGTAATTTCGCAGATTCAAATACTGTGGCTTTTGCTTAGGAGTGCGAACACGATACGAAAGGTAAATGAGATCATGGTAAGAGAAAGTTGCCGTAAGTTGACCGTGCTTAGTGACCTTGTCAGGAGAGGAGACATTCGCAAGGTCTAATAGAGAAGGAGTACAGTTAGGAGAAAAGTGAGTAGCAGAGAGGGGCAAGACATGTAAATCATAGGAGGAAAGAAGAGAAGTAAGTCTGGAAGAACGAGAATCGTTCTTAATCAAACATGTATTAAAGTCGCCCATAATAATAACCTGTTTATAAGCAGGACACAGTTCACTCAGAGTGGAATCAAGAGAGCTAAAATAGTCAATACGTAAGTTAGGGGAATAGAGGACAGCAAGGAGAATCTTAGAAGATTTTAGAGAAATTTCAAGGAAAAGGAATTCAGGTGACTCGGAATATAGAGAGGGTGAGGCCAGAACAATTTTATGTGATAAATCGGCTCGCAAATATATGGCAACACCTCCACCCGGTTCTGTCATTACGAATAAGAACAAAGCCGGGAAGAGGAAATTGAGTAGAGAGGAGTGAAGGTTTGAGGAACGTTTCCGATATCAAAATCGCGTCAACATTTGCATTGCTAAAAGATGCTAGAAGGTCGGAATAGTGACTCGGAACACTCTGGGCATTAATATGCACAACGTAAAAGTTATTACGATGGTCAAAGAAAAGAGAGGAAATTTGGTCGTGTAAAGTGGGAGGAGAATTCAAGTCATCCGCACTAACATAACCGCAAGATTCAGAAGAGCATGAAAAAAAACTATCATTAAGCTCATCACGAGCATCCATAAGAGAGTTAAAATAAATAAATAATTATAAATAAATTAATATATCAATACTAATATTTACCAGTGAATTAAAAATTAATAAACAAGTAGCAATACCAACGACCACCCTCTATCGCTGGTGAATTGATAAAAATAAATACATTACAACAAACACGAAAACGACATACACTTATAAGAATTAAAAAATAAAATTACGTTTACAAAATAAACCAGAAACGCTCACGCGCAACCTTACACACGACGTTTCTAAACGCAGCAAGCAGATGTCAACTTGACATATTATGACAGCTATTACTAGGAAATAACCACAGAGTAAAGTAATCATTAATAACAAATAAGTGCACCGGCCTTAAAAATAATAAGAAATATAGAGAAGCAACAATCTAACATGGAATAATAAACTGTGCACAACTAAATTTAAAAATACCTACAATAAGAAATGGATCAAAATGTAAAAGTAACGAAATAAAAGTTTACGTAAAGTTAACATTGAAGTACCTACATACAGAAAGCGAATGAGATTGCGCGATTGAAGCTATAACTAAAGTGCAAGAAGTTGTGGACCAAAGTGCATAATGTCTTCAGTTCCGACGCTTGGCCTTTCGCTGAACCTTGGAGGTCTCCTGGGCGACTTTAGGAGAACCAGGTTCAGAGCCGGCGGACTCGACGGCGCCAGAGGGGAAATGGGTCGTCAACACGTTGAGTTCACCTACCGTCTCGATCTTCCGCCGAGTTTTGTCAGGGCAAAGGATCACTATCCTGCCCTTAGTGGTCCAGCAATTCGTGACGCCAAAGTGTTTTCGAGCAGCAAGAACGGCTTGATGTCGAATCTGGGTCAGGAATTCAGAAATAGTGATGCCGGAACCCTTTAACTGTTTCTTGGCCTCCCAAACAAGCTGCCGATGCTCGACTTTGAAAAATCTTACCAAGATGGGTCGAGTCTTCTGTCTGGAAGGGCCTAGGCGGTGACAAATATGCAAGGTATTGCAGTCTTTTAATTCTCCTAACATTAACTTGCTTGTCACGATGTCGCTCACCACTTCATGTAGATTCTCTTGGGGTTTCTCAGGCACCCCATGAAGCAGCAGCACTTTTCTTCTCATGAAAGTCTCATGCCTGTCAAAACCATGACCAAGCAACTCGACTTGGGCTTTCAACTTTGACAGTGCTTGCCAAACAAAGGTCTTGAAGTCCTTGAAATCGCTGCCGATGGAGGTGATGCTGACTGGTGCTGAGCCTGTTCCTGCAGAAGCTTTAACAAGCTTTTCTTCATATTCAGCCATACGGGAATGGAACAGCTGCTCCAGATCTGCCAGACTGCTTGCGAATTTGTTGTCCATTTTGTGTTATGTTGTTAATAAAATTGATTTAAAATAGCAAGAGGGTGGTGCGGAGTACTTGCTAGGTGTTTTTCATTTAATTTCTTTAAATAATTGTTATAAATTAATTAATTAATAATTAGGAGCACACTAAAACACGTCTGTTCCTTGTGACTACCCACAGAGGAAAAAAAAAAAAAAAAAAAGATTATTTTCTTGTCATAATCAGTAGTATTCATAACTATGGTGGCGTTTCCCTTGTCGGCCTTAAGCACTAAAATATTCGGGTCGCTCCTAATGTGTTTTAGCTTTTTTATATAAAATATTATTGGTTTTAGCGCCTGACGCTCTTCCATAGTTATGTTGCTAGTCGGGGGCTTTGCCTTACGTAATATGACCGCGATATCCTGTCTCACGGCATCGGCATCACCGGGCGGTACTTTATTCCGAATTAGCGTTTCCTCTACACTACTAATTATGTTTTCATACGGTATGCGTTTCGGTGTCAGCGCAAAGTTCATACCTTTAGCCAAGATGTTGACGGTAGATTCATCTAAACTCGTGTCCGATAAATTAATGACGGTGTCCTTGAGTTGGTCCGGTGCGTTTTTGGTTTTTGAATAGCGGCGGTTATACAAATTCGAGAACTTACGCTCGTGGGTGGCACTGCTCAACTCGAATGTCCGGCTCGCTTGTAAAAACGTTACGCGATCACACACATCATAATCTTCACGAGATAAACAAACACTACACTTATAATGCAGACTATATAATTCACTTTGAATTTTGTCCAGTTCACAGTGTTTATTCCGAATTAATTGTCTCAGGAGACGTACACTCGCGTTATTTAGAATTCTGTTTGAGTAGATCAATTATATTGATCTACTCAAACACTGCTTAGAAGGCAACTACTTTCTCTTCCGCGGCCAAAATTACCTCCAGATTGATGGTGTCGCAATGGGGAGTCCAGTAGCCCCTGTACTTGCTAATCTCTGGATGGAACACTTTGAGGAAAAAGCTCTGGCCTTAGGGCCAAATACCATCAAGTTGTGGAAGAGATATGTTGACGACATCTTCTGTGTCATTAGAGGCGGCCAGCAAGAAGTAGATCAATATCTCAAACATCTTAACTCCATCCATCCAAAGGTGAAATTCACGTGTGAGATGGAGAAGGACAGATCACTCGCTTTCCTGGACGTTAAAGTGAATGCGAGAAAAGATGGGTCATTATCACAGTGTGTACCGAAAATCCACACACACAGATAGATACCTGCATGGTACGTCGCATCACCACCCTGGACACCTGCAATCCATGATGACATCACTCAAGAATAGAGCGTATGACCTCTGCGACCCTGAACCAAGGGCGGATCCAGCTTTGGTGCCAGGGGGTGGTCACATAGAAGAAGCAAAGGCGTACCTAGCTTTTGGTCTGGGTCTAAAAAAATCTGTTTGCCCCCTGCAAACAGATTTTTTTTAATTTTGTTTTTTAAAATTGTAGAGTATTACTTAGTAGAGTCAATAAACCCATAAAACAGGCAACATTTCCAAATTATCAAAAACAGCACCGATTTTGATTTTTTTCTTTTATTTGGTTTATTTTTTAATACTATTTAAAATCAGAAATCTCCTGAATAGAAGAAATGTTTATTTTTGTACAGCATTTTTTTTATATTAAAAGGGTTAATCGAAAGTTATTTGCCATTCGTGGAGAGGTCTTCCTTCAACCTGATTTTTCATGGGTTTAATTTTTCAGAAAACCATCTACATTTCTTCTGACTAGTACCTTTTTAAAAAGTTAATGAACAAAGATATTTCTGGTGTAATTAACCAAAAGACCTACTATTTTTTCCCCGTTTTCTTTCGAATGTCAAGTAGGAGAATAAATAGAAAATAATAATAATATCCTGGGACAACTCACACACGGTTATCTGATCCCAAGCTAAGCAGAGCTTGTGTTATGGTAACCAGACAACTGATAAACTTACTTATATATTTCTAAATACATACATATTATAGAATAAATCACACCCAGACACCAGAACAAATGATCATGCTCATCACACAACATTTGTCCTGGGTGGGAATCGAACCCACGACCTCCGGTATAGCAGTCAGGGTCACTAACCACTAGACCAACAGGCCCGTCTAATGTATGATCTTTGTTGGCTTTTAAGCAGTTTGCTTGAAGCAATTTTTAAGTTTTATGAATAGGTTTGAGATTACTAAAAGTCTTTTATATGGAAACAACAAAAACAAAAAAGTAGGACAAGACTGCACAAAAAAATATGTAACTAAAACTCTAAAACTACGCTAATCTGGAGCTTTGCTAACGAAACCTAAAACATGAAATATCTCAGAAACGATTAACAGGATAGCGTATTTTATAAAATAATTTGTTCATTTTGACCAACTTCTACACGAATGACGAACGACTTACAAGTTATCCTTTTAAGTATCAAAAATGTTATCTATACTATATATATAATCTATACTAATATTATAAAGCTGAAGAGTTTGTTTGTTTGTTTGTTTGTTTGGTTGAACGCGCTAATCTCAGGAACTACTGGTTAGAATTGAAAAAATCTTTTTGTGTTAGATAGTCCATTTATCGAGGAAGGCTTTAGGATATATAACATTACGCTGCGACCAATAGGAGCTAAGCAGCAGTGAAAAATGTCACAAAAACGGGGAAAAATATTCATACTTGAAAGCTTCCGTTGCGTGCGCTGCGTAAACGGTTCGAGCTACCCAAAATATATATATGAAAGAATTGTTCCTCTTTAAATGATCTCAAAAAATGTCTGCAACAGTATATGTCTATCTTTTAAGATTGACTCACTATAACCTTTTTTAAGGTAATCATTTAATCGAAATTAATGCATTATTGCCAATTATTTGCTACAGAGTTTTATTAACATAATCTATACTAATATATATAATATATAATATATAATATATAATATAATATTATAAAGCTGAAGAGTTTGTTTGTTTGTTTGGTTGAACGCGCTAATCTCAGGAACTACTGGTTAGAATTGAAAAAATCTTTTTGTGTTAGATAGTCCATTTATCGAGGAAGGCTTTAGGATATATAACATTACGCTGCGACCAATAGGAGCTAAGCAGCAGTGAAAAATATCACAAAAACGGGGAAAAATATTCATACTTAAAAGCTTCCGTTGCGTGCGCTGCGTAAACGGTTTGAGTTATCCAAAATATATGTACCTAAAGAATTGTTCCTCTTTAAATGATCTAAAAAAATGTCTGCGACAGTATATGTCTATCTTTTAAGATTGACTCACTATAACCTTTTTTAAGGTAATCATTTGGTCGAAATTAATGCATTATTGCCAATTATTTGCTACAGAGTTTTATCAACATAATATTAACTAAAATTATCATTTACGCAGAAATACTTTTTTTTTAAACTTCTTAATCGCGGTCATAATAACAGAAATTGACGCGGACGAAGTCGCGGGGATCAGCTAGAAAATAAAGATATTTGTTTCTCCCATTTTAAATAGTTTAAAACAAAATCAAGTGAAAGAAATATCATCAAAATCGTTGCACTGTAGATAAAATGCTTCATTGACTCCACTATCTACAAAAATCGATTATTAGACTAAGTACTTGT
Source organism: Autographa pulchrina (assembly GCA_905475315.1). Lineage (NCBI taxonomy): Eukaryota > Metazoa > Arthropoda > Insecta > Lepidoptera > Noctuidae > Autographa > Autographa pulchrina. Next base: position 14,489,144 of record FR997761.1, on the reverse strand, counting down.
AAGCGCTCAAGAGGCCTTTGACCAGGTCCATGCCAGCATGCGGCAATCTAAGATATAGCTTGGTAGGCGCGTAAGACGCCAATTGCGTTGCCCTCTGCGATCGGCTCAAAAGAGCCAAACCGCGAACCGTCACTCTATCAGCATACACGAGAGCCCCATAAAGCACTATACCCTATGAAAAACCGGCGACAGCTTTCCCCCGGGCCCTGGTACTCCCAAGTTAGGTAGTAACCAGCTGCCAACAAATGAACCTATAGCTAATTTCCTTTTGCACCATGATGCTGGCCGCGCAGTGCGATTTTTGTCTATAATACAATATTACATAACTTGATGTTATATTTAAGATTTTTACTCTAGAGCTCCAGATGCTCTCCTGCCCCTATAGACATATGTGGATAACGTTTAACAAATTTAATTAGTCGGCTACCTAGTTCCTGGACCTAGCCCAGGGGGGTGGTCATGACCCCATGACCACCCCCCTGGATCCGCGCCTGCCCTGAACACTTAGAGCGCGAGCTGGACCATGTTCAGGAGGACTACACAGAAATGGATTTAAGGTGAGAGGAAAAATTAAACGACCGTCAAAGCGGGTCAGACATCCGGACGTAAATAGACAAAGAGCCTACATACCATACGTCAGAGGAGTTACGGACAAGATCGGGGCAGTACTTTACTTAGAAAAGTCTCCATCCCGACCGTCTACACTCCGGGGACAAAGGTACACAACATGGTGGGCACACCGAAGGATGTTCTAACCCTACAACAGCCAGGTGTCTATAAAATCGACTGCAGCTGCGGTAAATCGTACATAGGGCAAACGAAGCGAACTATCGCGGAAAGGCTCAAAGAGCATATCGCGGCTGTTAAGAACCGGCAGACCACTAAATCGGCAATAGCAGATCACGTACTACAGGCTGGCGTTAATCACTGGATTCAATTCCATCGCGCGCAAGTCCTCTCCACCGATCGCCACTTTCATTTGAGAGTAGTGCGAGAAGCGATTGAAATCAAGAAGCATCCAAATTTCAATCGGGAAGACAGCTTTAAACTATCTGCATCTTGGTATCCAGTGATTCCCTTAACACAATCTCGCTTTTCTGCAAAGTCGTATAGTGAACAGAATACGGACACGGTCAGTGTAGTGTGTAGGGTACTTGAAGAACAGGGGGTAGATGAAAAATCATCTACTTCGTGCACGGAGTAATGACACCGCATCTCCAGTCTGCTTGCGACCACGGCCTGTGTAACCCGGTCGAAACGTCAAGCCCTAAAGGTATTTATGCATGTACGCGCTAATCCCCGTTTTATAAAATATTACTATAAACATGCAGCGCGATAGTTTAAAAGTTAGTATTCTAAGAAATGTCATTAAGGTAGAAAATAAAGACACTCAGCGAGTCATAATAAACGATTACCACATGTTACCCACTAGCGGTCATGTACGAGTAGGTATACGAAGGATGTTAAATAATATCCGCCAACGTTACTTTTGGCCAGGATTAGAAAAAGACGTCACAGACTTTGTTAAAAAATGTGACCAATGTCAACGACTTAAATATTTTAAGCACACTAAAGAGCCAATGATTATAACAAATCACGGCAACTGTGCATTCGATAGGATATATTTAGATTTAGTGGGCCCATTACCTAAGGATAGTTTTAATAATATTTACATTCTAAGTTTACAGTGTGACCTAACAAAATATGTAGAAGCGTGTTCTCTTACATCTAAACATACTGAGGTGGTTGCTGCATCTTTTGTTAATAACTTTATATTAAGGTACGGTATACCAAGAGAAATTATATCGGACAGAGGAACTGAATTCGTGTCGAGTACAATGCAACAAGTTTGTAAACTATTAAAAATTACACATCTTACGTCAACCGCTTATCATCATCAAACCATAGGTTCCCTAGAAAATACCCATAAAAATTTAATTACATATTTAAGAATTCAAACCGAAAATCAGTCTGACTGGATTACATGGCTCCAATATTGGTGTTTTGCTTTCAACACTACGGTGCATACTGAAACAAGATATTCTCCTTATGAATTAGTGTTTGGCAAATACTGTAATATACCCAGTAATCTTTGTAATTCCTTAGAACCGTTGTACAATTTTTCAGATTATGATAAAGAACTAAAATATACTAGATTACAGAAATCTCAATATGATGCTAAAGTAAATTTGTCTAAAAGCAAAATTAACAGGAAAACCCGTTATAATTCTTATCTTAACTCTGTAAGTTATAAAGCAGGTGACCGTATATTAATAAGAAATGATGCACGAAAGAATAAATTAGAACCAGTGTACTACGGTCCTTATGATGTTATTAGACGGTTCGAATGTAATAATATCCCACAATGGCAAAGATAAGTGCATACATAAAAATAGGACTAAGTTATATCATACTTTGTAATAATTGTAAGACATGTTTATTGTATAATTTTAAGTTTCGTTTTTCTGTATTGAAAAAAAAAAAAAATATTACATACTGTATTTTTTTATTTTTTTTTTGCCGATGGGGAGTGTAGTGTAGTATTAAGTAGTACTTAAGTGTACCTATGTAAGCGAGAGCACTTAGGCTCCAGTCTTCGGACAATAAACACGTATCATGTAATTTGAGTTGTTTTAATCTAAAATCCCTGTTTGCCTGTCTAGAATATGTCTACCTAGAACTGTTTGCCGAAATCATTAATAACGTTGATAATAAAAATCCTGTAGCAGCAGTACTTATGGATATGTCTAAAGCATTCGATCACGTAGATCATAAAATACTAATTAGTAAGTTAGAACGATATGGCGTCCGCGGCAACATTTTAAATTTAATAAAGAATGACTTAACAGACAGAAATCAGGTTACAGTTTTAAATAAAATTAGCTCATCATCCCTCATAGAAACTGCACATATATCTTCGATTCGCCAAACGACTTGCGGAGTACCACAAAGAAGTGTTCTTGGGCCTTTACTCTTTCTTATCTACATCAATGATTTACCTAAATGTGTACACAATATAGAACTGTCCTGTTTGCTGACGATAGTACACTCATTATACCCTGTAAAAATATTGAAACTTTTGAAGATGAAATAAATAATACTATTAATTGTATAATAAATTGGTTATGACAAATAAACTGAAAATTAATATTGAAAAAACACAGATTATGATGTTTCAACAAAAATACGTGTGGCACTCGGGGACTGCCGCGGTAAAGCTTTTGCATAGCATTTTTATCAACTTATTCAATTATAATATTTTTGCAATATTTTTTTTTCTTTGATATTAATTCAAGTTACACTTTTTTAGCGTGGTGACCGATAAGAAAACATTTTTTTTTCTTTTATTGAATAAATGAGAAGTTAATATTGTTTAAAATATTTGCTGCTTACGTATTCGTTCGATTTCGGAGCAGCTCGTCTCGATCCGTGCGAGCTTCGTACAGTCTACACGCATACGTCTAGTCGCACACACCCAAACACCGTGCCGAAGTCTGCCGAAGTGATACGAAGTTAGACGATGCACGGCTTTCAACGCTGCACTGCTGTGCCGGTCGGAGTGGGGGGTGTTAGGTTTATTTTCGTTACGGAATTTCTTCATTCGGTTGCCGCGCTCAAAGCCCAAGATAAAAGCTATGCAATAGCTTAAAAAACAAAAAAACTTAAATTAAACATTACATATACTGATCAGAAAATAGCTGAAACTAATTTTGCCAGACTTTTAGAACTTCACTTGGATAGTCAACTTAACTGAAAATTTCATGTAGAAACTGTTTGTAAAAAACTAAAAAAATATTTATATGCCCTTTATAACTTAGTAAAAATTGTCAATGAATCCGTAGTGTTAATCACTATCACTATCACTATCATCACTATCACTATCACTACATACTATAAAGCAAAGTCGCTTCCCGCTGTCTGTCCCTATGTATGCTTAGATCTTTAAAACTACGCAACGGATTTTGATGCGGTTTTTTTAATAGATAGAGTGATTCAAGATGAAGGTTTATATGTATAATACATGCATAATATATAGTAGAGAAACACTGATAATCTTAGAGTTTTTTATGTAAGGTCGTAAATAAACACAGTTTTTTGCGCTTACATTGCAAACGCTGGCTGAACCCTACGAGATAGATCAAAGTAATGTACTACAGTATTGTACACCTTAAAAAGGTCTACAAAAAAGTCCGCGATGGTATATGTTTATCTTGTAACGTTATAAACTTATAAACAACGTTCCTTAATTAAATATAAGTAATTTTAATAAAATATATACATATTTACAAACAAAATCAATATAACTTAATCTAAATCTTAAAAAACGTATTCTAAAAAGAGGTACTTAATCAATTTATCTATATACAAAACAAAAACAACTTTAAGTCATTGTGATATGGTTCCATCTCGCTTATTTTGCCGTTGTTAACTTCACGTGGTTAGAACGTGATCACACCAACTGAATGAATGTCCAAGCGCCGGCGGCGCATCGCTTCGCGTTAGGGCTTCTGTGAGTGAGACGGCTGCGCGGCCAAGGCCATTGCAAAATTGTTCTCGCTCGGAGGTGTACGTTCACGCGCTCTTTAAATAATAACGTTTTTATTATAGTGCGTGTCGTCATACGTGACCCTCAAATTACTGAGACATCAATTATATCATATATCGTACAATACTTAATACAGTTATTAGTGTTAACCCCGTTTTGGGTAAGTGTTGACCAATTATTTTTTCCTTATGTAGGGTGTTGGACAATGACTGGCAAAATTTGAAATCGATGTTAACCTATCATTGTTATTGTCATAGATTCATTGCTTTTTTTCTTCACTAGTGCTAATCTCATTTTGCTAATTACATGAAAACCATATTATTAAAATTGTAGTGCCTCACACTCCTTATTTTCTATTCTTCTTTGTGTCATTGTAAACTCCGATTCTGACTGTGACTATTGCACACACTCGCCTTACGCCACAGAGTACTTTTATATATAGGGAATAGAGGTCCAACTCTACGTCAAAAGTGAGAAACGTCAAATGTCGCCCTCTGGACGCAGGTTTTGGAACTAACGCCAACATAAGTATAGCTACATACGCACCTACGTAGTCTACTACTTGAATATTTTTAAGGTTCAGGTGGTTTAGGGCTATGTGAATTACATAATCGCTTGCAGTTATGTAGAAAAGCGAAAAAGTAATTCACATTATTAAACAACAAAACAATGATCTTCGATTTAATTTTTTATTTCTTTCTTTTAAAACACTTCTTACTTAGTTTTTTAGCTTTAACTTTAAACGAATCCGTATCATCATCACACTCCCTCTTATTTATTAATATATTATTTATGGATTTACAATAGTTGTAAATAAAAAATCTGCAGGATATTTTTATTAAACAATCTGTTAACTTTTCGTATTGGGCATTTTATGAAGGAAAAATCTACAGCCATAAAAATCATGGTTTTTATTAAACTTCTTAATTTTTTTTTTCTAAAGTGACTTTTAATAGTATATAATTTATATCCTGCAGATTTGAGATACAATTTAAGAGGGAGTCGCTGTGACTGCAAAGCCATTTTTTATTTGCGTATTCTCGATATTTTAAATATTCATGCTCACTGTTTGACATTAAATCGTTTTTACATTCAACACACCCCTTAAATACTTCTTTTTTTGCACTTTTTACAAAATATCCACTAACATATTGTAAGCCCCCTATTACATGTGGGTAATTTTCTCTTCAAGGGGTGTGAATGTTATATCGGGAATATTAGTAAGTTCGCAATTTGTTTGCTCTTTGATGCCCCCGCTTGTGATGAGTACTTCATGTAAAGTTTCACAATCGTCAATTTCACAGTTAGCTCCAGGAGCATGGACACTAAAGAGGCTGTTGACTAGTAATGTGGTGAATGCTGCTTCGAATCGCTCTGGTGTTGGGTTCACGTTGCGGCATTCGTGGCTCCTTATGGACCCAAAAAAGTTTTCTATTGGGTCTTGATTCAGATGCCGCAACCAAACTGATGTTACACCATATTTTGTTTGTAGTTTAATTTAAATATACTTAGTTTTACTCCAACTAGCATAAGTTTTTTGTACAAAGCATGCTCAGATTGAGTTAGAGCAACACGTTTCACCCGCCTTCTAGTAGCGACAGTTCGTTGTTGCTTCTTGCGATGCTCTGTAATGAAAGAAAACATAATACACTTATTATTACAGAAAATTATTTACTTATTAACTATGATGTTTTCATGACAGAATGAGTGTTTACCATAAAAAGTCAGTCAGCCATAGTAGATAAAAACTGAATTAAAATGAATAATTTTTAGCTGGTTTGATTCCCAGTTGTAAGCTGGTCAAGAAATCTGTTAATGGTTTTGTTTCTTTTTAAAAATAATGTTTCGTCATCATCTGTTTACCTTCCTACATAATGTATCTAATTTCCTAAATAAAAAGATAAGTAAGGAAAAATACTACTTATAATTATGATGATAATTAATTATGTTTACTTACCAAGATTTTGGTTAATTTGTACATCTTCCACAGCAACTGTAGCATGCATAGGCACATTATCTCTAGAAACTGTGGCACATCTATGTGAAGTTATAGGATCTGCAATGAAAATTAATGTATTCATTATAATAGTTCTAAATTAATGTGTAAATAATTATAATAAGTTTATCAATGCATAACAAAAACAACAGCACAGTACATAAATTAAACGAAAAAAAAATAGATAAATTAATTTTTATCAAGTATTACATCCTCAGTCTTGAATTGTCACAATGTATGCATGATTTAAAGAGGATATAAATCGATTAGTATCCATAATTGTGATAACCGATAATGGCTGTTTTAGACTGTCATAAGTAATAATAAACCTACTATCCTAAGTCTGTATTCTTTCTGTTTATAAAAAAATATTATATCTAACCTGGCATGTTTCTTGTCCGTACAGCATCTTTGCTAAGTCGATTATTCCGGCAGCAATATTTTTGTTCGAAGTGCACTTGACATACACGGCGATATTTGAAAATGTGTTCATTTCCAAGTTGCAATATGTCACCACCAACGGAATAGACCCACTTATTAAATAATTCCTTATCCTTGTCTGGGTTAGGGAATTTATGCAAATTCGCATTGGTATCTGAAATAATCAAGTAAGTAATCAGTGGAGTTGAATGTCAAAACCTGAAATTTACAGGTAGCGGACTCTGCCCATGGGGCTGTCTTATGATCAGCCCCCTTATACACAAACGCACGGTCCGAGACTTCGATTCGGATATTGTCTATATTTTTTTGCAAAACGAAAGCGAGCGACAGAGAGATAGAATTTCCGAATCGAAATCTCGGATCGACCGGTTGTGAATACGGGGGCTGAATTGCATAAATATCAGCCAGCAAAATGCGAAGCTTTGGCCCAGCGGCATTTTATGAAACCCTTACCTAAGCTGTTCAAGCATCCGGGGACGCAACACTGTCTGTTAGACATGATAATGGGAAGATATCAATGACACAAACACAAAAGTTGCGGCACCAAACTTCGTCAGAGTCCTGTCTCAAAACTTGATTTTAACAACAACACAAGCACAAAATCAACACGGCCAGAGGAGCCGAGACTCAACTCAACGGACTTAAGTGGGAAAGCACTTTAGGACGGTTAAAATCTGGAAAAAACAAGCAAGACGCGGAAAATGCGCTAACGCAAACCAGCGGCCAAGTTTGTTTTGTTTGTTTGACATTTGTTGTAGTCAGTAGTGTTGCTATTACTTTTCTCTATGGTGTAGCTTATTTAAAAATAAATTCAGTTATTAACTCTTGAAATTCTTTTTAAGGACTTTATATTTTAATGACCTTTTAAATAATATTTTATTGTTTTCTCGTTGTTTTGTTTATAATACATAAGTTTATCGAGATTATACTACTCATATCAATTGAGCGAAGGTCATACCAAAGAGTCAAATCAGGCCTCCGTCACTCCATGTACTTGCGCGCTATAATTACCTACCGCTCGGCCGAGCGGTCTCGGGCCGTTTGCGGACCAAATTCAGTGAGGTTTTCGCAAGCGAAGCGCACGCACGTTAAAGATAAAGATATATTTATTTGTAAGAATATGGTACAGTTAAGATGTTGCATACAAACATTTTGCTCCATAATATTCTGCCGTTTCCGGCGCACAAATATTTGCGTAGGTACAAATAATTATTATACTAAAACTATTACACATACACAACAAATTACAAAAACAAATGTCAAATCAGGTTTCTCGTTTAAAAAATCACTTATCGAATAGGTAATAACATTTGGATAAAAGGAACTTAAATAACTTTTTTTTAAAACTAATGTTCATTTCTTTAAAGCATGTTGGTAATTGTAATAGTTCCATTTGTTCGTACGCGTACCTACGATGCCGTCTGGTGCCTTATGTGCTGTAGATGGGTGCAAATCAAGTAAAAGAAGGGATAAGATTTTTTTATTTTACCTACACACTGATGCACGGTCAGAAACAATTTATAAAAAAATATATTTTAGAAACGTTACAATTTTAAGCTGCCACATATAAGTCAGAACATATTCACAGTTCTCAAAAACATGACACAAAAAGTTATGTAAATTTAATTTTATCGAAGCGGCAGCCCTGCGATTGCTGTGGGATCGCGCGGTGCAAAGCAATCACAACTGTACGCTTGGGCATTTAGGCACATTTTAGCATACAGCGGTTGCTAACGCGACGGAGTAGGCTCTTATAGCAGTAGGTATTGGAAATTTTCTACTGAGTGAAGTATCTGTTACGTAGTAACTATTTAGTAATCTGTGGTCAAATGCAAGACTGTTTGCACGCCATCTTGCGTACTTATTAGAACTACGTAGTCACAAATCTTGTAATACTGCCATCTCTTAGAGAGTTTTATAAACGTAGCGCAATATAATGTAACCAAATTAAAATGTCAGTTTCATGTGCAAGCCGGCAGTACTTCTGGTGTCCAATCTTATTTTGCATACTTATACGAGAACGATTACTCGTTTCCCAGTACTAAGATTGACAACCCTGCCTTACGCGCAGTAGTACTTCCGCTTCCGCTTACGCTGCTTTACGAGGTCACAGTCAGGAGAGAAGACGCAGAGGATCGTCACTTAATAGCTGGACGTTAATTCCAGGGTCCAAGTTCCCGGGCAAGTAGCCTAGGCGCTCACCTGTTGCTGAGCCTTCCACCTGACATCAGGACCACCTTCATCCTTGCGGGTCGTTTACCTGCTGCCGGCCAGCGTGACATCCTCGGCCCTGCGCATCCTCCATAGCAGGATAGTACTTTGTGCGCCTACCTCCATGGGTTGGATAATAAATAATTGAAGGGCCAAAGTCGAACCCATGACCCACAAATATTTTTTTTTTTTGTAATAAATTAAGTTGTAAGTGTTTGGAGTTGTTTTTTTTTATATTATAAATAATTCACACTCTAACGCAACACTGGCGCCCATATCGTGGTTTTTTTTTATGTTCAATTTTTATTTCCAATTCCATGGAGGTAGTAGTTTTTTTGTTTGGTGATTGGTGTGCTTTTTTCTTTTTTTGTTCTTGTGAAACGTTTCTTTTTATTTTTGGTTGCATCGTAACTAAGGTGTACGTAAAAGACGTTTGTAAAGGAAATTGATAAAATTAAATGTTAACGTGTTCAGTCAAGTACAGTCAGCACGAAAATTTTGTTAAAATTTTTTTTTTACCTCATTTTTTTTTTGTTTGTTGTTTGATTGTATTGAACATCTGTATACATTAATTGATGTTATTGATATAGGCTTTATTTGTTATGTGTTTCGTCAGCAGCATATTCCCGTTACATGTATTTTAATTATTGTTGTTTTTTCCTTTGTATCATTGTACTTTTAATTGCGTTGTAATTTTAATTGTACAGTCAGCAGCATAATTTCCTAAGAAAAAAAAATATTTTTTATTTTTTTGTTCTGAATTTGCGTACACATTAGTTGCATTTGATATATGTTGTTTTTTTTTATTTTGCGCTTTATTTTATTTTTGGTTGCAATTATTTTACTAAAGTTTTTGTTTTCCTTTTTACTCTTTCAAGTGGAAAAACAACCAAAACGTTACTAGTTTAATTTATTAATTGTAACAGACGGAGTATTTCATACTAATTGATTGATTTGTTTTTTCACGCTTTAAGTTGATCAACACTTACCCAATTTTTTTCTATCACTCATTTAAATATATATTTCATGATGACCTACCCAGTAAAGTTTATGTCGCTACAGAAAGCTGAGCTTGAGTATGAGGTTGCTATTAGGGGTGAAACACCAGCTGCTACAGTGCAAGAGTTACGCAAACAAATAGCTAAGTGTGGACCATTGTTTCCTTCTGAAGACATTCTCACTAGTCCATTTGATCCAGTTTCCGATTTAAATAGTGTTATGGAGGTTCTTGACAAAGTTAACATTAGTTTAGAATCCACTTCAGTAGATAAAAACACATTATTACGTACTCAAAACTTAATTAACCATTTATATCACCGACTTAATAGAATTTCATGTGGTGATAAGTTAAAAGAAAAATATGATCACTGTGTTAACCTTTACAAGAAGATTTCAGTTGAACTTAATTCGCTACACGACACTGCGTTAGATCCCCTAGCCATTACTAATAGTGATTGCACACCTTCTAACTCTGCGACACCTATTAACGTAACCGTTAATTGCGAAGGTAACGTCAACAAATTTGCAAAATTAAAATATGATGGCAAATCCTGCGTACGGGCATTCATTCAACGTTGTGAGGAATTCTGTCACACGAAAAACGTTCCGGTAAACAAAATCTTGGTTAACGCCACAGAAATATTTACCGGTGACGCCTTGCACTGGTACAGAAGTTTAGCGTTCTTCTTCAGGTATATGTGTGCGGAGATGAATAAAAGTTTGTACACTGACACGATAAGTTTTATAGTTTATTACACATAGAACAGGTACACGAATAAAGCTCACGACACAGCAAGGATGAAGAGTATAGCACATGAAAACAGTTTATGAGATAGATTAGAGAAGGAGTAGACAGATAGAAAGCACAGTAAAGCATATAAACATTCGTTGGCGAAAGCGCGGACCGAGCGACACAGCGGTTGCTTGGAAGGCGTTAAGGTGACTGGCGCGCCGCCGGTTAATACTGATGCGCGGGCGCTGCTCAGGAATGCGAGCCCCGCCCCGCGCGCGAAACAATGGAGCGATCAGGCGGCCGACCGGTTTGGTCACTAATAACAAATATGAGTTGCTTGTCCGTCCGCATATACAATATTATTAAATTACATATTTATTTTTACTTATTTACTTTTACATATATACTTAATCTAAATTAATTTCTATTACTTAATTAGTAATCTAGGCCACATCACCCCCCTCCAGAGACCGTCGCTACGGGCGATAATAGTCTGGAAAACGGACTTGACGACCTGATTTTGTCGTTTTGACATTAGTTCCTGTGTTTCCTGGTGAATAATTGGCGGGTGCTGTTTTATTTAGTGTGGGTGATGCCGTGTTGGTATGTATTTTTGTGTTGTTGCTTGTGAGTGTGTTTGGATCTTGTAGTATGTAGGCAGGTTTAAGCCTGTCAATGGAAACTGTGACTGTTTTGCCCTTGATGAGAAGCTTGAAAGTCTTGTCCCCGTGTTGCAGGACTTTGTGCGGTCCCGTGTATGGTGGTTTTAGGGAGCCTGATGTTTCATCTCTGAGAAAGACGTGACTCGATGTACCTAACTCTTTGAATATAAATGTTGATCTGCTACCATGTCGGGATGCTGGTGACGGTTTCAATTTTCTTGCAAATGCCTTTAACCGTGCCACATAGTCTGACATATCGATTGTGTCATCAACCTGTGGCTGAAATAATTCCCCTGGCAGCCTGAGTGTTTCGCCATACAAAAGTTCAGCTGACGTAGAACCTAGGTCTTCTTTGTACGCGTTCCTAATACCTAGAAGTACTAGGGGCAAAGACTCAACCCAGTTCACTGCGGAGTGACAGGTAATAGCAGCTTTCAATTGTCTGTGGAATCTCTCTATGAGACCGTTGCAGGCGGGGTGATAAGCTGTGGTACGCTTGTGACGAAACCCGGCCATCTCCGATAGGTGCCTGAAGAGTGCCGACTCAAACTGTCTGCCACGGTCAGTCACGATATCAACGGGGCAGCCAAATCGAGAAATCCAGCCACTTACTAGGGCCTTTGCCACTGTCTCTGCTGTTATGTCGGATGTGGGTATCACCTCAGGCCAACGTGTGAACCGATCGATGGCTGTGAGGCAATAACGGTATCCTTGTGACAGGGGCAGTGGGCCTATGAGGTCGATGTGTATGTGATTGAACCTAGCCCTCGGCAGCTTGAAGGTTCCCATCGGTGGTGAGACGTGACGGGTTACCTTTGATCTCTGGCATGCTAAGCAAGCGCGGCTCCATTCTCTGCAGTCTTTTTTGACTGCAGGCCAAACGTACCGTTCAGTAACCATTTTGATTGTTGCATTTGCACCAGGGTGGCTCCACGAGTGTATGCTCTCGAAAACTCTGCGACGGTGTTCTTTTGTGACATATGGCCGTGGGATCTTGCTTCTCTCATCGCAATACAGTTCGGTCTCCGATCCTGGCAGTTTTACTTTAGTGAGACATAAGGACGTGTTGCTATCAAGCAGCTGTTTCAGTTCAGTGTCGTGCTTCTGTGATTCGGCTAGCTTGTATAGATCTACCGGCTGTGTTATCTCCTCGATCCTTGAGAGACTGTCAGCGACGACATTGTTCTTGCCTGATATATGCCTTATATCTGTAGTGAACTGTGAGATATAATCCAGGTGACGGAACTGTCTTGGTGAGCAATTTTCCTTTCGCGTGTGAAATGCGAAACATATGGGTTTGTGATCTGTGTAGATGACAAAGTTTCGCGCTTCGACCATATGCCTGAAGTATTTTATCGCTTCGTAGATTGCTAGTAATTCTCTGTCGTAAGGCGAGTATTTCCTTTGTGTCGGACTTAGCTTGTGGGAGTAGAATGCTAGCGGTTGCCATGGTTCCTTGTCTTTGCACTGCTGTAATACTGCACCTATTGCTATGTCAGAGGCGTCCGTTACTAAAGCTAATTTGGCTTCGCAGTCTGGGTGGGCGAGCATCGCGGCTTTGCAAAGGCCTTCCTTGCAGGTATTGAAGGCGTCCATTTGCTGAGTGGTGAAATGCACTGGGTGAGAGCCTTTTACAGCCCCTACCAGCAGAGCATTTAGGGGGGCCTGGTGCTGAGCTGCGTCGGGTATAAATCGCCTGTAGAAATTTAACATACCTAAGAATCTGCGCAGTTCACGGACGGTTTTGGGCGCTGGGTATTTTGTAATGGCTTCCACCTTCTCTGGTAGCGGGCTGGTGCCCTCGGCAGAGATCTTGTAACCTAGGAAAGTCACCTCCTTTACTCCGAGTACACTCTTAGCGGTATTGATCACCATGCCATATTCCTGCAGGCGGGTGAAAAGTTGCTGTAGGTGGTCTTCGTGGGTCTCGTGGTCTTTCGAAAATACTAGGAAGTCATCGAGATAGGCGTAGCAGAAGTCCAGCCCTCGCAGCATCTCGTCGACAAACCGCTGAAAGGTCTGCCCAGCATTGCGCAAGCCAAAAGTCATGAAAGGAAATTCATAAAGCCCGAACGGCGTGGTAATGGCAGTCTTAGGAATATCCTCTGGACTTACAGGAATTTGGTTATACGCTTTGACAAGATCGATAGTGCTGAAAACTGAACATCCTGACAGGCTATGTGCAAAATCATGTATATGTCGGATTGGATAATTGTCAGGTACTGTCCGGGAATTCAGCGTGCGGTAGTCTCCACAGGGTCGCCATCCGCTGTTCTTCTTAGGAGCCAGGTGTAATGGTGATGACCATGGTGAACTTGAGGGTCTGGCGGTACCATCTTTCAGCATCGCTTCAAACTCCTCTTTTGCAATTTTTAATTTGTCGGGGGCAAGACGTCGTGGTGTACATGAAACTGGTGGTCCAGGTGTAGTCTGTATGTGGTGGACTGTATTATGAGTTGATGTGCGGTGTATGCCATGAGGTCGGGTAATGTCAGGGTATTTCCGTAGTATGTTATGGTATGTGGTGTCGCCAATAATTACCTTAACCGAGGAAATAATGTCTGACGAACTGGTAGGTGAAGCCGGGGTCGCAAGCATTGTATAGTTGTCTAACAGACGTTGGTTTCTGCAATCAACAATTAAATTGTAAAATGACAAAAAATCCACTCCTATTATTGCTTTCGTAACGTCGGCTACAGTAAATGACCAAGTGAAGTCGCGGCGCAACCCCAAGTTTAAACTTAAACTAATATAACCGTACGTTTTAATGGGTGTACCGTTAGCCGCACACAGTTGATAATCCGTTGTTTCACGTCGCACTGGTAATAATGATCGTGGGTAAACACAAAGGTCGCTGCCCGTGTCGACCAAAAATTGCATTTTTGATCGTCGGTCCGTCACAAATAGGCGACCGGTGCTCGGGCAATCGTTGGCCGCCATTATTGATTGCCCTTCGAGTTTTCCGCTGCCTTGTAGTCGCACGGTTTCTGGCATTTCTTCGCATGTTCTCCAAACCTTTGGTGGTACCAACATTGTGGAAACTTACTGTAACTCGATTGCGATCTCGACGAACTTAAGCGATGATTTGAACGGCTGCTTGATCTTTGCCGTGGTCGTGACATGCGATCGATTTTTGCGGTCAGCTTTTCGACTTGTCTGGCCAGTGCGGCTATCTCAGGGTTCGCACTGCTCGAGGGCGGTGTCTTGGCGATGGCGGATGTAGATGCTGTCTGGGGTCCGACGACGTCGTTAATTCGGTCTGCTAGCTCCGCCAATTCCTCCATCTCGGCCTTAGACTGCGAGGCGATGATGGCCTGCGTCCCGCTTGGTAGACGGCTCGTCCAGATGGTGCGAAGAAATTCCTCGGGAACACCCGGTCCAGCGAGGTTTAGTAAATGGCGGTAGAATTGCGATGGTTTACGGTCGCCGAGTTCCTCGTGCATAAGTAACTGCTTAACTTTTTTCTCGCGTGAGGCTGACATTCTCTTAATTAATTCCGCTTTAAGTTTATCGTACTTGTTAGTAGCTGGTGGGTTTTCAATTATATCTTGAACCTCGGAGGCGTATTGCGGGTCCAAATGGCCGGTGACATAGTAGAACTTCGTGTCATCTGCCTTTATGCTTGAGAGCGCAAACTGTGCTTCCATTTGCGAAAACCACAGGGAAGGTTTTTCCGGGTAAAACGGTGGTACCCTCACACCCACGCGAAATGTTTCTAGGTGTTTCTCCGCGCCATCTTGGCCCGCCGCGGTCACGTTGCGTTCACTTTTGTCTGTCATTATAGCGTTCTCCGTCGGGGTCACCAATTTAGCGTTCTTCTTCAGGTATATGTGTGCGGAGATGAATAAAAGTTTGTACACTGACACGATAAGTTTTATAGTTTATTACACATAGAACAGGTACACGAATAAAGCTCACGACACAGCAAGGATGAAGAGTATAGCACATGAAAACAGTTTATGAGATAGATTAGAGAAGGAGTAGACAGATAGAAAGCACAGTAAAGCATATAAACATTCGTTGGCGAAAGCGCGATAGCGGACCGAGCGACACAGCGGTTGCTTGGAAGGCGTTAAGGTGACTGGCGCGCCGCCGGTTAATACTGATGCGCGGGCGCTGCTCAGGAATGCGAGCCCCGCCCCGCGCGCGAAACAATGGAGCGATCAGGCGGCCGACCGGTTTGGTCACTAATAACAAATATGAGTTGCTTGTCCGTCCGCATATACAATATTATTAAATTACATATTTATTTTTACTTATTTACTTTTACATATATACTTAATCTAAATTAATTTCTATTACTTAATTAGTAATCTAGGCCACAGAAGTATAAGGGATACGGTTTCGAGTTGGAGCGATCTCACTGTGTCATTAAGACGGGATTTCGACCAGTCTGATTACGATTATAGACTGCTTACAGAAATTAGGTCTCGAACGCAAGGAGAATCCGAAAACATAGTCATTTACCTTTCCATTATGTCTGGACTTTTTTCACGACTTACAAAAAAAATATCGGAAGAAGATAAATTAAAAATAATTCTCCATAACATTCGTCCTATCGACGCGAGCACCCTTTCTTGTGTCTCAGAGATTAAATCCATTGACGAATTGCGAAGTTTGTGCCGTAATTATGAGACTATACAATCACGATTTGCGCAATTTAAGGAACCCCCTAAACCGTCATCAAATACCTTAGCACCTGAGTTTGCTTATTCTGGCCATTCTGATACTAAAAATTATTCTAAATTTAAGTATAATGATAATAATATGTCAAATAAACAATTTAATACTAAACCAAATTATCATCATCAGCGTTTCAATAAAACAAATAGTAATAATTCCACGCCGAATTACGTTCATGTCGTTGATACCTCTAATACTAGTGTCAAGCGTCGCTACTGTCCTCGTTGTCGTAATAATACACATAACCTTAGACAGTGTACGGCTGACAAGAATGAAGTGGTATGTTTCACTTGTGGTCAAAAAGGCGTTAAGACACCTGACTGTCCCAACTGTAGCAAAAGTAATCAAACCAATCTAAAAAACTAGTTTCCGAGAATTGTGCAAATGATAAGTTTGATAGCGACGACTGGAACGAGTGGCTACAAACAATTAGGCTATTTTTCAATTCGTATAACATCTACACAATTCTCGATGATAAGAGTGATCTCGATGATAGACCCTGCGTTTCTGTCTTGATCAATCATCTCACCGTTTCGGGACTCTTAGATTCTGGCTCTGCTGTAACAATTTTAGGCAATGGTGCTCATTTAGTGCTAGAAAAGTATGGTTTGCCACTAATTAGAGCAGACTGTATTACTGTGACAGCAGCAGGTGGTCAAAAATTACCAAGCTTAGGCTATATTAACCTCCCCATGAATTTTGAAAACCAGTTTCACATCATTAAAGCTTTTGCTGTCCCGGATATAAAGCGTAATCTTATTTTAGGGATTGACTTTTGGCGTATTTTAAAATTATGTCCCAAATACGTTGGTAGTATTTCTATGACCAAGACTAATAGTTGTTCTTTGGTTGCTTCCCAACAGACTTTCTTACAAAGCTATGCTCATCTTGATGATTCAGATAAACAACTGACGGATAATGTTATTAAACAATTTGAAGACATTTCTTTCCAGCGCAAAGGCCTAGGCGTCACTAGTCTTATTATGCATCGTATTGACACGGGTGACTCGGAGCCAATTCGTCAGAGGTACTACCGGTTATCGCCGGAGAAACAGCGAATCTTGGTCGAACAGGTTGACGAAATGCTTTCTATCGACGTGATCGAGCCTTGTGAGAGCGCGTGGTTGTCTCCTGTTCTGATCGTGACCAAGAAGAACGGCCAACCTCGGTTTTGCCTTGACAGTCGGAAACTGAACTCAGTCACCAAACGCGATGCTTACAATCTTCCTTACATTTCCGAAATCTTAGATAATCTGCGAGACGCACGCTACTTGTCTAGCATAGACTTATCTAAAGCGTTCTGGCAAATCCCTATTTCTCTAGAAGACCGTGACAAGACGGCATTTTACGTTCCTAGTAGGGGCACGTTTCGTTTCAAACGAACTGCTTTTGGCCTTACAAATGCGCCAGCAACTCAGCAGCGACTGGTTGACTTGTTGTTTGCAGAATTTGATCTCAAGGTTTTTGCTTATTTGGATGACGTCATCATCGTTTCTCAGGACTTCCAAAGTCACGTGACATTACTTTTACGTGTTCTAGATAAGTTAAAGCAGGCAAATTTAACAATTAACATTGAAAAATGCAATTTTTTCCGTTTGCAGCTCAAATATCTGGGTTATGTCGTAGATAGCTCGGGTTTACATACGGATCCAACAAAAGTTGAGGCGATATTAAACTATCCAACTCCTACTTGCCGCAAAGACCTTAAACGTTTCCTAGGAACTGCCACTTGGTACCGGCGTTTCGTTCCCAACTTCAGTTCGATAGCAGGTCCCTTAAACAAGCTAACGTCGTCAAAGAAGGGCACTCCTCCGTTCAAGTGGACTTCGGAAGCTGAGTCCGCATTTCAGAAGCTGAAGGAATGCCTTATTTCTGCACCTGTACTATCTTGTCCAGATTATTGTAAGCCCTTCGAAGTGCACACGGACGCTAGTAGTTATGGTGTTGGCGCGATGCTTACTCAGACAATAGATGGCAAAGAACACCCAATTGCATACATGAGTAAGTCATTGACCGCTGCTGAAAGAAACTACAGCATAACCGAACGCGAAACCCTAGCTGTCATTACTGCTCTCGAACACTGGCGTTGCTACATAGAAAATGGTCAGCAATTTACGGTGTACACTGACCACAGCGCGCTTAAATGGTTCCTGTCCTTAAGTAATCCAACTGGTCGATTAGCTCGTTGGGGTGTACGTTTATCCGCCTTTAACTTCGTCATCAAACACCGACGTGGTCTCGATAACGTCATCCCCGATGCTCTTTCCCGAACCGTCCCAGTTAGTGCCATCAGTACTTCCAACTCTTATTTGGACACTAAAGACTGTTGGTACAAAAATGTTTATAATGGTTGCTTGAACGACCCGGCTAAATTCCCAAATTTCAAAATTATAAATAATAAATTGTTTAGATTGTCAAAAAATAAACACGAACTAACTTCTGAATTTTCGTGGAAGGAGGTAGTTCCTACTGAACTTCACGAAAACATAATTAACGAAAACCATTCCGAGCCTACTGCTGGACACATGGGCATTTACAAAACCTATCGTCGTCTTGCCTTACGATATTACTGGCCAGGCATGTATCAAGACGTCGTAAAATTTATTGGTACTTGCGAAAAGTGTTTAGCTTATAAGTCTCAAAATCATCAAATTTTAGGAGAAATGGGTCGGCCTAAACATTGCTCGCGACCGTTTCAAATGATTTCGATCGATCTCATGGGTCCTCTTCCCACTTCAAAAAAACAAAATAGCTATATCTTGGTTATAACTTGCTGTTTCTCAAAATTTTGTTTGATATTCCCGATTAAAAAGGCAACATCTGATGTTATTACCAAAATCTTAGAGGATTCGGTATTTCTTATTCACGGCATACCTCAAACTGTATTGATGGACAATGGCACTCAGTTTACTAGCAAGGTAACTGAAGCCCTATTTAAGAAATATAACATACCGAATGTCTATTATACACCGAAGTACACCCCTCAGGTTAATTTAGTAGAGAGATACAACAGGACGATCATCACTTGTATATCCACTTTCGTCGATAACGACCACAGATCATGGGACTTGTTTATCCCTAAAGTGCAGTTTGCAATAAACAACTCTGTAAACGAGGCTACAGGTTTTACACCGTCATTTTTGGTTTTCGGCCGCGAACTCGTATCATGTGGTTCTCACTACACTGACAATGAACTTGGTAACGAAATCCTATTTTTACCACGAGAAGTCTATGCAGAGAACTTAGGCTGTATGTCCACTATCTTTGACAGCGTACAGACCAAACTATGGCACGCTCATGTAAAGAATACATCTCATTATAATTTGCGACGTAAGTTTGCCGAATTTAATGTTGGAGACGTAGTTATGAAACGCGCTTACTTCCTAAGTGACAAGGAGAGTCGTTTTTCTAAAAAGTTAGCCCCGAAGTTTATAAAAGCTACCATTATAGAGAAAAAGTCGCCTCTAGTTTATGTGCTGCAAGATATGTCCGGTAAAAATATAGGTTCTTGGCACATAAAAGATTTGAAATTAGTCGGTCGAAATATGTAATTTCCCTATTCTATTTTTTTTTAAATTTCAACAAACCTTTTTTTTATTTTATTATTCCTCTCGCTCTACTTCTATCTTTGAATGGAACGACTATTTGTAAGGTATCAAGTTAAAAAAAAAAAACTAGTTACCTATTTTAATGCAATTATGCGTCAGTTACTTTAAGTACTTAGAGCACAGTAACTGTTGCTAGTTTTGTTTGCGAGAAGTATGACAGGTGATTTTGTAAGAGTAAACAAATAGCTTAACAAGTTCTAATGCGGATTTTACAATTTAGTATAGTAAAATCCTTGACTGTGCGAGGGGGTATTGTAACGTTGTAAACTTATAAACAACGTTCCTTAATTAAATATAAGTAATTTTAATAAAATATATACATATTTACAAACAAAATCAATATAACTTAATCTAAATCTTAAAAAACGTATTCTAAAAAGAGGTACTTAATCAATTTATCTATATACAAAACAAAAACAACTTTAAGTCATTGTGATATGGTTCCATCTCGCTTATTTTGCCGTTGTTAACTTCACGTGGTTAGAACGTGATCACACCAACTGAATGAATGTCCGAGCGCCGGCGGCGCATCGCTTCGCGTTAGGGCTTTTGTGAGTGAGACGGCTGCGCGGCCATTGCAAAATTGTTCTCGCTCGGAGGTGTACGTTCACGCGCTCTTTAAATAATAACGTTTTTATTATAGTGCGTGTCGTCATACGTGACCCTCAAATTACTGAGACATCAATTATATCGTATATCGTACAATACTTAATACAGTTATTAGTGTTAACCCCGTTTTGGGTAAGTGTTGACCAATTATTTTTTCCTTATGTAGGGTGTTGGACAATGACTGGCAAAATTTGAAATCGATGTTAACCTATCATTGTTATTGTCATAGATTCATTGCTTTTTTTCTTCACTAGTGCTAATCTCATTTTGCTAATTACATGAAAACCATATTATTAAAATTGTAGTGCCTCACACTCCTTATTTTCTATTCTTCTTTGTGTCATTGTAAACTCCGATTCTGACTGTGACTATTGCACACACTCGCCTTACGCGCAGTAGTACTTCCGCTTCCGCTTACGCTGCTTTACGAGGTCACAGTCAGGAGAGAAGACGCAGAGGATCGTCACTTAATACTTGGACGTTAATTCCAGGGTCCAAGTTCCCGGGCAAGTAGCCTAGGCGCTCACCTGTTGCTGAGCCTTCCACCTGACATCAGGACCACCTTCATCCTTGCGGGTCGTTTACCTGCTGCCGGCCAGCGTGACATCCTCGGCCCTGCGCATCCTCCATAGCAGGATAGTACTTTGTGCGCCTACCTCCATGGGTTGGATAATAAATAATTAAAGGGCCAAAATCGAACCCATGACCCACAAATATTTTTTTTTTTTGTAATAAATTAAGTTGTAAGTGTTTGGAGTTGTTTTTTTTTTATATTATAAATAATTCACACTCTAACGCAACAATCTCTTGAGGATAACCCACAATAACCATTTTTATCCTTTATTTATTACTTAAAGCAAAGTCGCTTCCCGCTGTCTGTCCCTATGTATGCTTAGATCTTTAAAACTACGCAACGGATTTTGATGCGGTTTTTTTAATAGATAGAGTGATTCAAGATGAAGGTTTATATGTATAATACATGCATAATATATAGTAGAGAAACACTGATAATCTTAGAGTTTTTTATGTAAGGTCGTAAATAAACACAGTTTTTTGCGCTTACATTGCAAACGCTGGCTGAACCCTACGAGATAGATCAAAGTAATGTACTACAGTATTGTACACCTTAAAAAGGTCTACAAAAAAGTCCGGGATGGTATATGTTTATCTCTTGAGGATAACCCACAATAACCATTTTTATCCTTTATTTATTACTTATTAACGAAAAAGCGATTTTAAGCAATACAGCATTAATCCTTATCCAATTAATTTCCTTAAATGGAATGAAAATGGACGGGCCTGTTGGTCTAGTGGTTAGTGACCCTGACTGCTATACCGGAGGTCGTGGGTTCGATTCCCACCCAGGATAAATGTTTGTGTGTGTGATGAGCACGATCATTTGTTCTGTGTCTGGGTGTAATTTATCTATAATATGTATGTATTTAGAAATATATAAGTATGTTTATCAGTTGTCTGGTTACCATAACACAAGCTCTGCTTAGCTTGGGATCAGATAACCGTGTGTGAGTTGTCCCGGAATATTATTATTAAATACATTGTTCATGTAATAAAATCAATATGGCCCTTTACAGCATATAATTTAAATGAATATTTTCGAAGATATTACAGATTTTAAATGCAGGGACATAGCGGTTGCGGCGGTACCGGCCGGGGGGTGGGGGGGGGGGGGCAGGCGGGGAGCGCGTGCCTATACCAAATAGTGCGTCGAAGGCCGCGCTTCGCCCTACAACACTTTATGATTATGTAGTATATTTAGTATCAGCAATGCCCCCGTGCAAAGCCGGGGCGGGTCGCTAGTTGCTTATAAAGCGTACGTCAATTCTACATTACGTTTTGGTATACAATATTGGGAAAATTCTACTGACGCACTAATGGCTTTTAAATCCCAAAAGAAATGTATTCGTTCTATTTTTAAGCTTAAATAAACTGATAGTTGCGTACCTATATTTAAAAAATATAATCTTCTAACACTCCCTTGTATGTATATTTTTGAAACTGCATTCTTTGTTAAACTAAATTTGCATTTGTTTGAAAACTTAAAATCAAGACGACGAAACAGAGAGATATGCGTTATACTACACAATACTGCCCTCTTTTCAAAAAAACTTATTAGGTATGGCACCAAGGATTTACAACAAGATACCCAAATCTATAAAAGAAATTGATAACATTCATCACTTTAAGCAAGCCTTCCTCAAATTTTTGTACACTAAAACATATTATACGGTCAACGAGTACTTAGCCGATAAATTGTAATTTATATTATATCAGTGGGTTGTGTGTATAAAAATATGTTATTTTCCTTTAGTTTTTTAAGTTTGTTGTTATTTAGTTAAGTACAAGTTATTTCTGTTTATTAAACTTTGTTTTTTCGACGGGCCTGTTGGTCTAGTGGTTAGTGACCCTGACTGCTATACCGGAGGTCGTGGGTTCGATTCCCACCCAGGACAAATGTTTGTGTGATGAGCACGATCATTTGTTCTGGTTGTCTGGGTGTAATTTATCTATAATATGTATGTATTTAGAAATATATAAGTATGTTTATCAGTTGTCTGGTTACCATAACACAAGCTCTGCTTAGCTTGGGATCAGATAGCCGTGTGTGAGTTGTCCCGGAATATTATTATTATATATTATTATTATTATATCCTTCATTATAGACAATTAGTCTTAACTAATATTTGTACGCCTTCAACGGCAAGACATAGCGTTCTTTTTATATTATTGTATATTGTGTATATTTTATTGTAACATCTTTGTATTACCTATATTCTACAAATAAAATAATTTGAATTTGAAAACATCTGAGCGGGAAGAAATATTTGACATTGTGAGAAATAATTGCTGATTACATTTTACAAACATAGCCATTTCAAATATATATAAGGATGGTAAAGTTAATATTTTGTGAGTTTTAAACATAAGCTCGCAGCTTTCTGTACTATTAAGACTAAACATAGATCTGATACAATTCTTTCGGGCTTTAAATATCCTTTCCCTTTCACTGCAATTACCCCAGAAAATCACTCCAAATCTGAGAACGGAGGAAACTAAACCGTTGCCACTGTTGTAGTATCGATAACTTGTCCTGAATAATTTAAGTTAAGCTGTATTGGAAGAGTCCGTTGGTAAAATTGCATATAATAATAATAATAATAAAATGCCGGGACAACTCACACACGGTTATCTGATCCCAAGCTAAGCAGAGCTTGTGTTATGGTAACCAGACAACTGATAAACATACTTATTATATTTCTAAATACATACATATTATAGATAAATTACACCCAGACAACCAGAACAAATGATTGTGCTCATCACACAAACATTTGTCCTGGGTGGGAATCGAACCCACGACCTCCGGTATAGCAGTCAGGGTCACTAACCACTAGACCAACAGGCCCGTCATATAATTCGTTTTTTTAAGGTTAATTACTAAGTTATTACTTTTAAGCCAATTAATTATATGTTTTAATGTACTGTTTATATCCTCCTCGTATTGTTGTGTCTTAACACATTTAACTATGGCAGTGCTATCATCAGCAAAGAGGATCATTTGCTGTTTTGTTTGTATCGGAAGATCGTTTATATACAAGAGAAAAAGCAAAGGTCCAAGAACACTGCCCTGTGGCACACCGTACATTATCTCCCGCTCTTTAGAAGTGTATTTAACGTCAAATTATGTATGTAAATTTATTCTCGATATCTCAGTGTATTGTTTTCTACCAATTAAATACGTTTTAATTAAGTTTAGTATGTTGCCTGTGATACCATAAGCATATAATTTTTTAATAGTATATCATGCCTAACGTGGTCGAAAGCTTTTGACATATCACTAAATATTGCACAAACAGGTGTTTTATTATCAACATTTCTTAAGACAGTATTTAGTAAGTCATATATTGCCATATTGATGTTTTTATTTTTCCTAAATCCTTTTTGTTCCTCACAGAGTATATTATGTTTATCTAAATATGAATAATTGATTCATATATCAACTTTTCAAAAATTTTCGAAAAAACAGAGATTAGTGCTATTGGTATATAGTTAGATATATCTTCTTTATTATCTTTTTTATATAATGGTTTGATGATAACTTTTTTAGGCTAGTAGGAAATGTTCCCAGGCTGACACTTAGATTTATGATGTGACTTAGCGGTAGTGCTATTATATTACCGACAAAGGAGAATGACCAAGTGACTATGGCACTTAGTATCATTATCAAATATATGTGGGTTAGAGGGTATTTGAGCCGAATTAAACAAGAGATTCTTCATACAATCTGTAGTTTTATTTCCACCTTTAAATTAACGTCCTATCTTAGCTCGTCTTTCACGCCCTTCTCCTAATCCCCTCTTTCCAGTCCTTTCTCATCCTTTAATCTTTTACATTATACTGCTATCTCGTTCACACTTGATACGTCATCCCTTTCACTCTTACTTTATCATGCTTCACATCTGTCATTCATCATTCAACGTTCCATTACACTTATACTCCTATTACGTTCCTACAACTCGGCCATTCTGCTATCTGACTGCCCTCAGTCAGACCTAAACTGAAATACAGGATTAGTCCTTACACACTTTTGACTCTATACAATAAAAACAACTTAAACCTTCCACACCTTTCTTATACAATAACAAGAACTTAGGATTATCTTATCATTACATGCTTACACTTACTTGTTATTTCAATTACAAACTCTTCACAACACTATAAAACTCTTTAACTTTTCAACAACTTTAAATTACACAGAACTACTCTTAAAATAATAGCAAACATTGAAAGTACACCACACTATGTAGTAACTATACTTAAAATACAAAAAGTAAACTGACAAAACTCTATTCTTACAGAAAATAAACACTGCATCATAAAACAAAAGTATCACTTAAACACACTTAGTAGGAACTTATTTCTTAATCAACACAGACTTTTCTTACTTACTGACTTACATGGTTACATCAAATGAAATTTACATAAGTAAACTACACAGAGCATACACACCAAGTCTTAGTATCACATTGCATGTTTACAACTTTTATAAACACAACATAATCTACACCTTATAATGACATATTAGGTCAAGGTCGATCATAGGGATACCCTAACCTACACAACAGCTGGAAATCTTACCGAACCTACACCTAAAACAAATAAGACCAATCAACCTACTCACCTAGCTCAACAGTTTCACTAGACAATGGCCATGGCTTCATATTATCAGCAGATGATGATGTCAAACGAGGACCATCTGTCATACGATCTATCTTCTCAAGATCATACCGATCATTCCTTTTGACCTTCGTGACTCTATATGGACCCAAATATTTAGGCTTGAGCTTCAGACAAGGCCCAAATTGCGTCCTCTTAATCGCTACAATATCTCCTACGGCATATTTTGTGCTTTCCTTCCTTTTTCTGTTATAAGTCCTGCAATTCTCGTCCTGTACTCTTTGTATTTGTTCTTTCGCCTTAATCTTTAGGTTTTCTCTTTCCTCTATAAAATTATTTTTCTGTTCATTCATAAATCTGTAAATCTTCCTTAGTCTTCATTTTTGTACCAACCATTAACTTAAATGGAGTGGTATCAATGCTTCTCTGATATGTGCTATTCAGCGCTCTTTGCACTCGACTGACCTGCTTATACCACTGAGATAGTTCTTCAATGCAGTTTTGTCAAGACTGCTGTGATGATTCTATGGATACGCTCCACCTGCCCATTCCCTCTTGGCACACCTGTGGTGATTGTGATATGTTGAATATTCTCCTTATCACAATACTCCTTAAATTCATTACTGGTAAATGCAGTACCTCGATCTGAAATCAATCTTGTGGGATTACCGTTATAATTACGATTAAAATCTTTTGTTGGTGAATCATTAACTTGTCTATTGTCTCCTTACTAGTAGTACTTTTCACTGGAAATAACCACACAAACTTGGTGAATGCGTCTACCACTGTTAAGATGTAATTGTACATTTTCTTTGTCTCTGAAAGAGGTCCAATATGATCACAATGTATAGTATGCAAAGGAATACTGTCTTTGCCAATACTATTTAAAAACCCTTCCTGTTTACCTTCTTTTTTAGTTGCCAGCAAACATGGTACACATGACAACAAAAGTTCCTCAATTTTCTTGTTAACATTCTTTATGTAATAATCTTGCTCTATTAACTCTCTCATTTTTCTTTTTCCAAAATGTCCCTTCTGATGAATTCTTCTTAATATCTCAAATTCTAAACTTTTAGGTATAACTAACCTTCTTTCTGGTCCTTTTTACAGTAAACCATCACTGTAAGAATAGTCTTCAAATGGCTGTTGTTTTAAAATTTCAATAATCGCCTTCAAACCATCGTCTAACAACTGTGCTTGCTTGACCTGTTCATGTAGACTCAACTCAATAGTACCAATAAATGGATTCCTGCTTAAAGCATCTGCATGTTGCATTTTACTTCCTGGTCGATGCTCTATGACATAATCATACTCTTCTAACAGCATCACCCATCTGGCTACTCTAGTTGATAAGTCCTTCTTATTCAAAGTTTTCTGGAAAACTTGACAATCTGTCACAATCTTAAAATGGTTACCAAATAAATAGTGTCTAAAAGATAATGCCAAGATTCCCTACAAGACTCGGCCAGAACCGACAAAGATGAATTATATGTCATTAAAAAGGAAAACAATTATAGAATTTAATAGTATAATTCGTTTTTTTTTAGAAGTACACCAAAAAAAGTTATAGTTCTTTAAAGTCGACCACTCATTTAATACTTCTGATTTTAAATAGTAAATGATTAATTAAATTAATGCATACCTAAATGTTTTTTATAGTAAAAATACACACAAAACACAACAATACCTACCTTCATTATTTTAAAATGTTTGGAAAAAAAACCACATGTCATACTTTTTAACAATTTATTATTCATCAAATAGTACATCATCATATTTAATTAATAAATCATCTAAAAACTGGGCTGGAGGGGTTATATTTATTTCATGCCTTGCCCAACCAAGGTACCATAATATTGTCATTGTATGGGCACAGCAACCTACGGTTCTTCGTCCAACTATGCAATTGCAACAGTATTGCTCAATTGCCTCTCTCCCACTTATATTATTGTTAATTATTATATAAACATAATAAATTTTTCGACTTATACGTCTGCTTTGAATTTTGCCTCTGAGAAGCCAGTGATTTTGGGAGAGTGACAATTCATCCCGCAGGTTGCTAAGATGAGCCTCTCTACACACTTCAATAGTATAGGAACCATTGTATCGAATATGTTCACCGTAATAAGACCGTGCTTGTTTTATTTGATAAGTACCACAAGCAATTAATATCAAGTCTTCTTGTGTGAGTTGAGGGAAGTTACTTATATTTTGTGAATCAACATTTATGTTTGAGAAATGTGCTCTCCTTCTATTGTAATTATTATTATTTATAAAATCAGCTAAAACATTATTTTGATACATTTTTTGATTAACTATTTCTAGAATCTGTGCAGCATCAGTTCTGTCTGTATAACGACAATGAAACCGGTTTATCAATGCAGCAGCAATAGAAAAATCTACCATCAAATGAGATGATGCTCTATTATCGAACATCGTCTATCATCGAACATTTACTCACTGCAAAAATGCAGTTGCAAACAAAAAGTGACTGACTTCTTAAAAACGCTTAGCTATGATGACACAGAGAAATTGCTTCGCTCATTAAAATAAATTGCTATCTATGGCTTATGGATCTTTTTCACATCTTATTTGAGTTATTATTATGTACTTAAGATTATTATATGTTTATTTCAGCTCAAAAAAAAAAAACCAACGTTCACACAATACATTCATAATACTTCCATCATAATTCTTACACACAACATTAGTCTTATACACACATCCACTACACTGCACCTGCACTCAATCAACACTTATGAGTACTGTTGTTATGTTCTTTTTTATTTTTTATTTTTTCATATAAATATTTTGTATTTTTATATTTTTTTTTATTTGTAATTATGTAATGGTAAAGCACTAAGTAGCACATATACCTTAATAAAACTCAGGTCAAATGCTTGTGAAGCCACCAAGTGGGGCCTGGTGACCTGTAACTCAGGTTTTTTTTTTAAACCTATCTCAGGCACCAGCTCTCACAAAGTGAAATTACAATACCTCAATACCTTCTCCTGTATACTGTGTCGAAATCTTTGTGAGAGGAAATAAATAAATATATTATTATTATTAAAAAAATCATGGCGGAATATTTTAAATTGTTCTTTAAATATACCATTTACTGTTTCCACTACCCAACGGCACATGGTTACTGCCCTTGATCTATTTGCTGCTAACGTTGACAACTGTGTTTCATTCTCTTCTAATGAAAGTGGCATATGAACACTATAGTTACTATTTTCGAGAACTGATACTGCATCTCTAAAACCCCTATCCAGGATAAAAACATCACCATCTCGAAAATACTGCCTTAGCGGTAGAGACTCATTTATAAATTCATTTTTCATAATATCACCATCTGATGTAGTTGCTGGATAGGGGCCAAGAACTTCTAAAATATACCCATCACAACACACAAACATAAATGGTTTCACAAGGTTCCTATACTTATGTAGAGAGTATGTATCCTTTTGATATTTATAATTTGAGCTTTTCTGGCAATATATATAAGTACCATCAACAATGACAATTGGTAATCTCTCCCCATTCTCATTAATACCTCCAAAAAGACCATTAGGAATTAAAAGATTTCTATTAGCAATCTCTGCCCTCGTCATATGGCTTAACCCTAAATGCATTGGCACAAAATCTTGTTGAAGCAACTCTCTTGCTTTGCACATTAAATTCTCCAAAGTACTGCGAGGCATTTGGAATAAACTGGCAATTCGCTCATTAGAGTCTCCATTTCTTAATTTCAGTAATAATGCAGCTAGAGCAGTAGACCCTCTATGCATTTGAGATAATCTAGGGACTTCTGCCAACAATGTACGGAACTGCTCTTTGCTTATACCAAACCAATAATGTACTAAATGATCATCCATCATGTCAATATTTTCAAAATCAATTGATGTCTCTTTACTTAATAATGACACAAAGTCATATATATATGCCTCTGTAAAGGTATGGTTCACTTCAATTTCATTTAATTGGTGCCATAAATTACCTCTTAAATGATAATTGCAGATGCGACAATCAGCTGGAACATAGAATTTAAAATCTACAAAAAGTCTTATTCTTATAGATAATGGCACTACAAGTCTTTCAGCATGGTGACAACCGGGAAAAAAACAGCGGGCCTGCGAGTCTGATGCTCTCCCATACTGAGACAAAACAATTGTTGATACTTCTTGAGGGAGGGATGGAGAAGATTCGATTTGAACATGTTGTGTTACTTGCTCAGATGATGTACTCGGAATATCAGCAACAGATTCTTCAGATGTTGATGGTAGAGATGGAACTGCAGATGATGTGGATGGTTCAGTGTAATGTTCAGCCAAACTATCACACCTCTGCCAACAAGGGTGACAAATCCGATCAGATGTACGTAGCTGCAATAAAATACAAAATAAATTATAAAAAAAAATAGCTATATGCCTTACCCTTCAGGGAACACAGGCATGATGATTTATTAAAAAAATATAGTGTAATAGTGTAATTAAAAATATTGTTTTACATAAGTAAGAGATAATGAAAGATTTGCTTAACATTATATAGCATTTTAATAAAATATTAACATGAATACATACTGAGCGTGGCAAAATCCTCTCTGCAACAACAGCCCTTATGCGTGCTTCTCTTTCAGTATTGTTTGATAATGTATGGACTCTTGACCGATACAAAGACCTTCCACAGTGTAGACATATGTTCCTATGCCCTACAGTATGTGTAAGTGGTCCTGATGCTTCAATTGATTGATGTAGTAGCAACCAACAAGCATGACACACAACGCTATCCCTCGGTATCTGTAAAAATAAGAAACTTAGATTTTCCAATCCACTGATAATAAGCTATAAATAAATTATTGGATGGGTTAAGTTGATACTTTTTTTTTTTAATGAGCTCAGTGACATGTTTTTATTTTACACATAACATCGTGTTTCGCCAGTTATGTTCTAAGTCCCATGTGATAGGGGGCGACGCTTTTGCCATCAACCGGGCAGAGTATATTATTTTGTTTGTAACATGAAGCAATCGCAATGAATATACTATTACAATATTCACAATAATAAAACACAACTTACATCGGTAAGAGCATTTTGTTGCTGGATCAGTCGCCGAATCTCTTCAGTCTCAGTTTCTAACGAGTATCGTCGGATCCGAAAGACATTTAAACCACAATTGATGCAGCGGATCATGGTTAATAGATAAAAGGTTCAGATATCCAGATATGAGAAAAGCCAGGTCAACAAATAGGCAGGTTCAAATGTTCCGTTGGGCGAGCCGAGTCAGCGAGTAATACAGGTTCAGGTTCAGTTTTAACAGCCAAGGTAGTCGTAAGTGGTAGAAGAAAAATCAGAGTCCAGAAACACAGCAATAAACAATACAAAACTCAAAAGGAAAACGGAATTACTTCGTCACTCGAAACGCGGGAGAAGTGAAGTGTTAAAACTTTTTGACAATGACGTGACTGTCAAAAAGTTTTATTCAGTGTTGCCAGCACTATAATAACATGATTAGATTGACGGTATCGATAATCGATTTTTATATAATTACAATAAAAATATGATTATAACTATTCAGAAATACAACCCCTCCTGATTGAATATCTTGAATGTGATGTGTTTGTTGATGGATGGAGAGAAATTATACGTGTGTGTTTGATGTTTTGCGAGAGAAAGTATGCGAGAGTGTCAACTGTTCTGTATTAATTCGGTTCCGTGTTTGGTTTCAAAATAATTTGTTATTAGTTTGTAATGTATATACTTGTTTATGTGTTTGTTATATGTACCTGTTATTTCTAAGTTAATTAATGTAATTGGTTTTAATCGTTTTAATTAACTATAAATAAATAACTTATCGTAATAAATTCACTGGCGCATCTTCTCGTAATTATATTATTGTAATCGATTGGCAAGTGCAATTTCGTTTCAATATTGTTATTTTGGTCTTGGTAACATTTCAAATTGTAAAAATTGTAGTGAAATCGTTGTGACATGTGTTGATAAATTAAATTGCTATTTAAAATTACTTTTCAACGGTGTACTTCTACAGATTTTAATTATGTTGTAAAATTCTTAATGTTTTTTAATACGAATGATCATAATTATAGAAAATCTGTCGGTCTTTATATGATTCGGGCCTATTCTTGGCATTATCCTTTCTTAACTCCCTCAATCACGGCTAATGCTTCCAGTTCATAGCTGCTATACTTCTTCTCGGCATCACTGGTCTTCCTACTGTAGTAATGTACAGGATGTAACTCACCTGAGTGATCTTTCTGGAGCAATATAGCACTATATGCTATTGCAGAGGTGTCTGTATGCAATTCTGTTTGTAACTGAGGATCATAAATTCGTAACACAGGACTACTGGCTAATGCTTTCTTCAGCATGTTGAATGCACTTCTATGAGTATCATTGAATACAAACTGTGAGTCTTTTCTTAATAAATCTGTTAACGGCTTGGCTATTAGAGCATAATCTTTGATGTATTTTCGGAAATATGACATTAATCCTATAAAACTATGAAGTTGCTTTAAAGTCTTAGGTTCTGGGTACCTGGTTACAGCGTCTGTCTTCTCTGAGGAAGGTTGCACTTTCCCCTCTTCTATAACATGACCTAGGTACTCTATTCTTCGACATAGTAGTTGCGCCTTCTTCCAATTGATCTGTAGACCGTACTCTGATGCCACGGCTAGCACTTGCTTCAGGTGTTGCAATGCCTGGGGTTCGTCAACAGCTGGAATTAGTAAATCGTCAATAAAGATAACTAAAATTCCCTTTGCTATCAGTTCCTGAAACACCATAGTCACAAATCGCATTAAATATTTGGGACATACTGACAATCCGAAAGGAGCTCTTAAGAACTCATACTGACCATTGTGTGTTACAAAGGAAGTATACTTTATGCTGTCTTCACTTACTTTCAAATGAAAAAAAACATTTTTTAAATGTAAAACACTAAAAACCCTTGAATCTCTAAGCTTATCAATTAAGTCGTCAATAATAGGTAAAGGAAACTCATCTTTTACTATTTTCTTATTTATCGGCCTATAATCTACGCAAATCCTAGTATTACCATCTTTTTTCTTGATTAAAACCAGAGGAGAAGAATATTCCGAAAAACTTACGCGTATTATGCCATCTCTCAACCACTCAGATACCTGTTTCTCAACAATTTGCTGCTCTGCCAACGAAATGCGTCTCGGTCGCTGGGCTATTGGGATGTCATCTTTAAGCACTATGCGTAATTCAATCGGCGCCTCCTTAATTTGCACAGGGTTATAACTCTTGACACATTCAATGACTTCTTGTTGCACTTGCTTATTCACGATACTACGTAGTACATACTCGTTATGACTAACAACACACGAAATCTTTGACAGCCACTTATTCATGTTTGGAACTATCAGAATAGAACCTTTGGACATGATCGTAAACACATCTTTAAGAAAATCCTGACCTAATATAACACTATAAGGCATAGCATGTCTTGGAACAACATAAAATGTTACCTCGTACTCGTGTCCGTCTAATAATACACTAGCATTTAACTTTTCTGTTGACACAATACTGCCTCCTAAACCTACCAGGTTTGTGGCGGTTTTCGTACATTGCGGAGACCCGAGATGAACATAAAGTTCGGTACACATTAAATTCAATTCACTACCAGAGTCAATTAACGCAGTTACTCCGCACTTATTGACAAATATCTTCTTGCAAGCATTTTCAAAACGAATTTGCGCCGGCGTCTTTTCCTCAACGTAAATATCCTGGAAGTTCGTATCGGTTCCTATCTGGTACGCCATCTTGTTGCGGTCGCTTATGTTGGTACGTCCGATCGGGCTATCCAATGAGCTGTCATGGCTGCCGCATTCGTCAGGTTTACCAACCTCGTAAGCGCACGTAGTGAAGTCAGCCACGCACATCGCTCGGCGATCATCGGAAATGTTCGGTTTTTCATTCCGCCGTTCACGTACTCGGTCACCATTCTTTTCACTCGTTCTTGAACGTACTTTTTCGCCTTGTTGTTTACATTGCGTTGAAATATGCCCAAACTCGTTGCATTTGAAGCATTTCAACCCTTTTTCTTTATTCGGACACTCTGATGACTGATGATTTTTCTCTCCACAGCTATAGCATCGTTTGTTACTCCGACTAGCAGCTTTATCACTATCATCCGGCTTATTGTTTCTGTTAGAACTTGCACCCATCTTTTCCTTCATAATATCGTAAATTTTGATTTTTTCCTTGAGTTCAGAGTACGTTGTAGAACCATACAACACCATTTTGTTCACTTCAGAGTCGACTATGCCGTCAATTATGTATTTTATGGCGACGTAATCAGGCATTTTTCCGCGCTTTCCCATCTCCTTCATGACCAGCATGTAATCCAAGCACTTTTCGTCTTTCTTCTTCTTCCTAGCCGTCATCATTTCGTGAATGGTTTTGCTGTCAATGGAATCAGGAAATTCCTTGAGTAAAGCGGCCTTGAGATCGTCCCAACTTTTGAATGGTTTTTCCGACTTCAACCACAGAGCTGCCGTACCAGTCAACGACTTCCTGGCGACTATCAGCGTCTGCAATGGCGTCCATTGAAATATTTCTGAGTTTTCGTCAATGTCCTGCTCCCATCTAGCAGCAGAATGTGTTTTATCTTGGCCACTGAACTTAGAAACTAAGTGGTCTGTAGCAAACGCAGTCCAATCTCTGCTGAACGGGAGTCTGCCCGCGTGGTCATCTTCACTATAATCGGCTTGGCGGCTTTGTCTGCGCTTTTCGTCGCCGTGTCCACCCATTTCGTCGTGTCTTGTCCGTGTAACTAACGTTACCGTCTTCGTTTTACGTCTTTTCGTCGTATTTTGAAGCGAAAGCGCCGGCCACCACACGCCTTAGGTACCGGTTTTTTCCACTCCCGTCGTGAGTTATTGTCGTATTTCGGCTCCGAAATAATTCTCTATCCCGGACGAGCCCCCAGAATCTTGTGGGTTAGAGGGTATTTGAGCCGAATTAAACAAGAGATTCTTCATACAATCTGTAGTTTTATTTCCACCTTTAAATTAACGTCCTATCTTAGCTCGTCTTTCACGCCCTTCTCCTAATCCCCTCGTTCCAGTCCTTGCTCATCCTTTAATCTTTTACATTATACTGCTATCTCGTTCACACTTGATACGTCATCCCTTTTACTCTTACTTTATCATGCTTCACATCTGTCATTCATCATTCAACGTTCCATTACACTTATACTCCTATTACGTTCCTACATATATTGTGCCACAATGTAATATATCTTAATATAAAGTATGATTAAGGTACTTTTAAATACAGTAATTTTTTTTTAAATAATTCTCCGCATTTTGCCGTAGATTTTAATTGAATTAGTTGTAAAAAGCGATTCTTTTTACGAAACATTTCCACAGATTTCATCTTGTTAGAATGAGAAAATTAAAACTAGGTATTTTTATAGAGTTTTGACAGAGGCCAGGTAAACCGTAAGTTGTGCTAGCAGTAGGGGGAGTCGTTTCCACCTACTTTATGCTGCTAGAACAGTGACTACTTTTTAGTACCTCATCATCAACATATTAGCAATTCTATTGGTATTCGAAATGTTCATAGACGACGGTGACCACTTAGGTACTTCTTTCTTAGCTAGATCTTTCCGTTTGTCAGTCTACTGATATAAAAAAAAAATAACTAGAAATGCGAATCACACAGGCATTTTAAATAAATACTGCAGATACTCAAAACGTAAGTTTATTAAATAAAAGTGCGGTAGGTACACAACTACACATCAAGTTCTACATTTTCATACACATATTCGTCAAAAATATTATCTAAAAATAGAGCTGGGACTTGAAATTCATTATGTCGTATTATTATGAAGAACTCCTTTAGGTCAATGATATTATAAAGGGAAGATACGTTACGTTCATACTGAGCGGTGTCCAGAAATTGTTGCGTTGTTATTACGAATGTACTTACATGTAGGTGTATAGTCATTTTCAACTACGACTGCGATAGATAATAGGGAACGTATGGTACAGAAAGAGATAGCTGTTATGTCTCCCTTTGTCTCTAGGGTGGTTTAATGAAACACAGTTATATTTATATTAGAGCTTGTGCGACACGTCCACTCGCTTGACCGCTGTCAAAGTACTGGCGCGCGGGCGGGTCGCAGGAGCACATATTTATTTAATTATTTTACAGTACATCACATCTCTTCCTTTCAATATATTTTTTAAACGAATCACATTGACTACCTACTCTGAATTAAATCTAGGTTAATAATCACTATTTATGCTACACGAGACTTTATATAATTCTTGTTTTGAAGATTTGTTATCTGTTATCCTATAATAATCTTAATACTATCAATAATTTATTACAATACAAATTTAATCATCCGTGTCTATTTCTACTTCACCATCGTCTTTTTTTCGTTTTCCTTGTGAATTCTCCATTGTCCCTCTATTTTCTTGAGGTGAACTATGTTTCTTCTTATGTTTTGACCTGTTTCATCATTTTTTATATTGATATCGCCTCCTTTAGCACTCATTACTGTGTTTTGGGTAGGGCTGAAATCAGGTGTCAATTTATTCTCTTTTGTCATGTTTTTAACATAAACCTTTTCTCCTATATTAATTTCACTGTCGTTAGCTTTCCTTTTCCTATCTTCAATCAACTTTCCCTTTTCTTTCATCATTTTATCTCTATCATATACTTCTAGGTCCATACGTCGGTTTTCTACATCTACAGCCGAAGGAATTTTGTCTCTGAATTGTCTATTAAAAAATAATTCTGAGGGTGTCTTTCCAGTTGTACTATGGGGAGTGCTGTTGTACATCATGAGATAGCGAAGGAGATCATCCTTCCAATCAGACTTTTGGCATTGGCTAATTTTCAAGCGCTTGAGAATATCGCGGTTTTGTCTTTCGACCTCTCCGTTTTGTTGTGGCCAATAAGGTATAGAATTGTAAAGCCTGATGCCAAACTCTGAAGAAAAGGATTTGAACTCCTCACTAATAAATTGACGTCCATTATCCGATGTTATACTAACTGGGATACCTAGCCTGGAAAATATTTCTTTTAAAACATTTATAGTTTCAGTTATAGAATCAGGCGTTACTTTGCGGAAATCCATGACATTAAATGTTATAAAAGATATTTAGCTTTAATTCCGCTATAAAAAATCCAAGCTTGGAAGCAGGACGCAGTACCACCCTCCCGCCCTCATGCAATATGCGCATGCAGGAAAGCCCACCCTCCCGCCCTCATGCATACGCAAAAATACACGAAAAGTGGGACAAAAGGGGGTAGCATGCCATGCAACCAAACCAATACTCGACACGTGTTTCGCCCCTCCACGGGGCATCCTCAGGAGATGTTGACTCGACAACCGCTCGGGCGCGAATGAGCCAGTTGTACGGCTCTCGCCCCTTTATATAGTGCAATGATGACGCATTCGCAACGGTCGATACAAACGTCACAAAGACGTCTGTGTCGACCTACCCGCAATCATACTTAAAAGAGGTGATGTAATTAAGTTAGTTTGTTCATTCAACAGTGTATAGTTACTATTATTATTATGTTTGGAGATTTCTAACTGCTCCAACACACACAACCGGAAACTTTTATCACAAACATGAAGAATGCTGTACGTATTATTGTCGCTCAAGGAATGGCCGGTATCGATTAAATGTTTCGCGAAATGTGATTTTTCTGAATGGCCATTCCTGTAAGCGGCAACATGCTCCCTATACCTTATTTCGAAGTTACGGCCTGTCTGACCTACATAGACCCCGTTGCAATCATTGCATACTAATTTATAAATACCGGATTTTTTTGAATTGTCTAATTTATCTTTACCGTTACAAAGATTTCGCAAGTTATGATCTGATCGAAAGGCAACGAAAACATTGTGTTTTTTAAGAATATTCGCGATTTTATCGGAAATGGGGCCTATGTAAGACAGACTACCGACATACTTGTT
Source organism: Autographa pulchrina (assembly GCA_905475315.1). NCBI lineage: Eukaryota > Metazoa > Arthropoda > Insecta > Lepidoptera > Noctuidae > Autographa > Autographa pulchrina. The sequence continues at coordinate 14,451,475 of FR997761.1, read as the reverse complement.
AATTCGTTCGGGGGTACATGCATAAAGTAGTGAGCGAACCCTGTCATTCTGTTTATTCACACAGCCGGTCAAGTAGTTTAGCTTTGGTGAAGGCAAAACAGGTGTGGTTGAACGAAGAATGTAGACAATGACGACCTCCGTGGTCGAGTGGCGTACGCACCGGTTTCAAGGTGTCGCTAGCTCTGAGGTCCCGGGTTCGATCCCCGGACGGGTCAATGTAGGAAATCACATTTCTACATTGTCTCGGGTCTGGGTGTTTGTGGTACCTTCGTTGTTTCTGAATTCCATATAACACAAGTGCTTTAGAAACTTACTTTGGGTTCAGAACAATGTATGTGATGTTGTCCGCATTTATTTAAAAAAAAAATGGTTTTCAGTTAGGGACAATGTCAAGCTCCACTTGAAAGTTTTGTACTCAGAATTAAGTTACAAACTACACAATGTGGAGTTTGACATTTTAGATAACAAAGCCCGGGACTTCGCCTCCCAAGTAGCGCATGATAAATATATAACACAGTGCAGGAAGTTGGAGCGATTATCTGGGGATAACCGGAACAGTAATATCAACCATCGAGAAAATAATAATATAGATACAATTCACTCTTTTTATCCACGCGTTAAAACTTATACAAATACCCAATTTTCATCTGCTGAGATTTCTTTATTAGAGAAAGGTCTAAAATATAACATCAGACCACGGTTATCCCAGAAATCGCTCGAAACTTTGGTGGTGGATTCAGAAATGGCTTGTGTTAGAAGTAAAATGGATAGCGCCGTTAAACATCTGGTGGCAGTTCAGATCAAAAAAGCTTCATCTACCTCCTTTTCTCAAAATTATTCCGAATTACAAATACATCGGTCATTACAAAACAAAATTACTCAAAATAACTTAATAATTACGAAAGCCGACAAGGGCAATACTGTTATCATTTTGGATAAAACTGCTTACCACCAGAAGATTAACGACGTTATCCAGGGAGAGGATTTTGAACGTCTGAGTTCCGACCCCACCAAAAAATTTACAGTAGAGTTAAAAAATGCTATTAATAACATGTCATGTATTTCTCCAGATCTATTAAAATATAATATCCCTATGAACCCACGATCTCCTTTTTTGTATGGCTTACCCAAAACTCATAAAGATAATATCCCAATTCGCCCCGTTGTCTCTTACATTGGTGCTCCAACATACGATATAGCTAAATATCTCAATAACTTATTAAAAACTAAGATTTCTTTTTCACCTAAATACAGTTTGAAAAATAGTTTAGATTTAATTGAAAAAATAAAAAATGTCAACATCCCTCACAATTCAAAATTATTATCACTGGATGTTGACAGTTTATATACAAATACTCCATTTGAAGAGTGCCTACGTATTTTGGAGAACCATTTGGAGAGACAACGTTTACATCCTGGAGAAATTCTTAACCTTGCACGTATTTGCATGCAACAAAACTATTTTCGTTTCAATAACGAATATTTTCGCCAAAAGGAGGGGTTAGCAATGGGATCACCTCTAAGTCCTTTAATGGCGGAAATATTTATGGACAACTTTGAATGTAAATATGTGGTGGGTGGTAGCGCCATCTATGTTTTCTAAAACGGACTAAGTCGTCTCATCAATATTTCGCACTATTATATTAGTTCCGCAATTGACCACATTCGTAGTGAGCGATGTGACCCCCGCCCCTTCCTTAGATTCCTTCCGCACGCCTGGCGCATAACACGTGTTCGCGCCTGTGTCGCTCCCGCCGCCCGTGTCACCCCGTGCTGCATCGCTTCCTTACCGCCGCTGTTGGATAGCGAACTATTGTGATAAACCGCCCGCGGGTGTGAACGTGACAGTTTTGTGATCGAGAAGAAAGAACGCCGCCGGCCGCCATCTTGTACAGCCCCACGCTGGAGAGCCAGGTATGCGTGCTTTCCCCTAATAAATACATCGCTCGCTCACCTCTTGGCGAGAACCGCCATCCTCCAAAAAATCCAGTCCACTTAATCTATACTTTGTTTATCGCCAAGCCATTTTTTGGTCCAATCGACCCGGATTCATATATCCATATCATATTCCCGCTCGCGTAGGTATCTTCTAGAAGTGCCTATCTAGGTAGTTGTAGCACCTAGCTGCACTCCTAGTTCACAAATATACCCATTACGTAGTTATTTCCCGCACCGCCGGTAGGTAATATACTCTTACGTAGCTACCTACTGACTTACAATTTATAAATTATCCAAACTATCATAGTCGTTTGTAAATTCATATTTCAAGCGCCTTTTAGTTCCACCGCCTTTAAAGTCGTTGCCTTATTAGGTACAATACATACTTACCGCATTATTTAAACTACAGTATTACTTTAGGTTATTTACTTCTACCTACATTAGGTATATAAAATGTCGCAACAAAAGAAATTATGTACTTCTGACGATAATGAATTGGCAATCTTAGAAGCTAAACGCAATGTTTTATTTGAGCGTATGCAAAACATTTTCGAGCGTTCAAAAACCGCCAAAGTTTCCGAAGTCAACAAAGAGTCATTTCTTAGTTATTGTATGACAGTAGACGATATTCGAACCGATTTTCATAAATTATTAGACGCTTATAATGCACAATTACTTTCTATTAATCCTGAATCTAAACCAAATTATCAGGCGTACACCTCATTCGAAGATCTTTATTGTATCATAAAACGCATACAATCGCAGTTAGAGAATCGACAGTCCGCGAAGCCCAGCGCTGCCGGACCGGCTGTCCGAGCACCGAAACTGCCCGCGATTGAACACGTGTCATTTGACGGCGATATACGAAACTGGCCATTATTTTATGCAAGTTTCAAGTCTACAGTGCACGATAACGCCTCGCTGACGGACGCTGACAGGTTGTACTATTTAATAGGTAAGCTATCGCCGAAAGCGCAATCTACATTCGCAGGTGTCACACCAAGTGCTGAGAATTATCAGGTCATATTTCAGTCACTTCTTGATAGATATCAGGATACTCGCATCCTCGCGTCTACTTACTTTGATCAAGCTTTAAATCTTAAATTGTCCGGTCCCGCGTCAGTTTCAAATTTACAACTGTTTATTGATAACTTTGTTACCGCAGTAAATTCCCTTAAAAGCCTAAAGTTAGAAAACCTTGCCGACTTTATGTTATTGCAACTCGCATTAAAAAAGTTCGACACGGAAACCGTTCGTGCCATTGGTTCGTGCATTCGAAATGACCGAACGTCATAATAAAATACCCACCCTAAATAGTTTTCTTTCATTCATTAAAGATCAGTGTCGAATATATCGGAATACGCAGCCTAGTTCGTCTAGCTCGTCTAGTAATAATAACATAAGTAAACAAAACTTTAATAAATCGCGAAATAGTAATAATAAGTCGGCCCCTTACCCGCAATCTTACGTAGCATGTTCGGAATCCGCAAATAATTCACACAAGTGTCAGTGCGACAATATTGTACACGACCACCTTTTTAAATGTCCCGCCTTTCATAATTTAAATCCGACTGCTCGTTTTAAATCCGCAAAAGAAAATAAAGCTTGTGTCAATTGTTTGAGTATTACGCATAAAACACGCGATTGTTCTAGTAAAACCAAGTGTCGCTCATGCAATCAACAACACCATACGTTATTGCATTTTGAGAAAAGGTATCCGTTATTTGACCCCGGTAACCTTGACGTAAACGTAAATCCTAGCCCAGCTGTTTCGTTCTCTTCATCGCAGGCGCAGGCCGCTCGTACCACGGCGCCTGTTCCCCCCGCTTCTCAGTCCGGAGTTTCATTGTGTACAACGTCCGTTGCGCTCGCACGCAGGCAGTGCGCGCGCACTCACCACACTCAGCGCGAAGCCGAGCGTCAATGTACCGCGTCCACTACGATATTATTAGCTACCGCGCAAGTTATTATTTACGATTTGAACAACACGCCGCGCGTGGTTCGTTGTTTACTTGATAGTGCATCACAAAGTAGCTTTATTACTTCGGATTGTTTCAAACGTCTTGGACTTTTGAATAACTTTAAAAATACTAACTTAGTAGTTAAAGGGATCGGTGGTTCAAAAAAATCTTGTAAGGGTTCCGTCGATATTAAAATACATTCGCGTTTCAATAACGATATTAATTTCAACGTTTCATCGCTTATTGTGGAACGTATTACGGACACGTTACCTAGCGCTCACGTGGACGTTTCGTTACTCGCGCACCTCGAGACATTGCCGCTCGCTGATGCTCACTTTGCTCAGCCGGGTAATATCGATGTCTTGATCGGGGCTTCAGTTTTTCCGCACTTACTACTACCTAATGTTGTACGTAGTGAGCAATATAATTTACCTCCCGCTATTGAGACGGTATTTGGCTATGTAGTTATGGGTGCCGTACCTACGCTGCATAATATTCATTATACTACGTCTTGCTGTTCTGTTCTTCAAGAAAATAGTATTAATTCTCTTCTTAAGCGATTTTGGGAGCTTGAAGAGGTCTCCGCACCGCCCTCACTGAGCCGTAAGGATCTCGAGTGTGAAGAACATTTCCGCGCTACCACTGTTCGCGACGATAGTGGTAGATATGTTGTAGCGTTGCCGTTCTGTGGCAACCCGTATTCTTTAGGCGACTCGTACGCTGCTGCACTTAAGCGCTTTTACTGTTTAGAACGTAAACTCGACGCGGTGCATATAATGACGCTATGCGTGATTACATAAATAAAGGTTTTTTAAGCCCGGTTGTAAACGACGAGGGCAATTCTCTTTCCGCGTATTATATACCGCATCACGGCGTGGTTCGCGAAGATAAGACCTCCACTAAACTTCGTGTGGTTTTAGATGCTAGTTGCCGAACTACATCGGGTCAGTCGATCAATGACATTTTGCATGCCGGTCCTGATCTACAGGGTGATTTATTTAACATCTTAATTAAATTCCGCCTTTTCGAAATTGCTCTTTCAGCTGATTGTCGACAAATGTTTCTCAATATCGGCATTCGAGAATCCGACCGTAGATTTCAACGAATTTTATATCGCTTTGACAATAGTGAGCCTTTAACCGTGTATCAATTTAATCGCGTTTGTTTTGGACTTAAGTCCAGTCCATATCACGCGTTACGAGTTGTCCGCCAGTTGATCGCTGATGAAGGCGACAACTTTCCCGCTGCAGCAGCTGTTGCTGCTTCCGCTTTATATATGGACGACATCGTCTGTAGTGTCGCAACCGCTCCGCAAGCAGTTTCGCTTTGTGAAGAGCTTATTCTGCTTTTCAAACGAGGCCAATTTGACCTTGTCAAATGGACAAGCAATTCCAAAAAGGTTCTCGCGCACATACCTGATTCGCATAAAGCTTCTCCAGATATTGAGTTCGAGAAGTCCGCACATCATAAGGTTCTTGGATTACGCTGGGACAGAAATTATGATAACTTTCGCTTTGACATCTTATCACCAGATGATAAATGTACCAAACGCACTATGCTATCCACAGTGGCTCGTTTATGGGACATAATGGGTTTTGTGGCGCCTACCATTTTGTACGCCAAGCTCTTGATCAAAGAGCTTTGGTTAGCAAAATGTGATTGGGATGACACTCCTCCCGACCATATTGTCGCTGCTTGGAAACAAATTTGTGCTGAACTTCCCGTACTCAATCAAATAATTGTGCCGCGCCATCTAGGTTTAGTCGATGGATGTACTGCTAACTTAATAGGTTTCGCTGACGCCAGTGAACGCGCTTATGGCGGAGTCATATATCTGCAAGTCCGCATTGGATCTAACTACTCTGTGCAGCTAGTTTGTGCCAAGTCTAAGGTCTCGCCTGTTAAAACCATTTCGGTTGCGAGACTGGAGTTGTGCGCGGCTCTGTTGCTGTCTCAGTTGCTTCGCAAGGTTCAAGACACAATTGCGTCCCATCACTACATCAATAAGATATACGCATTTTCGGACTCCAAAGTAGTGCTCGCTTGGATTAATTCGTCTCCGCACCGCTGGCAGACTTTTGTCGCCAATCGCGTTACTAAAATAATTGAACTTATTCCTGCTACTTGTTTCAATCACGTCGCGGGTATTGAGAATCCTGCGGATTGCCTGTCTCGTGGTGTTACTCCGGCTAATCTTCTGGATCATCCTTTGTGGCATCATGGCCCTTCTTGGATTTCGCGTGATCCATCAGAGTGGCCTATACATCCATCTGTCCACGATGCAGAGGACGAGGATATACCTGAGCGGAAGTCTGTCTCTCATCCCGTGACTGTTGAGGTTGCGGAATCTCCTATTTACGCACTCGCGCTACGCATGTCATCGTGGTCTAAGTTACTACGTGTCACCGTTTATGTCTGTAGGTTTATTAAGAAATTACCTAATGGAACTTCTGTTTCAAGCTCTGATCTTGAGGTCGCAGAGTATACATTATTGCGCGCCCTACAGGCTGTTCATTTTAGTAAGGATGTTCAAAATTTGAAAAATAACATTCCTTGTTCTCCCGCTCTTCTTAAACTCAAGCCGTTTCTCGATGAGCACGGCATAATACGTGTTGGCGGTCGTTTGTCAAATTCGGACGTACCTTACAACTACAAGCATCCTTGCATCCTGCCGCGTCACGACCATGTAGTCAACCTTCTTGTTGATTTTTATCACAAGAAGCATCTCCACGCAGGTCCAGAGTTACTCATGTCCTTACTTAGGCAAAACTACTGGATTCTTGCTGCACGACGAATAATTCGCCACATAATTCATAAATGTAACACCTGTTTTAAATTCCGTCCGCGTCCGATCTTTCCTCCAATGGCAGATCTTCCTAGCCAACGTGTCAATCAGGTAGATAAAGCGTTTACACATACCGGTTGTGATTACGCAGGACCACTGCAGTATACACCAGTTCGTGGTCGAGGCATTAAAGGCCGTAAAGCTTGGCTATGTATTTTCACATGCCTAACAACGCGCGCTACGCACATCGAAGTTGCGACGGATTTAAGTACGGTTTCATTTCTCGCAGCTCTAAAGCGATTTCTTTCGCGACGTGGTCCCGTACAGTGTTTATACACGGATAACGGCACTTGTTTCGTGGGTGCAAGTTCTTATCTACGCGATCTCTATAAATTTCTCAATAAAGAGTATAGTTCACGTCTTCAGGAGGAACTTTCCATTAATCACATTGATTGGAAGTTTATTCCGCCTGCTTCACCCCATTTCGGTGGATGTTGGGAAAGCATGGTCAAAGTAATTAAAACGCATCTCTTCAGAGTCATAGGCCAACAAATCCTTTCTTATGAAGAGCTCTTAACTGTCCTTGTGCAAATCGAGGCACTTGTTAATTCGCGCCCGCTAACAGCACTGAGTAGTGACCCTGCTGAACCATCCGCGTTAACTCCCGCGCATTTCGTAAAAACAGTGCCATTGTCGTCACTTCCCGCGCCTGAAGCCGACTCTTCTAGCTTGCTTCAGAGACATACTCTTCTTGATAACCTCGTACAGTCGTTTTGGCGACGCTGGCGCTCAGAATATCTTCACCAACTTCAGGCTAGATCTAAATGGAATAGTCCTGCATCCCCTATACAGGAGGGTACGTTGGTCATTATTATAAACGATAATTCAGCACCGCTTTCATGGCCACTAGGCATTGTTGAGAAGTTACATACCGCAAAGGACGGCACAACCCGCGTCGTTACTGTAAAAACCGCGAAGGGTAGCTACGTGCGCCCTGTTGTACGTCTCTGTCCGCTACCGACTCAGTGAGATCTAGCTTGAAGTTGGATCTCCTTCTTAGTTTAGGTATTTAGTTTGTAATTCGATTATAATTGGTTCCGCTTTGTTTACGTAATTAATTTAAAATATTTTAACGCTGTCTTAGACTGTGTATAGGTTATGCGGTAGTACACCTTACATAGCTAGATTATATTTCTTTTAAAGGCAACCCTTTAAGGCCGGGGGGAAATGGTAGCGCCATCTATGTTTTCTAAGACGGACTAAGTCGTCTCATCAATATTTCGCACTATTATATTAGTTCCGCAATTGACCACATTCGTAGTGAGCGATGTGACCCCCGCCCCTTCCTTAGATTCCTTCCGCACGCCTGGCGCATAACATGTGTTCGCGCCTGTGTCGCTCCCGCCGCCCGTGTCACCCCGTGCTGCATCGCTTCCTTACCGCCGCTGTTGGATAGCGAACTATTGTGATAAACCGCCCGCGGGTGTGAACGTGACAGTTTTGTGATCGAGAAGAAAGAACGCCGCCGGCCGCCATCTTGTAAAGCCCCACGCTGGAGAGCCAGGTATGCGTGCTTTCCCCTAATAAATACATCGCTCGCTCACCTCTTGGCGAGAACCGCCATCCTCCAAAAAATACAGTCCACTTAATCTATACTTTGTTTATCGCCAAGCCAGTGGGCGAGCCCAACATTCTGTTTTATTATAGATATGTAGATGACGTAATTATCTGTTGGACGGGTACTATTCGTCAAATAGACATTTTTCTCAATAAACTTAACTCTTTCCACCCGAAAATTAAATTCAAATTAGAATTAGAATCCGACAAATCCCTCAATTTTTTGGATCTAACAATCACTAGAGTTAATGATAAACTCGATTTCCAAATTTACCGAAAACCCACTCACACCGACACAACAATACCCGCTTCTTCCTGTCACCCATTACAACACAAACTTGCAGCCTTCCGCAGCTATGTCCACCGTTTAATGTTTGTCCCACTGTCCACGGATAATTACGTCAAAGAACTTAAAATATTATATGAAATCGCGATTTCAAACGGGTATTCCAAACAAGTTATTGATAAATTAATTCAGAATAAACAGAATGACAGGGTTCGCTCACTACTTTATGCATGTACCCCCGAACGAGGGTGGGCTTTCCTGCATGCGCATATTGCATGAGGGCGGGAGGGTGGTACTGCGTCCTGCTTCCAAGCTTGGATTTTTTATAGCGGAATTAAAGCTAAATATCTTTTATAACATTTAATTTATAGTTTCTGCAGATGTTATGGATTTCATAACCTTTATTTCTTTATAACGGCTATAATAATCAATTACTACTAATAAATTGTGTCCACTTGGCAGTGGGCCTAGAAAGTCAATAGCTATGTCAGTCCACGGTTGCGTTGGTAATTCGCATCTTTTCATCGGCACAGGGAGGCTGGGTCCTGATACTAGAGTGCAACCTCTACAACTTTTAACCATGCTTTCCGCGTCTTTATCTATTTTAGGCCACCAAACTTTAGTACGCAATCTACTTTTCATGGCAACAATACCTGGATATCCTTCGTGTGCCGATGCAAGCACTTGCTTACGCAACTCCGTGGGAATTATTATTTTGTTTCCACGTAGTAAAATATCGTTGTGCATCCAAAGTTCGTGCTCAAAGAGTTTATAGTTATTGATTTTGGGGTTCCAGTTATTTCCAGAGAGAGCTAATTTTACTAATTGAATGTCTTCATCACTTTTAGATTGACTAATGATATCTTCCATAGGTACAGCCATTGGTCTAGCAAACTCCACGATTTTATTAATGTGATGCTCGTTATCATGTGGATGTGAATTATGATTTGGGCATAATCGGGACAGGGAATCAGCTATATTGTTTTTTCCAGGGCAGTAAACGACCTTGTAATTGTAAGCCTATAACCGTAACACCCATCGTTCAATTCGTGCACAAGGTTTTGATCGAGGCCCAAATATTACCTCGAGAGGTTTATGATCGGTGATTAGCTCAAATTCTTTTAACCCATATAAATAAATACATATTAAAATGTTCGATTGCCCAAACCAAGGCAAGTGCCTCCTTTTCGGTCTGGCAATATCTTTTTTCAACCTCAGATAAACTTTTATGACCAAAAGCAATAATCCTAGGTCCTTGCACATCAATCTGAACGAGGACTGCTCCTAACCCTACAGGACTAGCATCTGCCATGACTTGTGTCCTATCGTGTGGATCATAAAAACCTAAGGTGCGAAGGGCACTTAAACTTTCTTTCAACTCTGCAAACGCAGCTGATTGTTTATCTTTCCAATATTGAGCTTTGTCGGCGTGCCTAGAGAGTTTGTGCCTTAAAATTTCTCGAATTGGATCGGTCATGGTGGCCAACCTAGGGATCCATTTTCTAATATAATTGACAAGTCCTAAGAAACTTTGAACTTCTTCGACTGTTTTAGGTTCTCTGAATAATTGAATAGTTTTTACGTACTTGTCAAGGGGCCTCATGCCCCGTGGAGATAATTCATGGCCTAGAAAATCTATTTTTGACGCGTTAAAAATACATTTTCTATCATTAAGGACCACATTATTCTCCTTCAAAACCTGTAATACATGTTTTAGTCTATCGTTATGTTCATTTACGTTACTGCCAAACACAATAACATCATCAATAAAATTAACTACGCCCTTACAAGGCAGAAGCATCCTTTCCATGATTTTCTGAAAATGTTCTGGTGCACACGATATACCAAACATTAAACGCTTATATCGAAATAGGCCTTTACTGGTTATGAATGTAGTTATATCCCGACAATCTTCTTTTATTTCGACTTGGTGGAATGCATCTTTAATATCGAGTTTAGAAAAGATGCATGACTTCCTAAGTTTTGGAAGCAGTTGGGTCATTGTAGGTAAAGGATGATTCTCTCTTATAATGGCTTTGTTGGCACATCTCATATCGACACATAGTCTTAAGGTGTCATCACTCTTAAGAATAGGTACTACTGGAGAAACCCAGGTTGTGGCTTGATCTACAGGTTCAATGATGTCTTTTTTGACTAACTCATCAAGCTTATCATTGATTTTATTTTCGAGCGGAATTGGTACTCGCCTATATGGCTGACATATGGGAGTCACAGATGGATCTATAGCGATATCTAATTGGACATTTTTGAATTTAGGGAAAAAATCTGTGGATACTAGATTTATACTAACCCCTAATTTAAGCACGTTGAGACACGTAGCTGTGTGCTTGCCCAATAAATTACGGGTGCCATTTTTAATCACATAAAATTTTGCAGTTCTTGTTTCTGGTCCCACTACGATTGATGCTTCAAATATGCCAAGCACATCCAGAGGATCTTTTGAACCGTATACCATAAACACTTGATCGGAACCTGGTTGCTGGTTAGACACAACGACAGCTTTTGATTTTAAATATTCCCAAGTTTTGTCATTTATTATATTGTTTTTACTCCCAGAATCGATGAGCATATTTACGTTGACCCCTCCAACTTGACAAGTTATTTCAGCGTCATTGTCAATATGAAATATATAGTTTACATTACTGACTGGTGGTTTGGTCTGTGGTTCGTTTGTTTTAGTTTTTTTACTATCATTTTTTTGTTTGTTCCAAACAGTGGGTGCTTTACGCTTGAGTTTCCTTGTTCGACATTGACTCATAAAGTGACCTTTATAGCCACATTTGTCACATACTTTGTCCCTCGCGGGACAACGCGTATCATCACACTTGTGATTTTCACTTCCACATCTTGTGCACCGGGTATTATCCGTGTGAATACCCTGAGTTCGGGTTGTATTTGATCTTGTTCCAATCCTATTAACCTGTTCAGTTTTTGTTGCTTGGAATTCCTTTAATTGTCTCTCTACGGTTTCGATTGAGTTGGCTTCTAAAATAACCTTTTCTATTGTAACTGAATCTCCTAACTGTAGTATTTTCTTCCTAAGGTCTGATGAGGTGCATTTTTCAGCAATTTGGTCTATGAGAGCGTTATCTTTGTTGGCAAAATCACATTTGGAACATTGATTACGTAATCTAACTAAGAATTTTTCTAACTTTTCATCTGGTTCCTGTTTCATGAGTCGGAATACGTGTCGTTCATAAACAAAACTCTGCTTCGGAGAAAAGTACTCGTCTAGTTTTTTAATAGCGGATTCGAAAACATCGGAAGAGGCGCCCTCTTCAACGTGTGCACCGGGAAGGTTATAATAGATATCTTGCAATCCTAAACCACCGGTATGTAAAAGTGTTGCTCGTTTTTTTAAGGGCTGGTCTATGCCTAAGGCTAGAAGGTAGATGTCGAGAGCTCGTTTCCATCTTTGCCACCGATGACCTAGTGAGGTTGGATCACCATCGCAGTCGAGAGTTTCTATGGTCGGTAATTGAGACATGTTGGGACGATCTGCAAGTAGGAATGAAAATGAATGCTTCAAGCACTGCGGAAATTAAACACTATACCTATTTGGTAGCGATATGATAAGTAACGTAAAATATGTATATAGAATTCGTAAATATTATTGTGTTTTTATTATTCAAGACTGAACTTTCGGATTGGAACAAGGATAATTTTATTTGTGGAATTGCATATACTAGTACAGTTTATTTATTAGTATATGTGGAACTAGATGGGTATTTACCCATTGGAATAGTGTACAGTATGTACTTTGTCATTTTATTTCAACTTGGCTAATTCTTACAGGCACGAATGGTTTGTTGTTGTGTAGTCGGTAGCTTATTGGAACGATTTGTTTAAAAGTAATTATATCTTATAATTCTATAATCATAGTTTCCTTCCATAATTATGTTAATTTATTAACTATTAGTTGAAAGAAATTAAATTTAAGATCCTATGAACGATAAAAACTGTAATATTACTACCCGATTTCTGTGACAATAAATAGATAATCGTGCGGTATTACTCAAAATGTAAGTAGTTATAATTAAATGTAATGTGGGTAGATTTAGAATAACACGGAAAATAACTCACTACGTTTTGGTAGTGATAGTTCTACAGTATTTATACATTATGTGGGTACTTATACAGTTATAATGGAGCGTACAATCGAGGACATCCACGCCTTATCACCTTACCGTCGAGAAACAGTTTACGTCGCTTGCGCTCTTTCTAACGCTCTAGCGACGTGGCAACGCCTCCTTATTTCTGATTGTATTTTTATAAAGATATTGCCAGTGTCATTGCAAACGCTGAACACTGTGCACGAGTGAAACATTATATCGTATTAATGTTCGTCGTCGTCGTCACTAAATACTACGAATGTTTTGACGACTTACGCAATATGTTTCTCTTTTGCAAATATTTTCATAAAAGTGTGTTGTCTATTATGTAAACTAGAAATACTAGAATATTAATATGTTAAGATGATTATTTTCTATTTAATTTTGCAGTATATTAAAAAAATAATAATAGAGTAACTAAAAAAGATAGATTTGCTTACAATAATGCGTTTACATTTAACTATGTAATTTATCGTTATTTTTACTCGCCTGCCAGATTTAGGTTTTTTTAATTATTTCTATGGGTAATTAAATCAAAATTGGAGATTTTTTTACTACACCTATCGAGTGCGTTGTCAAAACATAGTTTTTATAAATGACTGGCTTGTTGGTCTAGTGGTTAGTGATCCTGACTGCTATACCGGAGGTCGTGGGTTCGATTCCCACCCAGGATAAATCTATGTGTTATGAGCACAATCATTTGTTCTGTGTCTGGGTGTAATTTATCCATAATATGTATTAGAAATTGTATAAGTATGTTTATCAGTTGTCTTGTTACAATAAAACAAGCTCTGCTTACTTTGGTATCAGATGGCCGTGTGTAAGATGTCCCAGGATATTATTATGTTATAGTATTATTTTAAATGTTGTTTTTTAGTTTATGCAATTTGTTGCATAATGTTATGTTTTAATGTAATTTGGGTTGAGAAATGAATTAATATTAAAAACTAGTCGGGATTTTTATGTTTTTAACAGCTTGTTTACTAAATAGTAAAATTGCATCAATACCAAAATTTTAATGTTATTATATTATTTTTTGCCTAACTTTAAGTTAATACATATAGGATGCATAATGCATTTTACTACTACTAAAATACTAATTAGATGTAAACTTAAAATATCTGAATAGTATTTTAATGCTATTTTCTTTTACTAAAATCACCGTTTATACTCCAGTTTAGAGTGTTAAAACTCTATAAACCCAGTATCTGAACCTTACCACTTTTCCTTGTGTGTGTAGCAGGTATTCTTTTGAATGGAGTCTGGACTATGAATTTTGTTGCGCCTTTAATTGCCATAGCAATATTTTTTAAGTTTGCATCGACAACTAGGACAACTAGCTAATGACAAGGAGTAAACGTGCAATAAAGAGACGTTGCTGGTCGGTCAACGTCTGGCTTGAAGCATAAGCTAAGCATATTATTAAGTAAGGAATAAAAAAATAAAACAAATTAGATACTTCAAAATATATTTTTATTTACTAAATATATAAACATAATGAGAGCTACCGTTATTACGCTCACCAGTTGATGCCTTTGGCGCGTCAGCTGCAACCTACCAACGAACTAAACTAAGTTAATATGATCGTAATTTTGGATATCACATTAGACTAGCTCCATTGGTGGCGAAATTGCTAAAGGGACTACGTTTGACGATGTAGTAATTTTAATATTATTATAATAGTGAAAAACCTATAGGATCATCTACAGACAAGATATAGTTCAGAAAATGACAAAAATAACTTATAATTAAATAATAATAATAATAATAAATTTCTTTATTGACACAAAATTAAACAGATAACAGACTTTTTGAAGCCCTGGCTCCTGAGCTAGGTTGAACCTGTGTTACAGGAGCCAGTGTCTTCGCCCAGTTGCATGTAATACACTTGATAATAACCTATTAATTTAATACATATTTGATGAAAGGAAGGTGAAAAAAAAATGATAAAATAAAATAAATGAAGTGCACGCATGCTTTGAGTATTTAGTGTCTTAGCGTATTATGTGTGCGTTTGTGTAGGTGTGCACGTATGTCGGTGAGTGTGAGTGTAAGTGTAAGTGTGCGAGTGTGATAGTATGTTTGGGTGTGTGCGTGAGTGTAAAGTATTATTATAATACATATTCATGGGTACCGTCGTTGAATTAAATCTTCCGTTTGGTGATAATCCAGTGTTTGAAGCCATGCAGAGATTTTCTTTTTACTTTGTCTAGTTGTTAATGGGTTTATATTAAGGGTATTGTTAATTTTATTGTAAATGTATATAGCCATGTAAATGTGTTGACGTCTAGCGGAAGCGGTTTTAAAACTTGGTGGTCTACATAAGTCAGGACGAGTAATAGTTCTCCTTAGTTTTGTGGCGTGAATCACCGGTGTCATTTGGTGTTGTTTTAATGTAAGATTAATGAGATACAGTTGTCTCACGGTAAGTACATTACAATTTTTATACAGATCTTTTGTAGGAAACCGGTACGGTCTGAATGTCATGACCTTAAGTAGAGATCTTTGGGCTCTTTCAATGTTGATCATATAGGTTTTGCAGGCGCCCCCCCAGGCAGTAATACAGTAACCTATGATTGACTGAACCAGCGCAAGATACACTGTTCGTAGTAATTTGAAGTCGGCTACGTGTCGAAGTTTCTTAAATGCCCATATTAGTTTTCTAACACGGGATGTGGTCAATTCAATGTGGGGATGCCAGTTTAGTTTTTCGTCTAGAAGTACTCCTAAGTATTTCACTGACTTTTTTTGTGAGATTGGGAGGCAAGGGCATTGGTGATCATTAACATCATTGCAGGAGTGTGCTTTGAGACTTATATCCATGGGTTTAGTATTGGCGAAAGTAAATTGCAGATATGAGGTCTTTGAAATGTTCAGGGTTAGTAAGTTACTATTCAGCCAACGGATTATTTTACATAAACCCAGCTCAGCTGCTTGTCGCGCTGCTGCCCAATTTTCACCGTGAAATATTAACACCGTATCGTCTGCATAACTATATATTCTACCCCTGTCAAGAGACTGCTGGCAAAGGTCATTAACATAGACCAGGAAGAGGCTAGGAGATAAACAGCTTCCTTGAGGTACACCATAATCAATTTTGACTTCATTACTAATCATTTCACTAATCTTTACTTTTTGCGTTCGATCAGTTAGAAAGTCAGTAAGTATACTGAGAGCTTTTCCCCTGATTCCGGCATGTTCCAGCTTCTTTACAAGGGTCGAAATACAGACAGTGTCAAACGCTTTGGCTAGGTCTAGGAAAACACCCAGGCATTTCTGCCTTGCATCAACTTTACCAGTTACGTTATCAACAAGTTGATTGACTGCGTCTGCGGTGCTCCTCCCAGACCTAAAACTGAATTGCGAGTCAGCTAAAATATTGAATTGCTCCAGGTACTTTATGAGTCTATGGTTCAGCAGTTTTTCTAAGACCTTTGACAATACTGAAAGTACTGAGATAGGTCTGTAATTTCTGACATCCTCTTTACCCCCTCCCTTATGAACAGGCGTGACTAGGGATTTTTTGAAGATTCGGGGGAAGATTCCCTGTTCGAAACATATCTCAGTGAGTTTTGTAAGGGGTGGGATTAGTACGTCTTTACCCAGTTTGAGGAGTTTGACCGGAATCGAGTCCCACCCTGTGGCGCAATCATTTCTTAGGTTATTAATCACAGACTCAATTTCGGCCTCGTTCGGGGGTAGCAAGACCATAGATTGACTTGCAGCGGGTGATTCAAATTTATATGGGGAACTTGGGGAATTTTGATTTTGAATAATTATGGTGTTAGCTAATTGCTTACCAATGTTTGAAAAATAATAATTTATTTCCTCAATGGCATTAGGCGCGCTCTTTGCGGTGAGGAGATTGTCCGCCGTTGTTTTTTGTGGAGTTTGGTTGGTAATTGTTTTAATAATATTCCAAGTATCCTTGTTGTTTTTTGAGGATTCTAAGGCGGATGTTTCATGGTTTAATTTAATTTTCCTCAGTAATAAATTACAGAAATTACGATATCTTTTATATGTCAGTTTAGTAATTTCGTTTCTCGGGTCAGCTAGAGATATTTTGTGGAGATTATCGCGTTGTCGAATACACCGTAATAGGCCAGGTGTAATCCGGGGCTTAAATACAGTTTTCCGGTTAGATAATCTCTTAACTTGGGAATGTTGAGATATTGTGGTCATTAAACATTCGACAAACTCAGTAGCAACCTCGTTTGCATCGCGTTTTTCAGATATAAATGAAAAATCGGTACTTTTAAGCTGCTATACTACATCTTCAAAATTAACTTTTGTGACGTATTTACTCGTGTACTTTTTGTTTTTAGTACAATTATTTAAGCAAATCAATACTGAGGCATGGTCTGTGACTGTTGAGTCCATTACTATGACAGTTGCATTACTACATTTATTAATCATTGCATGGTCGAGGCAATTTTGTAATCTTGTCGGATGTGTGTGTCCTGGTAAAAGGCCCAATTCAGCGGTAAGATTAAGATAAGACGAACTATTCCTGTCAGTGTTGCTCGGTTTTATGTCAATGTTAATGTCGCCTATTAAAAATATGTTCTTAGCTTTCTGTGTACTTAAAATGCTTTCTAGGGAGTTTAGAAAGCCGTCAATACAATGTATCGATGGAGATCTGTAGGATGCCAGAATACATATATCGGAACCAATTTTTAGTAAAAGAAAGTTGGCACCTATCGGATCTGGTTCTTCCACTGTACACTGTATACTGTTTTTTACATAAATGATTATGCCATCGTTTTGGTTTAAGCATTTTTTACTAGAGTAAAATGCGTAGTTATCAATCGGAGGAATTGGTTTGTCATCATTAAGCCAGCACTCCGTCAAGATTATAATGTCCATTTCACAACACAACCTTGCTAATTGAGCTTGAAAGCCGTCTAGGTTTTTATAGACGCTTCGAATATTCTGACTAATAATTTTTAGTGAATTCTTTGAGGTTTTTATAATACTATTACATATATTAGTATCACAGTGATGTGATGATGCCACCGCGAAGTTATCTATTTGTGATGTGATATCCGTGTTTGTATTAGCCATGGGGAGTCGTTATATTGTTAATGATACTTGTTAATGCTCGAGAACTTGTCTTAGGCAAAGTATGATATAACATTACGGTGGATACGCTCAAAGAGGAAGATATATGTCTACTAATAATAATAATATTTTTGTGGAGTGTTGGTGTATAGTGCAATGAATAATTGTAATGCTTGAGTGATTTGTGTTTGTACGTAACATAAAAACAAAGCAGGTGCTGATTAAAAAATAATAAAACAAAAAATAATAAAACAAAAGCAGATAAGTAAATGGAACGTGCATTTTCGCAGATCAGTCATGGTTTTACACTTGATTTAAGGTCATCCTCTCTTTTTATAAGTATGTGTTGGGAACCTTCCATTTGTCGAAGAAAAACTTTTCCAAGTGATGTCCAGCAGAATTTGAAATTATTCTCACTAGCAAATTTCCTTGCCAAAAAGAACAAGCGCTGTGACTTCGTAGTCAGGCACTCTGATAAGTATATAGGTTTTTTATCACCTGGTATGTTGATATGAGCGGTGCTCAACTTGGCCTGGGTATTTTTGAGATTGTAACTGCGCACTTTCTTCAGCATGTTTTCTTTCGTAGAGACGGAGACGAAGTCAGCTATTATAGATGATCCACCACCTTTTTTACTCACTCGAAAAATATCCTTTACTTCGTGACGTTCGAGATTAATATCCAGAACTTTTGCTGTATCCGATACTATATTACGCAGATCTTCTTTATTTTCTCCTTCCCTGCTAGGTACATTTCTAAATTCAATTTTTGATAAGCATAAAATCCTTTCTAAATTCTCCACTTTGTCTTCCAGCAGATTTATATTGGTCCGATCGACTTTTCGGTCTCTCTCCGTATTATCTAACCTTATTTTTATATCGTCGTACTCCTTATTGATAAATTCTATGGATTTCTTCAACTCTGTGTTTTGCGATATAATTTCGGTCATAGATTTTTGAAGTGATGTAAATTTGATTTCGGATTGCGCCTTGGACTCTTCCAATAAATCACGGATTTCTTTCATAAAATTGGCTAAATCATGATCGTGTTTACGTTTTAAATTACGTGACGAAACGTTCACACCATCCATACTGCTTAAATTAGGGTACGATCCGGATAGATTAATAGTTGGATTCGACAACCTAATCGTGTCGGATTCACTGGCTGTAGACGCTGCCGGTGACATTACTGGAGGCGGCGTACGTCTCATAATGAATTAGTTTCGTAGTGGGTACCTTATAATGTTCGGTCTCTGTACCGTGCGTCGCGTAGCTCTCAGTGAGGAGCTGTCGGTGAGTCACGACAGCGCGCGTAGTCGTTGTGCAAGCGGGACAGCAATTATGGGCAGCGTACTGTTCTCGCAGGTTCTCGCCGTGAAGGCGGGCGCGCGGTTAGCACCCACAGCGCACTTAACACTACGCGAGATTGTCCACTACTTGTATTTGCGTAGAGGCGACTATTCCGTATTTAGAGTAATGCAAAATTAATAATTATTTAAAAATTTTGACACACGTCCACTCTCGATCGCAGTTAGGGGCGAAGGGGTTTTAAGATTAAAGGGGATTAAAGACTCGCCGGTTGTGCTGTTTATTACTCGGTTCTAAGTTTTGAAGTTGTCGTACTAGGCCAAATAACTAGGTTTAACTGATAAGTTTTATTGATTATGGTGGTTAAAAATTAATTTAATTTTTTTAATATTTAGTTTACTAATTAATTTAGTGTAGACCGTAGTTTACTGAATACATAACATTTATAATATTTATTTACCTTATTTTTTAATCAACATCAAGAGTTTTACAAAAAAAAAACTACATGGAAGTCGGGAATGCATTTATAAGTGCCGAGGCCAAAAGACGGTTCGTAATCGAATTAAAAAGTGATACCTTGTATCAACTAGATATTCTGCCTCAATGGTTTGACAACCAAAATTATATTTATGATTTTAGCGTCGGTCTAACTATCCGAGCAAGACAAACAAAAGGTATATTTCTGTCCTTTTCTAACGCATGACGTGCGCAGTGGATAGAACGAGAGCTGCATTTTGTGCATTACATTACAGTTCTTGAGTAAACTTGAACGATAAGAATAAGCTGTCGCGAGCAAAACTAAACTATTTGCTAATGATTTTAAGGTTCATATTAGGATGTTACTGTTTTTTTAATGTTTCTCATAGATTGTTTGTAGATTTTATTTTGGATCCGACGTCCATTTAGTGTTTTAATGTTAAAATACGATAGTATATAGTAGTAGTATATATTAACAATTCGAATCAAATTATATCTTTAATAGAGAGGCAATAAAATCAGAGGTGAATAAGAAGATTATTGATGGAACTTATAAAACTACTTTAAACCGTCAGAGGCCTGATAATATACCTCGAATGACGATTGAAATATAATAAGACTGCTAAGAATTAACCATTATGCTACAATTATATTACATATCGTCGTCAGACTCAACGATCTAATTTAATAATTGAAAGTTACAAAAATTAGTATACTGCGGTCGAAGAAAGTTTTAAAAACATTATAACGCTCCCAATAAGCCGACCTCCAAATCTCGAGCAAAAGTCTCTACCTATATAGATTATATTATTATTTTTGCAGGCTTTCTGCTTTCCTTTTTAATGTTCTCCTCACTGTTCGCATAGAAAAGACAAATTGTCGATCAAAGGTCTTCGTCGGAGTAAAAGGTTCGCCTTTATATGTTCTCAGCATCCGTTGTCGGTCATATGACAAATCGTGACGTCACTTCGCGCGGGCAGTTATTTAGTCTTCCATCCTCTTCCTACCGTCTTATCCACAGCCTTACTGTAAGAGCGCTGCAAACAAAATGTTTAAACAATGAATCCATACATTATAAAATTCGAATAAGTTTATAGAAACATGACGTTAACAAGATGTTTTATATTTGATAATTTATTTTATACTTGGTTACTTATGTAGAATACAACAAGTAGATATAAAAGTACTGCCTATTATAGAACAAACTATATTGTATCATATACCAAGTAGTAGTTAACAAATTTACGGAACTAGATTGAAAGTTATGACTAAATAGGTAATCAAGTGAAATTTTAAGTTTCTTGTGATTATCTGTTATCACAAATATATTTCGAAAAATCGGTCGAGGTGGTTTCGAACTCGAGACTTTTTTAACGGGTCGCCGGTAATACTAGGCTATCGTTACTCTCTGCTAATGTGGTCAACTACCTATGTATTACTTTGCTCTTCGGTGGTCATAGTCACCTGATACACGATATGATTATTCATTAGTCATTCGATTTCGCTGTGTACGGACGTTATTCTTGTGTTTTTTGAAGTTATTTCGTGTGATTTCTGGTGCTTTTCGCCGGGTTGTCTTATATCGGCCCCTCTCGTTTCATCTTGGGGCTGTAGCCATAAGCCGTGGGCGCCATATTAAATTTTGTACTGGGCCTGGATGGTGCTTTCTCGCTCATCGGACTGTTGAGGGTGAGCAGCTTTATCACTACATAGTATAAAACAAAGTCGCTTCCCGCTGTCTGTCCCTATGTATGCTTAGATCTTTAAAACTAGGCAACGGATTTTGATGCGGTTTTTTTTAATAGATAGAGTGATTCAAGAGGAAGGTTTATATGTATAATACATGCATAATATAGTAGAGAAACACTGATAATCTTAGAGTTTTTTATGTAAGGTCGTAAATGAACACACTTTTTTGCGCTTACATTGCAAACGCTGGCTGAACCCTACGAGATAGATCAAAGTAATGTACTACAGTATTGTACACCTTAAAAAGGTCTACAAAAAAGTCCGCGATGGTATATATCTATCTCTTGAGGATAACCCACAATAACCATTTTTATCCTTTATTTATTACTATACATTGTGCATGTAATAAAGATCAATATGGCCCTTTACAGCATGTAATTTAAATGAATATTTTCGAAGATATTACAGATTTAAAATGCAGGGACATAGCGGTTGCGGCGGTACCGGCCGGGGGGCCGGGGAGCGCGTGCCTATACCAAATAGTGCGTCGAAGGCCGCGCTTCGCCCTACAACACTTTATGATTATGCAGTATATTTAGTATCAGCAATGCACCCGTGCAAAGCCGGGGCGGGTCGCTAGTTATAAACTAAAAGTCGTGAACGCGCTCGGCGAGATTCGAACCAGAGTCGTCGCCGTGTGGAGGTGGCGGCGCGCGCCTCCGAGCCATCACAACATAGGCAGCGCGCGGCAAAATTAACCATCACTTCAAGCGTGCGGCCGGTACTAAGTCATTGCGACAGTTTAGCGACATTGTTATGACTATATCGTTTTACACTCTAGAACTCGGTACGGGTCGCTGCTAATTAGTAGATTGATATTGGAATAACTTCAAACGCAATTTGAATATTTTCTGTAATTGATTCATCCACGATTATTAAGAAATATGGCAAGCGTACGTCATTCACCACCTAGAAGTTATGCATCTAATCCGGACATACCATCACTTGCTGACACCGAAAGCAACGTTACTAACAGGAAACGTAAGCAGCCGGAGTGCGAACATAGCGATTTGCTTGCCTCTATTAAAAGAGACCTTAAGATAACGCTCGATGAGTGGAAGATTAGCTTAGATTCCAGGCTGGTTAACATAAATGATAGCATAAAATCCATTAAAACGGACTTAGAAACATATATAATTGAAACCAAAAAAGAAATGGATCTACTTCGAACAGAAAACGCATCAATTAAGCAACGTCTCGCCGAATTATCAGAGGAGGTTAGCGAGGTTAAGAACTCAGCCGATGTTATCTCCAACCAGTACGATGACTATGTAAAAAAATTAGATATTTTGAAAGAGCGCACAATGAGTAAAAATGCTATAATGGCCCTTGAAGCGAAAGTTGATAGTTTAGAACAACAAGCCAGGCAATGTAACCTTGAAATCTCCAACATTCCGGAAAGGCGTGGAGAAAATCTTCTTAATATATTGAACGACATTGGCAAGCACATTGACTGCTCAATCCCACGAGAAGAGGTGATCTCAGTGCATCGTGTTCCTCATGCTTTGTCCAGCGCAAGGCCTAAAAATATAGTTGCAAAACTAAAAACACGTATCTTGCGAGACAACGTCATAAGCGCGTGTCGACTGAAAAAAGGACTTAGCTCTGTTCAGTTGGGCATTCCTGGCGTATCGCAGTCTATCTTCATCAATGAACACCTGACTCTCAAAAACAAGCAACTTCTAAGAGAAACACGGGAAGCGGCTAAGAAGCACGGCTACAAGTTTGTGTGGGTTAAGCACTCAACAATTCTCGTTAAACAATCGGAAAATTCTGCAACATTGGCTATCAAATGTACCAACGATTTAGTTAAAATCCGAGGTGTTAACTCTAATCCTCACTAATTAGTTATTATACACTCACTACTCGATTGAAATAAACTTTATTTACTTACTAGTTATATCTAACATGGCCAATAATCATATGAATAAGAACGAGATAAGTATTTATTATCAGAATTGTAGAGGTATACGTACAAAACTGAACACTCTTTACATGAACATCCTATCAAACTGTTATGACGTGATTGTATTGACCGAGACTTGGCTTACTCCCTCGGTATTCGACAGTGAGTTTATAGATAATCGCTACGTGGTATTTCGATGTGACCGTAACCGTGCTGCCACTGAGAAATCTGACGGAGGGGGTGTACTTATCGCAGTATTATGTGAGTTGAGCCCTGTTTGTGTCTCTTTGTCCCAGCATAATACCTTAGACTCAAGTAAATTTTACGAACATATAGTCGTCACCATACCTAGTTCTAATAATACGAAACAAAACCTGATTAGTGCCGCCTATATTCCTGGCAGCTCACCGAGTGCTGCATACAAAGCACACTTTGAAATACTTAACAATATAATCAATTCAATATGCAATGACAACTTACTACTACTGGGTGATTACAATATACCGGATGCTAACTGGTTAAAACTAAACTCCTCTCATAGTTATCTGACTAGCTCCGGTTTGACACCTACTTGTAACCTACTACGGGATTTTATGACCATACATGATGTCAAGCAATATAACCACCTCAATAATCTCAACAATCGCATACTTGACCTCCTCATTGCCAACACTATTTGCTATGTTTATCCACCTCATCAGAACTTACTACAAGTGGACACACACCACCCTCCATTTTACACTATCGTGTCAATAGCGATAAGATATACCCAATTGAGATCTCTGGACGCACCTAGATATAGTTATCATAAAGCGGATTACAATTTAATTAATAAAGATATAGAAGAGGTTGACTGGAAGTTAACTTTAAATAATAAACCGACTGAAACCTCTGTTGATATATTCTACAATATCATTTATGGCATTATAAAAAACCGTATTCCACTGTCAAAACCTAAAAATGTAAAATTCCCAGTATGGTTTTCACCAGCCCTTATTCGAATATTTAAATATAAAAAAAAATTGGACCAAATGGAAAAAATATGGAAACATTTCAGATTACGAGGTATTTTCTTTGTATCGCACCCGTTTTAGTGTTGAGTGTCAAAAATGCTATAATAAGTATATAAATACTGTTGAAGACAGCATCCCCAAAAATATTAAATATTTTTGGACATATATAGCTAATCGACAAGGCAGGTCAGGTATTCCATCCCAAATGTATTACAGTAGTCAGTCCTCTAATGATCCACATAAAATTTGCAATTTTTTCTCTTCATTCTTTCAATCAGTGTACCAAACCTCGACACTCACTAATAGCTGGTGTCCTGCACTTGATCAAATTCATGATAATAATGTAGCCCTAGACAGTATAAACTTCAGCCCCTCATTAGTCCTCAACCAATTAAAGTTATTGGAAAGTACAAAAGGACCGGGTCCAGACGGTATTCCTGCTGGCTTTCTCAAGAATACAGCTGAGACAATATGCGTACCACTTCACTTAATCTTTAACAAGAGTATTAGCTCAGGTGTATTTCCCACAATCTGGAAGAGGGCTAACATAATACCAGTTTATAAGAGCGGCGCCAGGCAGAAGGTTGAGAATTATCGGCCAATATCAATACTATGTGCAACCGCTAAACTCTTTGAAAAACTTATTCACATCAAGCTTTACCCTTTCACTCAGCAAAATTTAATATCAGAACAACATGGTTTCGTTAAATGTAAATCAACAATTACTAATCTAATGATTTTTACTAACTTTTTATTTAATAACATGGACAAACGGACACAAACGGATACAATTTACACAGATTTTAAAAAAGCGTTTGATATAGTGGACCATGAAATATTATTGAATAAAATAGCTTTCAACGGGATTAGAGGTAACTTACTTCGCTGGTTCCATTCATATATAAACAACCGTATTCAGACAGTAGTAACCCATGGATATCACTCTGATACATTTATCGCCTCCTCTGGCGTACCACAGGGATCAATTCTTGGGCCTTTGTTATTTATTATTTATATTAAAGATATTGGTCACTGTTTCCATAACAGTAATTTCTTATTATATGCTGATGACCTCAAAATTTTTAAATCCATTAAGACTTTTGACGATTGTGCCTTGCTCCAAGAGGATTTGAATAGATTAACCGAATATTGTGATACTAATAAACTTGCATTAAATATATCAAAATGTAAATGCTTAAACTTTACGAAAAATAAAAATGTTATTCGATTATAGTCTATGTACAGAAAATCTTATAAATGAAACTCAAATATGTGACCTAGGAATACTTTTGGATTGTAAATTACATTTAAACCTACACATAGATAAGATTATTTCAAAAGCATACCAAATGTACAGCCTCGTCATGAGAGCTTCTACTGATTTTAAACGCCCGGCCACGTACTTGCAACTGTTAAAGTCCTTGGTTCGCCCGCAGCTGGAATACGGTTGTATAATATGGGACCCCTACTACGACAAATATGTTAAAGCGATTGAAAGCGTTCAACGTAAATATATACGAGTTATGCAGTATAAATGTCACCTCATACGCCTGTCTTACATGGAGTCACTAAAAAAGTTTAAACTGCTCACTTTGCGATCAAGACGCCTACTTCTTCAAACCATGATGCTTCACGGATTGGTTCATAATAAGTTTAATTGTATCGAACTAGTTAATAAAATTTCCTATGTTGTGCCTAGAACTATAATCAGACGGGAGGCGCGTGCTTACCCGCTTTTTGCAAAGACTACTAGCCGAACAAATGCTGGTGAGCGAGCTCCACTCCGTCGACTAGTTAAAATGTATAATAACCACTTTCATCATTTGGATATCTTCTTTCTGTCTCAAAGCAATTTCAAAAAAAAAATTATTGATTGTTTGTGCGATCAATAAAACGAAAAATAAATCTGATTAGTATTATATAATATAAGCTAAATGTTAAGATAGTATTTAAGAGTAATTGTATTTACCTAACTAATTAATAATGTACACAAGTAATCTGTGGAAACGTTGTGAATTGTACATTTACCCATATGTCATACCATATTTTATTGTAACACACATTGTACAATTGTTTGTCTTTCCCAAATAAATAAATAAATAAATGATTATAACAAGTTCTCTCTCTTTCGTTAAAATTAAACCGAGTTTTATTTTTTTTACTCCAGTGAAAATGTGTTTACTAGCGCGAGTGCACGACATATTAATATGTGATACATTGCAGTGGCACGGTAATATTATAATACAGTAGTGTAACTCGGCCGCATGATAGAAATAAATGCCTACAGCCGCGCGGTACGTAAACATGCGTTAGGGCTGCCCGTCTCCAACATTTTAATTAAATTTGCCTACTTTCTGTTTCTATTTAGTTTTGTGATTGTAAATATCCTTTTTATATAAATAAATTCAATTCTTTGTATATTGTATAGGAAGTGTTCAATAAAAATGCGTGTTGTTTTTTTATTGGTAGATTTAATTAAAAAAACTTGTTTTTGTTTGAAAAACAAATCGGGCTTATAAATTTGCGACCGAAAAATATTTGCGCCTCGACTGAGTCGTACGAAATGCTTTATTGTGAAATTTTAAAGTATAATAAATCCGCATTCTTATATAAAGCTTAATTAAAAATGCGTTATTAACGAATTCATACAACCAAAAACAGCACAATATTTCCTACTCGTCATATTAACTGATTTTTAGAGAAAAAATCGCGCGGTTATTGTTAAAAAAAAACACACCGTCCGTTCGACACTGCGGTACAGCCGTGACTGTCTGCGACCCGAGCGCACCCCGAGATCGAGCGCGTAGGTATAGCTCGCGTTTCGTCCGTTTGTATGAAGTTGGAGTACTGTATTATAGTATTACCGTGGCAGTGGCCACACCGGCCGACTTTGATGTAATTACTTGAGCTAACCAAAATTCAAGTAAAATCATTTTTTTTCAATCTAGTAAATATGATTTTATTTAGATATAATTTGGTCATAACAACTAACATGCGCTTTACGTAAACAAGTCCTCGCAAGCTCGGGTTTATTACTCTTTTGTTAAAAGTGAGCCGACTAGTTTTTTATCTATAGCTGTGGAATTCTATTGTTGTAGTGACGAATAGGACACGGTAATATTATAATACAGTAGTGTAACTCGGCCGCATGATAGAAATAAATGCCTACAGCCGCGCGGTACGTAAACATGCGTTAGGGCTGCCCGTCTCCAACATTTTAATTACATTTGCCTACTTTCTGTTTCTATTTAGTTTTGTGATTGTAAATATCCTTTTTATATAAATAAATTCAATACTTTGTATATTGTATAGGAAGTGTTCAATAAAAATGCGTGTTGTTTTTTTATTGGTAGATTTAATTAAAAAAACATGTTTTTGTTTGAAAAACAAATCGGGCTTATAAATTTGCGACCGAAAAATATTTGCGCCTCGACTGAGTCGTACGAAATGCTTTATTGTTAAATTTTAAAGTATAATAAATCCGCATTCTTATATAAAGCTTAATTAAAAATGCGTTATTGACGAATTCATACAACCAAAAACAGCACAATATTTCCTACTCGTCATATTAACTGTCATATGCCTTATCACACTCAAGAGCAAATACACGCTATGAAAAATATCAACTTGTTGCTCAAACTAAACCGAATGCACCATGTAGAGAAGTAATATCCAACTGTAGAATTGTAAAATTAACAACAGACGATAAAGTTGTTATTTGTATAGGTGAAAATGACCATAACATAAATCTTATCTTGTCTCAGTTGGAAAATATATTGCATGTATTTAGTAATCTATACTAATATTATAAAGCTGAAGAGTTTGTTTGTTTGGTTGAACGCGCTAATCTCAGGAAGTACTGGTTAGAATTGAAAAAATCTTTTTGTGTTAGATAGTCCATTTATCGAGGAAGGCTTTAGGATATATAACATCACGCTGCGACCAATAGGAGCGAAGCAGCAGTGAAAAATGTCACAAAAACGGGGGAAAATATTCATACTTGAAAGCTTCCGTTGCGTGCGCTGCGTAAACGGTTCGAGTTACCCAAAATATATGTATGAAAGAATTGTTCCGCTTTGAATGATCTAAAAAAATGTCTGCGACAGTATATGTCTATCTTTTAAAATTGACTCACTATAACCTTTTTTAAGGTAATCATTTGGTCGAAATTAATGCATTATCTATACTATATCTATACTAATATTATAAAGCTGAAGAGTTTGTTTGTTTGTTTGGTTGAACGCGCTAATCTCAGGAAGTACTGGTTAGAATTGAAAAAATCTTTTTGTGTTAGATAGTCCATTTATCGAGGAAGGCTTTAGGATATATAACATCACGCTGCGACCAATAGGAGCGAAGCAGCAGTGAAAAATGTCACAAAAACGGGGGAAAATATTCATACTTGAAAGCTTCCGTTGCGTGCGCTGCGTAAACGGTTCGAGTTACCCAAAATATATGTATGAAAGAATTGTTCCTCTTTGAATGATCTAAAAAAATGTCTGCGACAGTATATGTCTATCTTTTAAAATTGACTCACTATAACCTTTTTTAAGGTAATCATTTGGTCGAAATTAATGCATTATCTATACTAATATTATAAAGCTGAAGAGTTTGTTTGTTTGTTTGTTTGGTTGAACGCGCTAATCTCAGGAAGTACTGGTTAGAATTGAAAAAATCTTTTTGTGTTAGATAGTCCATTTATCGAGGAAGGCTTTAGGATATATAACATCACGCTGCGACCAATAGGAGCGAAGCAGCAGTGAAAAATGTCACAAAAACGGGGGAAAATATTCATACTTGAAAGCTTCCGTTGCGTGCGCTGCGTAAACGGTTCGAGTTACCCAAAATATATGTATGAAAGAATTGTTCCGCTTTGAATGATCTAAAAAAATGTCTCCGACAGTATATGTCTATCTTTTAAAATTGACTCACTATAACCTTTTTTAAGGTAATCATTTGGTCGAAATTAATGCATTATCTATACTATATCTATACTAATATTATAAAGCTGAAGAGTTTGTTTGTTTGTTTGGTTGAACGCGCTAATCTCAGGAAGTACTGGTTAGAATTGAAAAAATCTTTTTGTGTTAGATAGTCCATTTATCGAGGAAGGCTTTAGGATATATAACATCACGCTGCGACCAATAGGAGCGAAGCAGCAGTGAAAAATGTCACAAAAACGGGGGAAAATATTCATACTTGAAAGCTTCCGTTGCGTGCGCTGCGTAAACGGTTCGAGTTACCCAAAATATATGTATGAAAGAATTGTTCCTCTTTGAATGATCTAAAAAAATGTCTGCGACAGTATATGTCTATCTTTTAAAATTGACTCACTATAACCTTTTTTAAGGTAATCATTTGGTCGAAATTAATGCATTATCTATACTATATCTATACTAATATTATAAAGCTGAAGAGTTTGTTTGTTTGTTTGGTTGAACGCGCTAATCTCAGGAAGTACTGGTTAGAATTGAAAAAATCTTTTTGTGTTAGATAGTCCATTTATCGAGGAAGGCTTTAGGATATATAACATCACGCTGCGACCAATAGGAGCGAAGCAGCAGTGAAAAATGTCACAAAAACGGGGGAAAATATTCATACTTGAAAGCTTCCGTTGCGTGCGCTGCGTAAACGGTTCGAGGTACCCAAAATATATGTATGAAAGAATTGATCCTCTTTGAATGATCTAAAAAAATGTCTGCAACAGTATATGTCTATCTTTTAAAATTGACTCACTATAACCTTTTTTAAGGTAATCATTTGGTCGAAATTAATGCATTATTGCCAATTATTTGCTACAGAGTTTTATCAACATAATCTATACTAATTATATATAATTATCATTTACGCAGAAATACTTTTTTTTTTAACTTCTTAATCGTGGTCATAATAACAGAAATTGACGCGGACGAAGTCGCGGGGATCAGCTAGTAACACTATAATTGTATTAAATGTCATAAATAACGTATTCCTGAATGTCAATAAATTAAACAATTCTATAAAAAAAATATGTAGTAAGTATACAAAATGTCACTTTGTAAAACAAATAAGCACCGAATTGTCTGATATTTGTAAGTCAATTAATTTTGTAATAGATTTTAATGACTATAAAGATAAATATTTGAACCCTAGTGAAATTCGAAAGAGAATAACATGTGGCAAATCAAATTTCAAATTGAACATTGGTATACATGAACCAAAAAAAGGGACAATTCCCTACTACTTTAAAAAACAAAGTCGCATTGAAACTGTTAGGCATCCTAAAAGTAACAACTTTACGCAACCCAATACAAAGGTTTGGAAAGGAACTATACCGTACTATTTTCCTGTATTAAAGAAGAGCGATTCATTTTTTCGTGATTAAAGCCATCAAAACGCACCAGTTCAAAATATTTCATCAAAATATCGCCAGTGTTCTATCCAAACGAGAACTACTAGAACTAACCATTCAAGAACTAAAGGACGAAAATAACGAACCAGATGTAATATGTTTATCTGAAACTTTTATAAAAAAAGGTTATGAAAATTATGTAAAAATACATAACTATGTGATGGCTACTAACTTCTGTAGAGAAAGAACAACAAAGGGGCGGCACTTGTATATTAGAAAAAAAAGAATTAAAATATAAAGAATTGTCATTAGTTAAAACCTACGCAACTCAAAATACGTTTGAAGCCTGTGGAATAGAATTAGTGTGTGGTAAATTAGTTATTATATGTGTTTATCGCACGCCTCAATCTGATCCAACTCAGTCTTTATTAAAATTACACAAACTTTTGCACGATTTAATAAATAAATACAAATATAAAGTTAAAATAGTTATAGCTGGTGATTTAAATATAAATACACTAAAAAAAGGCAATATCACAAATCAATTACAAGACTTATGCAATAATTATAGTTTGAAAATCCACATAAATGTTCCCACACGTAAATTGGCATGTATTGATCATATTTTGAGCAATATTCCCAATGCTACCGCAACCGTACTACCTTTACATCTCTCAGATCATGATACAGCACAAATGCTGAACTTTTCTTCTAAAAATGTTCCACAAAAAGCATTAATATATTATGTTTATTAAAGAGATTACAACTTAAATAATATTCGGAAATTCCGGAAATGCTTACAAAGTCTCTACTGGTCTGATATATATATAAATACAGATATAAATTCCGCTTTTGATGATTTTCATGACCTATGGTGTCTATTTTACAATCTTTGTTTTCCTAAGGTGAGAGTCAAGGTCAATAGTACCACAAAAAACAAGCAAAAGTGGGTGAGTAAAGGTCTTAGACAAAGTTGCAAAACCAAAAGAACACTACGTTACGAATATTATAAAAACAAAAATAATTCTAATAAAATAAAATATAAAAAATATTCCTATATGCTTAAAAAATGTATTTACAGCTCAAAAAAAAACGCGAACATAAAATATATTGAAACACAAGATAATAAATGTAAAGCCACTTGGACTGTAATCAAAAATGAAATAAGTAATACTGCCCCCAGGGACAACATAGATGCATTAAAATTAAATGATATTGTAGTTACAGACCCTGTGGAAATAGCGTCTACATTCAATAATCATTACGTGAATTTAACACATACATCAACACAAGTTCGAGCTGTTCAAAATTACAGTCAAAATAGATATTTCAACTCAATGTTTCTTAAACCAATGTCGGAATACGAAGTGCGTCATGAAATAATGTCCCTGTCCAACACCAGATCAGAGGGCTATGACGAAATTAGTACTAAAATCATAAAATCTAGCTGTAATGAATTGACTGGTATTTTAACTCATCTAATAAACATGTCTTTCGCAGCAGGAACATTTCCCAATAGGTTAAAATTATCCATTATTAAGCCGTTATTCAAGAAGGGAGATAAAAGCGATATCAATAATTACCGTCCAATTACATTGATACCAATTTTTTCTAAAATTTATGAGAAATGTATGTTTAAAAGACTAACTGATTTTTGCAATAAATTCCAAATAATAAGTACTGAACAGTTTGGATTTCAAAAAAAGAAATCCACATCATTAGCC
This sequence comes from Autographa pulchrina, assembly GCA_905475315.1. Taxonomy (NCBI): domain Eukaryota; kingdom Metazoa; phylum Arthropoda; class Insecta; order Lepidoptera; family Noctuidae; genus Autographa; species Autographa pulchrina. Next base: position 14,419,187 of record FR997761.1, on the reverse strand, counting down.
ATTTTCTCTCTTATGAAGGCAATACTTTCAAATATTAATAGTAATTATCTGACTACAGGACTTTTTTTTGATTTATCAAAAGCTTTCGATTTTGTGTCGCACAGCATATTGTTGGACAAACTAGAGACTATTGGGATTAGAGGACCTGCACTACAATGGATATCATCCTATTTAGAAAATAGACAGCAACGTGTTATTATTAGTAAAATGAATACTAATAGAGATATGATATCATACTTGTCAGAATATAGGCAGAATAAATATGGCGTCCCGCAAGGAAGCGTGCTAGGTCCAATATTGTTTCTTTTATATATTAATGATATCATAAAAATAACCGAGTATAAATGCATATTATTTGCCGACGATATATCTATCATAGTAACATCAGATAAAAAGAAAAACAAGACGGACCATGAGCTTGACATTAATAATACCATAGACAAATTACTGATTTGGCTTGATAGGAATAATTTAAAAATAAATTTAGATAAATCTGTTTACATCCAATTTAATCAATCAAATAACATTAGAAATAATATAAAACTTAATATAAATAAAATCGAAGAGGTAACCCATACAAGGTTTTTAGGCGTTATAATAGACAAGGATATTAATTGGAAAGAACATGTAGATAATGTAAGCACTCGAATCAATAAATTTGTTTACGCACTGAAGCAAGTTAAAAATATAACTAACATAAAAACTGCAATTATGTCATACTACGCCTATGTTGAGTCGCTACTGCGATATGGTCTCGTAATGTGGGGTAATAGTACCAATGTGGTGAGAGCATTTATCGCACAAAAAAAATGCATCAGAGCAATAAGTGGTCTTCAACCTGATGACTCATGTAGACCAATGTTCAAGAGGTTTGGTCTGCTACCTCTACCGTGTTTGTACATATTTGAGGTATGTGTATTTGTAGCTAACAATAAAAACTTATTTAAATCAGCAAATGATGGTAACCCTAGAAACAGACGAGATCCTCATAAACTAGTATTAAGTGATTTACCAAGACTTGCCAAATACAACAAAAACTGCCTAGCAATGTGCGTACGTATCTATAACAAAATTCCAAGTCGCTTTAAAGTATTGAACTCGAGGAAATTTAAGATAGAATTACACAAGTGGCTTAATGAATGTAATTTTTACAGTTTACATGATTTTATGGATATGAGATGTTGATGTCTTACTCATTCTGTCAAAATAACATATTTTTGCATGCTATGTTTTATCTTAGCGAAACATGTTGATCTATTGTAATAATATTAACACCAATGTATACCATGTTTTTACGCAAATAAATGATTTACTTACTTACTTACTTACTTACTTACTGATTTTTAGAGAAAAAATCGCGCGGTTATTGTTAAAAAAAACACACCGTCCGTTCGACACTGCGGTACAGCCGTGACTGTCTGCGACCCGAGCGCACCCCGAGATCGAGCGCGTAGGTATAGCTCGCGTTTCGTCCGTTTGTATGAAGTTGGAGTACTGTATTATAGTATTACCGTGAATAGGATTGGCATCGCTACCTATACTAAAGCCAATCTGGAAAGCGAATTAAACGTTATTACTAATTACGCAATTATCAACTTTGACAACATGTGTTTAAGTTCATTTTAGAATGACAAATATTACCGAAAAGGGCCTAAAAGTAATTTGAATGTGATGGAAACTGAACTGTTAGTCATTGAATTAAGGTTCAATATCCCAAAGCACGGTCATTATTTCTTTAAAGTGGCTGATATATAGTTTCGGCCGAACCGGCCGGCTTTGCTAATTGTCGTTTCATTTTTAAAATTCAAATTAAGACGTTTATATAATTACTCTTTTAAAGGTAGGTTTAATATTATGACAACCAAAAGGAATGAAATATGATTAAAAAAAACACCTAACAAAACACTATAATAAATAGATTATTCTTTAAAATAATGTGTATACCCTAAACAAAAATATAGATGAACTATCTATTTAACTACAACTTTTTTTATTTAACATATCACTCATTTGGTGAAGTTAAAATCTCACTCACGCAATCAATTATAATTATCAATTCTGAAAACGTTCCTACACTTAGCACAACAGGATTTTTTATACATTTGTATTAAAACACATTATTAAAATGTCAACGTGAACAACACTTAATAAATCTATACCTAAAAGAAACTTGTGTTTCATTTTTGGTGCAATAATAAAAAGTATATGAAACAATTCTGACCAACTAGATTTTTTTTTTATTCTTTTTCTATCCCACTACTATGCATACACTTTATCTGTCTGGTTTTAGGCCGACTGAAAAAAAAACACAATGTTTAAAATAAAATTAAAATGTTATACTTACAGATATTCTCAGGTCATTCGCAATCTGACTAATATATTTATTCGCTCTTCGATAGTCAATTTTCAATATCACATAAACAAAATAAAAGTCCGGTAAACACGCGCGAGTGTTCGTAAACAGTACCTTAGTCAAAGTCACGGAAAAAACAGCGAACGTCAACAATCAACAAACAGTGAGATGCGACTGACGTCCACAAAAATAGTCAAAATATACATTTCTATCTCGTTACTGCAATGTCCTCATTGGTCAACGTCACAGGAGGGCGGAGCTTCCGCGCAAGTCGCCTGCGTCGAACGTCAAGCTAAATATTTTTAAAAGTGATAAGGCGTGGGTGTCCCCGATTGTACAAACCAGCTACACAACAATGTTTCATTGGTAAGTATTAGCAGGCACTGGTTATAAGGTTATTTTGACCGAAGATATCGAATGTCAGTAATTTGCTTAAACATAAATATTTTTTATTTTACTAAACCATATATTTCTTCATCTCCATATCCCTTTTTAGATTAACTTCAAGGAATTATGAACAATGTTTTATGTGATGAATTAGATAACCTCGGTCTTTCACCTTTTTTATTTATTTATTTTTATTTGTTTATTTTACTCACGTTCTTTATCCTCGTCGCCAATGTTATGTCTCCCTTTGTCTCTAGGGTGGTTTAATGAAACACAGTTATATTTATATTAGAGCTTGTGCGACACGTCCACTCGCTTGACCGCTGTCAAAGTCACGTCAAAGTACTGGCGCGCGGGCGGGTCGCAGGAGCACATATTTATTTAATTATTTTACAGTACATCACAATAGCTATCTGCAGTGTGTTGCGCTTGAAGTACACAGACACGCTTCGTTTCGCTCGCTGCTATTAACCGACTAAAACAAATTATGACAATTGTCTGAATTTGTTCGCAACAACTTTTGCGCGCCAGTGCGATATCTACCTCTTTTTTATTTATAATATCATTGTTGTAGGTACTCCAGTAATCTCGTTCGGGGGTACAAGCGTGCCTCAATCTTTATAACGTAATGATTATTAACCCTTTTTAAAGTACTCTGTGAAGATTCACTCGTTGACAAACGCATTCCACGTGGCCCATGGTATGACATTATTTAACTCAGGTAATATAATTATTACTTTTCAAAACAATAACAACCCAACAGAATGAACTAAGGGCAATTACGTCAAACCCTCAAGAAATTCAGCAAACAAATAATAAAATTGAAGCTTCTATTATAAACTTATCGTGCCAAAATGAGGAGTTATGCAAGAAAATAGAATTGCTTGAGCTAAAAGTAAAAAAGGACCATGACTATATAGCAGTTTTGGAGGATAAGCTTGAAGACCTACAAAGGAGCACTAGGAAAACTTGCTTTGAGTTAAAAAATGTTCCGAAAATGCCCAATGAAAGTGCCGAGGATTTAATCAATATGGTAGTGAACTTATCCAAACAATTAAGTCTCGAAATGGATCCACGTGACTTTAAGGATATTTATCGGCTACCTACTAAGAAAGAAGGGGTCACGAACACTCCCATAATCGTGGAACTTGGGTCCACTATGTTAAAAACCAATTTGCTAAAAAAGGCAAAGTCCTATAACATTAAAAATAAAACTAAACTGCAAGCAAAACACCTGGGACTAACTAAAAACACTGAGGCCCCCGTGTTTATATCAGAGCAGCTGACACCAAAGGGTGCTCGGTTATTTTTCCTGGCGCGAGACCTGGTTAAGACAAAGAAATTCAAATTCTGCTGGACAGCGCATGGAAGAGTCTTGGTGAAGAGGGACGAGACCTCCCGCACGATCGTCATTAACAGTGAGGCGCAAGTACACCAGTTAACACAAAGTGTATGACTATCACGTTATGCTACATCTTTCCGTTCATTTTTAGTACTGTTTATTTTAGCAAATATTCTTAGTTTTAGTTTTAATTACATTTTTTACATCTTGGATAAGCTATCCACAATTCATATTGATGTTAAATCTTGCAACTTCAAGCGCACTCAACTCACAAAAGTGTTATTTCACCTGACGCACTCACAATCGCAATCACTCTGCTTAATTGCTTTCGATAAAGTATGCACATAGACAGTTCTATTCCAAATCGCTGTTTTAAGATCAATTAAAACTTGAAATGCACATCTCTCTTATAATATTTACTAATGGATACAAACTTATGTAACTTCAAAGAACTAGACTCAGCTGAAATTGCTAGTTCTGCCATTCTTGAAGTAGAACAAATATCTACGCACTTGCATCATAAGACTCCTAACTTAACTGTCTTAACTCAAAATATAAGAAGTATTTACGGCAATTTCGATGACTTGCAAATAACATTGTTAGAAATCGGAGTTGAGGTCGATGTGTTAATCCTTACTGAGTGTAGATTAAAGTCTAACCAACCAATACCCGTGTTAGAGAACTATTCCTCATTTAATACATCAAGACACCTAAACCAAAATGATGGCGTAGTAACATATATTAAAAACTGTCATTTATCCAAAACTACTGAAGTTGATCTAGTACATGCCTCTGCATTGCAAATAACAATTTCAAACTTCACTATAATAGGAATTTATCGGTCACCATCCAACGTTTCTGCGGATAGTTTTACTCACTCGTTAGACCAGCATCTTCAAACTATAAAAACACACAAAAATATTATTATCACTGGGGATATAAACATAAACCTGATAGAAAAACCTTCTGAAACAGCACAATTACGGACCAATAGACTAACTTATTTAAATATCTCAGCTACCCATGGTTTTCTACCAGGACATTGTTTACCTACCAGAGAGGAAAGCTGTCTTGATCACGTGCTTCTTAAGCTGGATAAATCAAAAAACTCGGCTTTCGTAGCAGTATTGAACACATCTATTACTGACCATTCGGCAGTTTTGGTAAACATATCTCACACATATCTTACGAAATCTTATGCTAAATCTAAAACTGTCACAAATTATGAAAATGCCTACGAAAGCCTTGTTACTACAGATATTTCATTGTTTATTACGTACAGAGACCCTACTATCCTGGCTGATAAACTGATTGATGCCATCAGGACATCCCTTCTTCGAAGTACTAAAACTGTTTCTATTCCCAGCTCAAAACGTGCTCTGAAGCCCTGGATTTCTACGGGTGCCCGTAGATGTATAAGACTTAGAAACAAAATGCAGCTACAATCGAGAAAGGATCCTTACAATATAGTACTAATAATAACGTATAAGCGCTTCCGCACGTTCTGCACCAATCTCATTAAGAAACTGAAAAGACAGTATCATAAGAAACAAATAACATGTTCAATAAAAAACCCCAAAATACTATGGCGTAATATAAACGACATCACCCATTATAAAAAATCTAAATCATCAGCTGACCAACTTCTTCAAATCACTCCAAATCCTCTTGATTCATTAAATAAAGTGAATATTTTTTTTGTAACTATAGGAATGAAGTTAGCAGAAGAAATCATGACCAGAACTGGGCAGGTGTCTTACCCCATCCCTAACTCTAGCACACATTCACAGAGTAATTCATTTGTTCTAATGGAGACTGATCTGGCGGAAGTGAATAGTGTCATCTCCGTCCTTGACTCGGGAAGTGCTACTGGATGGGACGGCATACCTATACATTTCTTGAAATTATCTCGGGACTTTGTTATTCCTCTTATATGTCAATTGACTAACCTCATCTTCGAAACCGGAATCTTTCCCGTCGCATTAAAACGTTCCTTAATCACGCCTGTGCACAAGGGAGGGGACACAAACGATGTCAACAATTATCGACCAATATCTGTCTTACCATCAATTTCCAAAATAATAGAAAAGATACTGAATAAAAGGTTTACAAACTACTTAAATAAAAACAAGATTCTCTCTAATAATCAATATGGGTTTAGGCAAGGGCGATCAACACAGGACGCTGTCACTGCATTGACATCTGAAATAACAGCTAAAGTTGACAAGGGACTTAAGTGCATTACAGTATTCCTAGACCTTAAAAAGGCTTTTGACACCGTTTCTGTTCCCATCCTTGTGCGGAGGCTCGAGGCCATTGGCATAAGAGATAAGGCTCTCTCACTTTTTGATAGTTATCTCCGGGATAGGAAACAACAAGTAAAAGTGGGAGACGCATATAGTAATGAAGAAAACGTAGCTTTTGGAGTCCCGCAGGGGAGCGTGCTCGGTCCGCCGCTGTTCCTTGTGTATATAAACGAACTTTGTAAACTTAAAATCAGCGGCGGTAAGATCTTCTCCTATGCGGACGACACGGCTGTCGTTTTTTCTGGTGAAACCTGGGAATCTGTAACCGTTAATGCTGAACTCGGTTTAAAAGTTATAGATAACTGGTTAAAATCGAATTTGCTAACCCTTAATATTTTAAAAACAAATTACATTTGTTTTTCCCCGAGTCAAAGATCCAAACCAGGTCCATATTTTAAGATCAGGATACACGAGTGTTCAAACACTCTGAGTCCAGATTGCACTTGTCGAATTATAGAACGGGTTACCTCTACAAGATACTTGGGCGTAATTATTGACGGGAGCTTATCTTGGCACTCTCATATTGAAGTTATAATGTCGCGAATAAGAAAACTTACTTGGATTTTTAAAACACTACGCTACGTGATGTCTCCAAAGACACTTAATAACATCTACATAGCGCTAGCACAATCGGTCACGACTTACTGCATACCTGTCTGGGGAGGAGCAACCAAAATGAAATTTCTTGAGCTGGAAAGAGCCCAAAGGGCGCTTATAAAAGCAATGTATTTTAAGCCATACGGATACCCCACAGTGGAGTTGTATGAGATGTCCGGATTATTGTCAGTGCGCAAATTATACATTTTAAACACAACCTTACATCTTCACAAATCCATTCCGTACGTCCCAGTAAACCAGGTAAAGAGACGGAAAGACATCGTGGCTCCCTCTTCAAGGGTTCGCACCATATTTGCCGAGCGTCAGTTTGTGGCTCAATCGGCCTACATTTACAACAAAATAAATAAGAATTTGAGGTTTCACTCTGAGGTACTGTATAAGTGCAAAAAGATTATAACCGAGTGGCTACTAACACTGACATATGAGGAAACTGAGCGCATTCTGGTTAGAGTCAGTTGAGAGTGATGGGTCTGCGTTTGGTGTTATTTTTTATTTTTCTTTTTGTAATAATGTAATTAAATATTCATATAGTGGTAGTATCTGTGTCGCTTGGAATGTTGTAATATCAATGTATTCTGTTCTGTTGATTTTTGTTTATCATTATTGTTTTTTCTTGATGTCATTTATCTTGTGATCTCTTTAATATTGTAATGTGATATTAATAAGGGTGGAGCGAGACAACCCCGACACAAGTATTGTTAATTACTTACTGGGGCTGCCTCGATTGTACAAGTTACTGCAATATTTGAGACAATAAAGATTTTTATTTTTTTATTTTTTTTTTTTTTTTTAAAGTAAATCATAATAAGTAAATAAAACACTCGCTTCGCGTGACTATTTATGGTATCGTTTTGAATGAGTGTAAAGTGTAGGTAGGAATGTACGAAGTTGATAAGTACCTACATACAAAACAAAAACTTTTATTTTTATCAGTTTTTGTCCGGGGAAGTTATGATTATCTACTATCAGATATAGGCTTTTAAATTAAAAAAAGGAATTATTGTTATCACCAACTTATGGCACAATTTAGATTGAAGCGATACTGGAAATGGTCATTCTCCTTTAAGGAGTTGGTGAAAATTATATTCAATAAATAATCACGAAGAAATATTAAAAAAAAAAGCAACCGTCCAAAAGTTACGCAATTATTTGCATTACGCGTAAATAACCTAATATGCGCACCGTACCTAGGCCGTCTAAGTCCCGCTTGCCGCGAGCGACACTGAGCGACAAACCCTTCCCGCGCGGCAGATATCAAACGACTGACGATCGGTAAAGGGTAGCGCTGGGGAGAGATCCGAGTCGGCTCTACCACCGAAACGCGCGCGGGCGCAGCCCCGCGTACAGTGTGCATAAAAATATTAAAAAAATGACTTTATTTTAGTGAAAAAATTAAATCGCTCAAAAAAAATTTTTTTTTTCTATGTTTATTTATCGACACCGAGCATCCTCGTAAATTTTTTAAAGTTGATTTATGAACACCTTATATAAAAATAATACTTCAATTTTAATTATCATGAAGCTAAACAAATCAAAAAGTGGTTGAGTCAACGAATATCTATCCTAGAAAAATCTAAATCAAAAGACACCCTTGCTGTCTTTTCGTTTGCCCCGAATATGATGGATTCGGTAGAAACATTTTTACGTCTGACAAAAGCACCACTGCGACATCAGGGACATTTGGAAGTCGAAATTTCCCATTTCTCGGATCTCTTCTTAAAAAAGTAACATCGGTTTCCCCATTCTCTGCATCTTTTAACACCTTTCCAGCGTAGAAAACTTTTTTATTATTTATCTTAAACTCTACTAAGACAAAATTGCCTTCTTTTGGTCCAAACAACGACACCATAATTAGTTTCTGTTTGTTCAAACGATCCTTCTTCCTCGGAGTGAACACTTAAAGTATCGTCTTCTGTATCACTTGAATCACTTTGCAAGACTTTCCTTTTCACGGTTGTCCTTTTCTTTACCGCTTCCTTTTTTTTCTTCGACTATTTAGCAATTTCACGTTCATATTAATATTATAAAACGGGGATTAGCGCGTACATGCATAAATACCTTTAGGGCTTGACGTTTCGACCTGGTTACACAGGCCGTGGTCGCAAGCAGACTGGAGATGCGGTGTCATTGCTCCGTGCGTGAAGTAGTTAGTAGTTAAGGGAATCACTGGATACCAAGATGCAGATAGTTTAAAGCCGTCTTCCCGATTGAAATTTGGATGCTTCTTGATTTCAATCGCTTCTCGCACTACTCTCGAATGAAAGTGGCGATCGGTGGAGAGGACTTGTGCGCAATGGAATTGAATCCAATGATTAACGCCAGCCTGTAGTACGTGATCTGCTATTGCCGATTTAGTGGTCTGCCGGTTCTTAACAGCCGCGATATGCTCTTTGAGCCTTTCCGCGATAGTTCGCTTCGTTTGCCCTATGTACGATTTACCGCAGCTGCAGTCGATCCTTCGGTGTGCCCACCATGTTGTGTACCTTTGTCCCCGGAGTGTAGACGGTCGGGATGGAGACTTTTCTAAGTACTGCCCCGATCTTGTCCGTAACTCCTCTGACGTATGGTATGTAGGCTCTTTGTCTATTAACGTCCGGATGTCTGACCCGCTTTGACGGTCGTTTCATTTTTCCTCTCACCTTAAATCCATTTCTGTGTAGTACAGTCAGCATCAAAAGTCGATGACCATATTCAGATTTTCAAAATCACTGTACATTATATCACCCATAAATCGCTCAACAAGATAAGGCGCCAGTATTGAATGAACATCATTAAAGTTCAAAATTAACTGAACACTACTCGGCAAAGGTCACTGAACACCATTTTGTCAAAAATTGCTGATCGTTATAATATCCGAAAACATCATAACATTCAGTTTTACAAAAGTCACTGAACAATATAACATGCTTATTTTGGTTATCTAGTGTAATCACGGCAACGTCCAAAAATAACGTAACATCATAAATAACAAAAGTTACTGAACATTACTTTGTTTCGGATACGTAGCGTGTAAACTTATACTATCAAAAGTAGCTGAACTGCAAACTAAAAAAGTGCTCGTTACTATCTTCAGTTCGACGCCCCCAAGGAATAAACCTGTATTATACTGTTACTGACTTTTTACTGTTATATCATTTTCGGCATCTATAGGTCGGGATTCACCTATACAATTTTTTTTTTTTTTCTGCGGTAATTTCTAATGATTTTCCTTATAACACTTTTATTCTTTGGAAATTTTTCATTTTTTATTTACTAGAAAAATAACGTAATACATTATTACAAATTAAGTTCTGTGGCTACATTTCGGTAAAGTAATAATACTGTTAAATATATCAGAAAAAAAATCTGGTTAATGCGATTACAGGTTTATTATCGGAAATATTGTGGTAGTAATTTTCGGTAATACACTGTTACAGTTATCATCCCGGTAAAAATTCATACCTTACTATACGTATCGGCGCGAACTTGCTCGCGCTCGGTGAGTCAAGGACGCATTTCTACATGTAACGCACATTACGCACACTAATAGATGATCAAACGAACTTACCTGATGTTCGATCATTATTATACGAAGTGCCTCGTTCTCGATATATGTTATTTACCATGCAGCTTTCTCGCGTCGCTTGGTAACTAAACTCTTTCAGATCCAAAACTAAACGAAGTATTAGTGTCACACTGTCTTTGTTCTCCTGTCAAACTTCATTCCTTTAGAGTCTCGTGGGTTATCTCAATTTTACCAAGGGTGGGATGGGTAGGGAACATATATCGAGAACGAGGCACTTCGTATAATAATGATCGAACATCAGGTAAGTTCGTTTGATCATCTATTATACACTCCATGCCTCGTTCTCGATATATGTTATTTACCATGCAGATGTTCAAGAGATGGTAAAGTCTGTTGAGATAAAACTTAAGATAAATAAGTAGGCATGTCCTATACATAAATACATACTATGCACTTTGCAGTCAACTCTTTCTAGTTAGATGCAATCATTTAAATAAACTAAACTTGAGTTGTTCTGTTTTGAATTATCCTGAACAAGTTCCTTAATCAACAATCGTAGTCACACAATGTTACAAAATAACCAGTATTATTTATAGAATAACAATCAATGTCTTAAGACACCTCATAGCAATCCTGAGAACAATAGTATTAAGTAATTATTCTGCATTAGGCGCAACAAAACCTGGCCAAACTCTAATAGAAAATTACAAATCTTGCTAATGTTATTTATTATAGTTATCCAGCAGTCTGTGTAATTACATCTAGTAGTACAAAATCTTTTTGTCTTAACCATAGGTGCAGAAGCATGGCGTGTACTATATGCCCTGAAAAAAAAACATAAGTATCAATACCGCCTACTGAAACAGTAGGTACTTTCTAATCCATCTTCTACTAGTGACTGAAGACAAAAAACAATTTAACTATGTGTGAATTTAATTGTTCTTAATTAAAAAATGTCATATATGGTGTTTTTCTTTCTTAACTTGTTTCAGTTGTTGCGCTGCATAGGTATATAAATTATTTAATTAAGTATTCTATCTATAAAATCTTTAGTAAATATTAGGCTGAGAAAATCTCAATTTATCCAAAAATGCTAAGTAAAGATTTGGCTGCGTACAGCCCATTGCCAGGTTTTTAAAGGTATCAGTAATGATAATATTGACGCAATCTTCACTCAACTTCACTTAACCCATATTCAGTCATCTATTTATTTTAATAAACATAAGTACACTATATTTTAATGAAAGAAGTTTGTGCCCGCTGTGCTGTGCTTAGTGCAAGCAAAAAACCATCCGATTCTTGGTGAGACTACCAAGACTTAACCATTTCCCTGTTCAAGTCTATAAAGACTCACGTCTTTAAATATGATTTTGATGAGGCATATTCTGAATTAAATATTTCAAATTAATTCCAAACCAAACGACGCGGACGTTGGCGAAAACCTAAGCCAGATGCTTTGATAGAAGATACTGTATTGGAACGTCCTTATCATCAACCTCTTCCTATAAGAAATAATAATCTATACTAATATTATAAAGCTGAAGAGTTTGTTTGTTTGTTTGTTTGGTTGAACGCGCTAATCTCAGGAAGTACTGGTTAGAATTGAAAAAATCTTTTTGTGTTAGATAGTCCATTTATCGAGGAAGGCTTTAGGATATATAACATCACGCTGCAACCAATAGGAGCGAAGCAGCAGTGAAAAATGTCACAAAAACGGGGGAAAATATTCATACTTGAAAGCTTCCGTTGCGTGCGCTGCGTAAACGGTTCGAGTTACCCAAAATATATGTATGAAAGAATTGTTCCTCTTTGAATGACCTAAAAAAATGTCTGCGACAGTATATGTCTATCTTTTAAAATTGACTCACTATAACCTTTTTTAAGGTAATCATTTGGTCGAAATTAATGCATTATCTATACTAATATTATAAAGCTGAAGAGTTTGTTTGTTTGTTTGTTTGGTTGAACGCGCTAATCTCAGGAAGTACTGGTTAGAATTGAAAAAATCTTTTTGTGTTAGATAGTCCATTTATCGAGGAAGGCTTTAGGATATATAACATCACGCTGCGACCAATAGGAGCGAAGCAGCAGTGAAAAATGTCACAAAAACGGGGGAAAATATTCATACTTGAAAGCTTCCGTTGCGTGCGCTGCGTAAACGGTTCGAGTTACCCAAAATATATGTATGAAAGAATTGTTCCTCTTTGAATGATCTAAAAAAATGTCTGCGACAGTATATGTCTATCTTTTAAAATTGACTCACTATAACCTTTTTTAAGGTAATCATTTGGTCGAAATTAATGCATTATCTATACTAATATTATAAAGCTGAAGAGTTTGTTTGTTTGTTTGTTTGTTTGTTTGTTTGTTTGGTTGAACGCGCTAATCTCAGGAAGTACTGGTTAGAATTGAAAAAATCTTTTTGTGTTAGATAGTCCATTTATCGAGGAAGGCTTTAGGATATATAACATCACGCTGCGACCAATAGGAGCGAAGCAGCAGTGAAAAATGTCACAAAAACGGGGGAAAATATTCATACTTGAAAGCTTCCGTTGCGTGCGCTGCGTAAACGGTTCGAGTTACCCAAAATATATGTATGAAAGAATTGTTCCTCTTTGAATGATCTAAAAAAATGTCTGCGACAGTATATGTCTATCTTTTAAAATTGACTCACTATAACCTTTTTTAAGGTAATCATTTGGTCGAAATTAATGCATTATCTATACTAATATTATAAAGCTGAAGAGTTTGTTTGTTTGTTTGTTTGGTTGAACGCGCTAATCTCAGGAAGTACTGGTTAGAATTGAAAAAATCTTTTTGTGTTAGATAGTCCATTTATCGAGGAAGGCTTTAGGATATATAACATCACGCTGCGACCAATAGGAGCGAAGCAGCAGTGAAAAATGTCACAAAAACGGGGGAAAATATTCATACTTGAAAGCTTCCGTTGCGTGCGCTGCGTAAACGGTTCGAGTTACCCAAAATATATGTATGAAAGAATTGTTCCGCTTTGAATGATCTAAAAAAATGTCTGCGACAGTATATGTCTATCTTTTAAAATTGACTCACTATAACCTTTTTTAAGGTAATCATTTGGTCGAAATTAATGCATTATCTATACTATATATATAATATTATAAAGCTGAAGAGTTTGTTTGTTTGTTTGTTTGTTTGTTTGGTTGAACGCGCTAATCTCAGGAAGTACTGGTTAGAATTGAAAAAATCTTTTTGTGTTAGATAGTCCATTTATCGAGGAAGGCTTTAGGATATATAACATCACGCTGCGACCAATAGGAGCGAAGCAGCAGTGAAAAATGTCACAAAAACGGGGGAAAATATTCATACTTGAAAGCTTCCGTTGCGTGCGCTGCGTAAACGGTTCGAGTTACCCAAAATATATGTATGAAAGAATTGTTCCTCTTTGAATGATCTAAAAAAATGTCTGCGACAGTATATGTCTATCTTTTAAAATTGACTCACTATAACCTTTTTTAAGGTAATCATTTGGTCGAAATTAATGCATTATCTTCTATACTTAATATTATAAAGCTGAAGAGTTTGTTTGTTTGTTTGGTTGAACGCGCTAATCTCAGGAAGTACTGGTTAGAATTGAAAAAATCTTTTTGTGTTAGATAGTCCATTTATCGAGGAAGGCTTTAGGATATATAACATCACGCTGCGACCAATAGGAGCGAAGCAGCAGTGAAAAATGTCACAAAAACGGGGGAAAATATTCATACTTGAAAGCTTCCGTTGCGTGCGCTGCGTAAACGGTTCGAGGTACCCAAAATATATGTATGAAAGAATTGATCCTCTTTGAATGATCTAAAAAAATGTCTGCGACAGTATATGTCTATCTTTTAAAATTGACTCACTATAACCTTTTTTAAGGTAATCATTTGGTCGAAATTAATGCATTATTGCCAATTATTTGCTACAGAGTTTTATCAACATAATCTATACTAATCTATACTAATATTATAAAGCTGAAGAGTTTGTTTGTTTGTTTGTTTGGTTGAACGCGCTAATCTCAGGAAGTACTGGTTAGAATTGAAAAAATCTTTTTGTGTTAGATAGTCCATTTATCGAGGAAGGCTTTAGGATATATAACATCACGCTGCGACCAATAGGAGCGAAGCAGCAGTGAAAAATGTCACAAAAACGGGGGAAAATATTCATACTTGAAAGCTTCCGTTGCGTGCGCTGCGTAAACGGTTCGAGTTACCCAAAATATATGTATGAAAGAATTGTTCCTCTTTGAATGATCTAAAAAAATGTCTGCGACAGTATATGTCTATCTTTTAAAATTGACTCACTATAACCTTTTTTAAGGTAATCATTTGGTCGAAATTAATGCATTATCTTCTATACTTATATAATATTATAAAGCTGAAGAGTTTGTTTGTTTGTTTGGTTGAACGCGCTAATCTCAGGAAGTACTGGTTAGAATTGAAAAAATCTTTTTGTGTTAGATAGTCCATTTATCGAGGAAGGCTTTAGGATATATAACATCACGCTGCGACCAATAGGAGCGAAGCAGCAGTGAAAAATGTCACAAAAACGGGGGAAAATATTCATACTTGAAAGCTTCCGTTGCGTGCGCTGCGTAAACGGTTCGAGTTACCCAAAATATATGTATGAAAGAATTGTTCCTCTTTGAATGATCTAAAAAAATGTCTGCGACAGTATATGTCTATCTTTTAAAATTGACTCACTATAACCTTTTTTAAGGTAATCATTTGGTCGAAATTAATGCATTATCTATACTAATATTATAAAGCTGAAGAGTTTGTTTGTTTGTTTGTTTGGTTGAACGCGCTAATCTCAGGAAGTACTGGTTAGAATTGAAAAAATCTTTTTGTGTTAGATAGTCCATTTATCGAGGAAGGCTTTAGGATATATAACATCACGCTGCGACCAATAGGAGCGAAGCAGCAGTGAAAAATGTCACAAAAACGGGGGAAAATATTCATACTTGAAAGCTTCCGTTGCGTGCGCTGCGTAAACGGTTCGAGTTACCCAAAATATATGTATGAAAGAATTGTTCCGCTTTGAATGATCTAAAAAAATGTCTGCGACAGTATATGTCTATCTTTTAAAATTGACTCACTATAACCTTTTTTAAGGTAATCATTTGGTCGAAATTAATGCATTATCTATACTATATATATAATATTATAAAGCTGAAGAGTTTGTTTGTTTGTTTGTTTGTTTGTTTGGTTGAACGCGCTAATCTCAGGAAGTACTGGTTAGAATTGAAAAAATCTTTTTGTGTTAGATAGTCCATTTATCGAGGAAGGCTTTAGGATATATAACATCACGCTGCGACCAATAGGAGCGAAGCAGCAGTGAAAAATGTCACAAAAACGGGGGAAAATATTCATACTTGAAAGCTTCCGTTGCGTGCGCTGCGTAAACGGTTCGAGTTACCCAAAATATATGTATGAAAGAATTGTTCCTCTTTGAATGATCTAAAAAAATGTCTGCGACAGTATATGTCTATCTTTTAAAATTGACTCACTATAACCTTTTTTAAGGTAATCATTTGGTCGAAATTAATGCATTATCTATACTAATATTATAAAGCTGAAGAGTTTGTTTGTTTGTTTGTTTGGTTGAACGCGCTAATCTCAGGAAGTACTGGTTAGAATTGAAAAAATCTTTTTGTGTTAGATAGTCCATTTATCGAGGAAGGCTTTAGGATATATAACATCACGCTGCGACCAATAGGAGCGAAGCAGCAGTGAAAAATGTCACAAAAACGGGGGAAAATATTCATACTTGAAAGCTTCCGTTGCGTGCGCTGCGTAAACGGTTCGAGTTACCCAAAATATATGTATGAAAGAATTGTTCCGCTTTGAATGATCTAAAAAAATGTCTGCGACAGTATATGTCTATCTTTTAAAATTGACTCACTATAACCTTTTTTAAGGTAATCATTTGGTCGAAATTAATGCATTATCTATACTATATATATAATATTATAAAGCTGAAGAGTTTGTTTGTTTGTTTGTTTGTTTGTTTGGTTGAACGCGCTAATCTCAGGAAGTACTGGTTAGAATTGAAAAAATCTTTTTGTGTTAGATAGTCCATTTATCGAGGAAGGCTTTAGGATATATAACATCACGCTGCGACCAATAGGAGCGAAGCAGCAGTGAAAAATGTCACAAAAACGGGGGAAAATATTCATACTTGAAAGCTTCCGTTGCGTGCGCTGCGTAAACGGTTCGAGGTACCCAAAATATATGTATGAAAGAATTGTTCCTCTTCGAATGATCTAAAAAAATGTCTGCGACAGTATATGTCTATCTTTTAAAATTGACTCACTATAACCTTTTTTAAGGTAATCATTTGGTCGAAATTAATGCATTATCTTCTATACTTAATATTATAAAGCTGAAGAGTTTGTTTGTTTGTTTGGTTGAACGCGCTAATCTCAGGAAGTACTGGTTAGAATTGAAAAAATCTTTTTGTGTTAGATAGTCCATTTATCGAGGAAGGCTTTAGGATATATAACATCACGCTGCGACCAATAGGAGCGAAGCAGCAGTGAAAAATGTCACAAAAACGGGGGAAAATATTCATACTTGAAAGC
The DNA here is from genome assembly GCA_905475315.1 of Autographa pulchrina. Classification (NCBI taxonomy): domain Eukaryota; kingdom Metazoa; phylum Arthropoda; class Insecta; order Lepidoptera; family Noctuidae; genus Autographa; species Autographa pulchrina. The sequence continues at coordinate 14,402,081 of FR997761.1, read as the reverse complement.
TTCCGTTGCGTGCGCTGCGTAAACGGTTCGAGGTACCCAAAATATATGTATGAAAGAATTGATCCTCTTTGAATGATCTAAAAAAATGTCTGCAACAGTATATGTCTATCTTTTAAAATTGACTCACTATAACCTTTTTTAAGGTAATCATTTGGTCGAAATTAATGCATTATTGCCAATTATTTGCTACAGAGTTTTATCAACATAATCTATACTAATCTATACTAATATTATAAAGCTGAAGAGTTTGTTTGTTTGTTTGTTTGGTTGAACGCGCTAATCTCAGGAAGTACTGGTTAGAATTGAAAAAATCTTTTTGTGTTAGATAGTCCATTTATCGAGGAAGGCTTTAGGATATATAACATCACGCTGCGACCAATAGGAGCGAAGCAGCAGTGAAAAATGTCACAAAAACGGGGGAAAATATTCATACTTGAAAGCTTCCGTTGCGTGCGCTGCGTAAACGGTTCGAGTTACCCAAAATATATGTATGAAAGAATTGTTCCTCTTTGAATGATCTAAAAAAATGTCTGCGACAGTATATGTCTATCTTTTAAAATTGACTCACTATAACCTTTTTTAAGGTAATCATTTGGTCGAAATTAATGCATTATCTTCTATACTTATATAATATTATAAAGCTGAAGAGTTTGTTTGTTTGTTTGGTTGAACGCGCTAATCTCAGGAAGTACTGGTTAGAATTGAAAAAATCTTTTTGTGTTAGATAGTCCATTTATCGAGGAAGGCTTTAGGATATATAACATCACGCTGCGACCAATAGGAGCGAAGCAGCAGTGAAAAATGTCACAAAAACGGGGGAAAATATTCATACTTGAAAGCTTCCGTTGCGTGCGCTGCGTAAACGGTTCGAGTTACCCAAAATATATGTATGAAAGAATTGTTCCTCTTTGAATGATCTAAAAAAATGTCTGCGACAGTATATGTCTATCTTTTAAAATTGACTCACTATAACCTTTTTTAAGGTAATCATTTGGTCGAAATTAATGCATTATCTATACTAATATTATAAAGCTGAAGAGTTTGTTTGTTTGTTTGTTTGGTTGAACGCGCTAATCTCAGGAAGTACTGGTTAGAATTGAAAAAATCTTTTTGTGTTAGATAGTCCATTTATCGAGGAAGGCTTTAGGATATATAACATCACGCTGCGACCAATAGGAGCGAAGCAGCAGTGAAAAATGTCACAAAAACGGGGGAAAATATTCATACTTGAAAGCTTCCGTTGCGTGCGCTGCGTAAACGGTTCGAGTTACCCAAAATATATGTATGAAAGAATTGTTCCTCTTTGAATGATCTAAAAAAATGTCTGCGACAGTATATGTCTATCTTTTAAAATTGACTCACTATAACCTTTTTTAAGGTAATCATTTGGTCGAAATTAATGCATTATCTATACTAATATTATAAAGCTGAAGAGTTTGTTTGTTTGTTTGTTTGGTTGAACGCGCTAATCTCAGGAAGTACTGGTTAGAATTGAAAAAATCTTTTTGTGTTAGATAGTCCATTTATCGAGGAAGGCTTTAGGATATATAACATCACGCTGCGACCAATAGGAGCGAAGCAGCAGTGAAAAATGTCACAAAAACGGGGGAAAATATTCATACTTGAAAGCTTCCGTTGCGTGCGCTGCGTAAACGGTTCGAGTTACCCAAAATATATGTATGAAAGAATTGTTCCGCTTTGAATGATCTAAAAAAATGTCTGCGACAGTATATGTCTATCTTTTAAAATTGACTCACTATAACCTTTTTTAAGGTAATCATTTGGTCGAAATTAATGCATTATCTATACTATATCTATACTAATATTATAAAGCTGAAGAGTTTGTTTGTTTGTTTGGTTGAACGCGCTAATCTCAGGAAGTACTGGTTAGAATTGAAAAAATCTTTTTGTGTTAGATAGTCCATTTATCGAGGAAGGCTTTAGGATATATAACATCACGCTGCGACCAATAGGAGCGAAGCAGCAGTGAAAAATGTCACAAAAACGGGGGAAAATATTCATACTTGAAAGCTTCCGTTGCGTGCGCTGCGTAAACGGTTCGAGTTACCCAAAATATATGTATGAAAGAATTGTTCCTCTTTGAATGATCTAAAAAAATGTCTGCGACAGTATATGTCTATCTTTTAAAATTGACTCACTATAACCTTTTTTAACCCTTTGTAGCCCAAGATCATAATTTTTTTTATTACTTTGGAATATAATAGGTTTAAACAAATAAAAAAACACGTATTTCTCAAAAAAATTATAATATTTATTATTTTTTATTTATTTAGCATTTTAGGGAGTGTTACATTACTGTTACATTGAGTGAAACTAAAAGAAAATCTTCTTAAGTGGTATGGAAGGATCTGAAACAATTATTTTGTTTATTGTAGCATAATGCTACTCCACATTTCTCACAAACTGTTTGAGATACGCCAGTACATTTAGGAAACTTGCACCGAATCCTTTTTTCTACCCAAATCGGCCAGTGGCCAATTTGATCCTGCCTTACTGCCAATGGGGGGACATGTTGAGCTGGCCCCTTGTGTTTTTTGGCTTGAATTTCATTTTCAATTGACCTTCGGTTCTTGATTTTAGGTTTCAAGCCTAGTTTGCATAAAGTCTCACCGATCTCAAGTCGAAAATCTGCTGAAGACAATTGTTTGTCACTGCAGTTTTTTGCCTGCCTTACTCTTCGATATAACAGCCAAGAATTTGCCATAGTCAGGTCTAATAAGTGATAAAACATCCGAACCTGCCATCTTTTACTTCGTATCAAAATTTTATACCTTCCCATAATACTGTCAATCAAATCTACGCCTCCCATATGCCGATTATATTCTCCAACGATATGGGGGCGATCGATGTTTATGTACTTCTTATTGGCCTTATCGTAACGTCTGACTTGAGCCTTCGGCAATTCACCAGCAAAAGATGACACCAGAGTCACAACTTTGTTGTCTTTCCATATAACGTTTGACACATCAATTCCGTCCATATTCGCCACATATTCAACGGAAAAGCCACGTTCTTTTTTCATTACTTCCTTGTCAGCGGGTAGTTTGCAATCTGGAATGCGATTGCGTCGTACTGTCCCAAGACTCAATATTCCCTCTTTAGCTAAGTTTTCCAGTAATGCCAAGGAAGTAAAGTAATTATCAAAATAAAGTTGATAATTCTGATGTCTTGGTATTCCCCGCGCCATTCTGAATACTACGTTTGAAGATGCTCCTAAATCTGGTTCATCGGGGAGTACAACATTTTCAGCTCCGGTTTCAGGTTCAATTTTATAGGCGAAACCTGAGACCCCACTTAGCACAAAAATCTTATAGCCCCATTTGTGTGGTTTCTTGGGATTATATCTTTTCAGATTACTTCTTGCTTTAGTGGAGCAAATTTGTTCGTCTACACAAAGGTATGCCTCTAATGGGACTCCACTAAAAGTCCTATTCAAAGTATCTACGATAGGTCTTATTTTGAAAAGCCTGTCACCATTGGTTGCATTACGTGGGGGTAATTTAGAATTGTCATTGAAATGGATATACTGTCTAATTTTTTCAAACTTTTGCTTTGACATTATTTCTTGAATCATGGGAGTACCAATAGATGTGTTCCAATGACTGGTTACTCTTGGCAATTGTATCAATGACATCATATAAGTTACACCAATAAACTGCTGAATATCGGTATCGGTAACTTGAAAGGATTGATTAGGATTCTTCTGTATTATATAGAGATTTGTTTGTTCAGTAATAAAACTTATCAAATCTTTGGGGAAAAGATATAAAAAGAATTGAATTGGTGTATCGAGCCCAAGTAAATTAGGCGGTAAAGTAGTATTTCCTGTAAATCGTAACTGCTGGTCGTTTAGAACTAGGTTTTTCTTTTTCCATTGTAATTGCCGTTTTTTTCGCGTTTGATTACTGGAAGATTTATTTGAATGACTATCTTGCTGTCCAGGATCTGCAGATGAGGGGCCAGCAATAGGCTCACTGCGTTCACATTCTTCAATAATTGCATTCACATCAACTGCAGTATCTTCTTCACAATCAGATAAAACTTCTAAATCTTCTAATAACGGTTGAAAATCTGGATCAATAACGCTATCATCATCGTCCTCTAATCCATCTTCGCTATCATATTGAAGCAGTAAGTCACATATATCATGTTCCTTCAGTGATTTTGACCCCATTCTGTAATAATATGACACAATTTTACATCAATATCCACTTACTTTAGTGACAATGAATGCTTTCATCGTCACTCAATGTAACAGAAATGTTACAAACACATAAAGTTACATTTTCTACATGAAAAAGAAAAAATGTGCTTTGCTAATAATTATATGAACTAAATTATTCACTTACCTATAGGTTTCGACGAAAGAACTACAATTTTACACACTTTTATTATATTTTTATAAAATTCAAACTTTCAACGAGTTTCGACTTGTCACTTTCATCGGCACACGAAATTTGAACTTGCTAAAACTACCATTTACGCCATCTATGATTTTTATTTGGTATTAAAACGTTCGGTGTGGTATGTTACAATGCAGTGACATTGATTTGAATGATTTAAAATGTTTAGTATACATTTTAGCGGGATTATTGAGGTTTGTTACAGAAATGTCACACGAGTCTACAAAGGGTTAAGGTAATCATTTGGTCGAAATTAATGCATTATCTTCTATACTTATAATATTATAAAGCTGAAGAGTTTGTTTGTTTGTTTGGTTGAACGCGCTAATCTCAGGAAGTACTGGTTAGAATTGAAAAAATCTTTTTGTGTTAGATAGTCCATTTATCGAGGAAGGCTTTAGGATATATAACATCACGCTGCGACCAATAGGAGCGAAGCAGCAGTGAAAAATGTCACAAAAACGGGGGAAAATATTCATACTTGAAAGCTTCCGTTGCGTGCGCTGCGTAAACGGTTCGAGTTACCCAAAATATATGTATGAAAGAATTGTTCCGCTTTGAATGATCTAAAAAAATGTCTGCGACAGTATATGTCTATCTTTTAAAATTGACTCACTATAACCTTTTTTAAGGTAATCATTTGGTCGAAATTAATGCATTATCTATACTATATATATAATATTATAAAGCTGAAGAGTTTGTTTGTTTGTTTGTTTGTTTGTTTGGTTGAACGCGCTAATCTCAGGAAGTACTGGTTAGAATTGAAAAAATCTTTTTGTGTTAGATAGTCCATTTATCGAGGAAGGCTTTAGGATATATAACATCACGCTGCGACCAATAGGAGCGAAGCAGCAGTGAAAAATGTCACAAAAACGGGGGAAAATATTCATACTTGAAAGCTTCCGTTGCGTGCGCTGCGTAAACGGTTCGAGTTACCCAAAATATATGTATGAAAGAATTGTTCCTCTTTGAATGATCTAAAAAAATGTCTGCGACAGTATATGTCTATCTTTTAAAATTGACTCACTATAACCTTTTTTAAGGTAATCATTTGGTCGAAATTAATGCATTATCTATACTATATATAATATTATAAAGCTGAAGAGTTTGTTTGTTTGTTTGTTTGTTTGTTTGGTTGAACGCGCTAATCTCAGGAAGTACTGGTTAGAATTGAAAAAATCTTTTTGTGTTAGATAGTCCATTTATCGAGGAAGGCTTTAGGATATATAACATCACGCTGCGACCAATAGGAGCGAAGCAGCAGTGAAAAATGTCACAAAAACGGGGGAAAATATTCATACTTGAAAGCTTCCGTTGCGTGCGCTGCGTAAACGGTTCGAGTTACCCAAAATATATGTATGAAAGAATTGTTCCTCTTTGAATGATCTAAAAAAATGTCTGCGACAGTATATGTCTATCTTTTAAAATTGACTCACTATAACCTTTTTTAAGGTAATCATTTGGTCGAAATTAATGCATTATCTTCTATACTTAATATTATAAAGCTGAAGAGTTTGTTTGTTTGTTTGGTTGAACGCGCTAATCTCAGGAAGTACTGGTTAGAATTGAAAAAATCTTTTTGTGTTAGATAGTCCATTTATCGAGGAAGGCTTTAGGATATATAACATCACGCTGCGACCAATAGGAGCGAAGCAGCAGTGAAAAATGTCACAAAAACGGGGGAAAATATTCATACTTGAAAGCTTCCGTTGCGTGCGCTGCGTAAACGGTTCGAGGTACCCAAAATATATGTATGAAAGAATTGATCCTCTTTGAATGATCTAAAAAAATGTCTGCAACAGTATATGTCTATCTTTTAAAATTGACTCACTATAACCTTTTTTAAGGTAATCATTTGGTCGAAATTAATGCATTATCTATACTATATATAATATTATAAAGCTGAAGAGTTTGTTTGTTTGTTTGTTTGTTTGTTTGGTTGAACGCGCTAATCTCAGGAAGTACTGGTTAGAATTGAAAAAATCTTTTTGTGTTAGATAGTCCATTTATCGAGGAAGGCTTTAGGATATATAACATCACGCTGCGACCAATAGGAGCGAAGCAGCAGTGAAAAATGTCACAAAAACGGGGGAAAATATTCATACTTGAAAGCTTCCGTTGCGTGCGCTGCGTAAACGGTTCGAGTTACCCAAAATATATGTATGAAAGAATTGTTCCTCTTTGAATGATCTAAAAAAATGTCTGCGACAGTATATGTCTATCTTTTAAAATTGACTCACTATAACCTTTTTTAAGGTAATCATTTGGTCGAAATTAATGCATTATCTTCTATACTTAATATTATAAAGCTGAAGAGTTTGTTTGTTTGTTTGGTTGAACGCGCTAATCTCAGGAAGTACTGGTTAGAATTGAAAAAATCTTTTTGTGTTAGATAGTCCATTTATCGAGGAAGGCTTTAGGATATATAACATCACGCTGCGACCAATAGGAGCGAAGCAGCAGTGAAAAATGTCACAAAAACGGGGGAAAATATTCATACTTGAAAGCTTCCGTTGCGTGCGCTGCGTAAACGGTTCGAGGTACCCAAAATATATGTATGAAAGAATTGATCCTCTTTGAATGATCTAAAAAAATGTCTGCAACAGTATATGTCTATCTTTTAAAATTGACTCACTATAACCTTTTTTAAGGTAATCATTTGGTCGAAATTAATGCATTATTGCCAATTATTTGCTACAGAGTTTTATCAACATAATCTATACTAATCTATACTAATATTATAAAGCTGAAGAGTTTGTTTGTTTGTTTGTTTGGTTGAACGCGCTAATCTCAGGAAGTACTGGTTAGAATTGAAAAAATCTTTTTGTGTTAGATAGTCCATTTATCGAGGAAGGCTTTAGGATATATAACATCACGCTGCGACCAATAGGAGCGAAGCAGCAGTGAAAAATGTCACAAAAACGGGGGAAAATATTCATACTTGAAAGCTTCCGTTGCGTGCGCTGCGTAAACGGTTCGAGTTACCCAAAATATATGTATGAAAGAATTGTTCCTCTTTGAATGATCTAAAAAAATGTCTGCGACAGTATATGTCTATCTTTTAAAATTGACTCACTATAACCTTTTTTAAGGTAATCATTTGGTCGAAATTAATGCATTATCTATACTAATATACTAATACTAATAATATTATAAAGCTGAAGAGTTTGTTTGTTTGTTTGTTTGGTTGAACGCGCTAATCTCAGGAAGTACTGGTTAGAATTGAAAAAATCTTTTTGTGTTAGATAGTCCATTTATCGAGGAAGGCTTTAGGATATATAACATCACGCTGCGACCAATAGGAGCGAAGCAGCAGTGAAAAATGTCACAAAAACGGGGGAAAATATTCATACTTGAAAGCTTCCGTTGCGTGCGCTGCGTAAACGGTTCGAGTTACCCAAAATATATGTATGAAAGAATTGTTCCGCTTTGAATGATCTAAAAAAATGTCTGCGACAGTATATGTCTATCTTTTAAAATTGACTCACTATAACCTTTTTTAAGGTAATCATTTGGTCGAAATTAATGCATTGTCTATACTATAATATTATAAAGCTGAAGAGTTTGTTTGTTTGTTTGTTTGTTTGTTTGGTTGAACGCGCTAATCTCAGGAAGTACTGGTTAGAATTGAAAAAATCTTTTTGTGTTAGATAGTCCATTTATCGAGGAAGGCTTTAGGATATATAACATCACGCTGCGACCAATAAGAGCGAAGCAGCAGTGAAAAATGTCACAAAAACGGGGGAAAATATTCATACTTGAAAGCTTCCGTTGCGTGCGCTGCGTAAACGGTTCGAGTTACCCAAAATATATGTATGAAAGAATTGTTCCGCTTTGAATGATCTAAAAAAATGTCTGCGACAGTATATGTCTATCTTTTAAAATTGACTCACTATAACCTTTTTTAAGGTAATCATTTGGTCGAAATTAATGCATTATCTATACTATATATAATATTATAAAGCTGAAGAGTTTGTTTGTTTGTTTGTTTGTTTGTTTGGTTGAACGCGCTAATCTCAGGAAGTACTGGTTAGAATTGAAAAAATCTTTTTGTGTTAGATAGTCCATTTATCGAGGAAGGCTTTAGGATATATAACATCACGCTGCGACCAATAGGAGCGAAGCAGCAGTGAAAAATGTCACAAAAACGGGGGAAAATATTCATACTTGAAAGCTTCCGTTGCGTGCGCTGCGTAAACGGTTCGAGTTACCCAAAATATATGTATGAAAGAATTGTTCCTCTTTGAATGATCTAAAAAAATGTCTGCGACAGTATATGTCTATCTTTTAAAATTGACTCACTATAACCTTTTTTAAGGTAATCATTTGGTCGAAATTAATGCATTATCTTCTATACTTAATATTATAAAGCTGAAGAGTTTGTTTGTTTGTTTGGTTGAACGCGCTAATCTCAGGAAGTACTGGTTAGAATTGAAAAAATCTTTTTGTGTTAGATAGTCCATTTATCGAGGAAGGCTTTAGGATATATAACATCACGCTGCGACCAATAGGAGCGAAGCAGCAGTGAAAAATGTCACAAAAACGGGGGAAAATATTCATACTTGAAAGCTTCCGTTGCGTGCGCTGCGTAAACGGTTCGAGGTACCCAAAATATATGTATGAAAGAATTGATCCTCTTTGAATGATCTAAAAAAATGTCTGCAACAGTATATGTCTATCTTTTAAAATTGACTCACTATAACCTTTTTTAAGGTAATCATTTGGTCGAAATTAATGCATTATTGCCAATTATTTGCTACAGAGTTTTATCAACATAATCTATACTAATTATATATAATTATCATTTACGCAGAAATACTTTTTTTTTTAACTTCTTAATCGTGGTCATAATAACAGAAATTGACGCGGACGAAGTCGCGGGGATCAGCTAGTATAATATAATATTCCGGGACGTCTCACACACGGCTATCTGATCCCAAGCTAAGCAGAGCTTGTGTTATGGTAACCAGACAACTGATAAACTTACTTATATATTTCTAAATACATACATATTATAGATAAATTACACCCAGACCAGAACAAATGATCGTGCTCATCACACAAACATTTGTCCTGGGTGGGAATCGAACCCACGGCCTCCGGTATAGCAGTCAGGGTCACTAACCACTAGACCAACAGGCCCGTCCAAAGAATGGCATTTTTCATTTAAATTCTTTGTGCAATAGTGGTGCGATTCCACGGTATTACCACACATTTTATGAGTCTTTGATTTTTGTAGAAAATTGTAATGATCGCGGCGATAATAATGAGACCAATGATGATAATACTGATTAGTTATTAATGTTTTTACTGGGCTACTTTTTATATTTTGACTGATTGTAATTGTGATTTCTATGAGTACTTTGTTCCTAATAAATATTATAATTTTAATACATTTTATGAGTTTTCTTTAATTATTCTCTCGAAGATACCTATAACAACATTATTTTACATACTCAGCTTTTAATGATTACGAAAATATGACTACCGAAAATTTCCTATAAAATACGGGTTACATTACTTTACCTTCTTATGGTTATTTGTAATTTTACCATAATAAGTCGGTAACTGAAGATTACAATATCTCTCTGTAATGAAAAAACACGTTGAATAATCCAGTAAAGCACTATTATGCCAAAGATTTTTAAGAATGTTACAATAATAATTCGGTAAGTAAACATTACTGGAATAATCGAACTTTCATCTAACAATCAGCGGTCGCGGTTAAACAATGTAGAAATCAAGGGAGTTCCTTTACGAAAAGATGAGAACCTATTCTCGATTATTGAAGCAATTGGTCGCAAAGTAAACTTAGCTGCCCCAAAACATTGATCAACTACGTATCAAGGGTGCCTATCTTCAACTCCAATAATAAACTTATTATAGTAAGTTTCCTGAATAGATATGTCAAAGAAGATTTTATAGCTGCTGCGCGAGCAGAAAAGAACTTATCTACGTCTGATATTGGGTTCTCAGGCACTTCTCAGCGTGTGTTTGTTAATGATCACCTGAGTGTAGAATATAAAAAGTTACTAAGTAAAGCCAAAACCATTGCCAAGGATAAGAACTATGAGTTCATTTGGGTAAAACACAGCAAGATTCACGTACTCAAAAACACCAACTCCAAAGTTATCATAGTGAGAAGGGCATCGGATTTAAACAAAATCGCCTAATATGCTACCAAATAATAAAGCAGAGAAGATTGTACATAGTATACTATGTACAATCTTCTCTGCTTTATTTTTTTATTATATTTCGTCTTATTTTACTAAGATGTTACAAATTGTTTAGCACCTCTGCCGTACTAATGAGTCCGCCACCTCTCTTTTGTTCTGTTAAAAAATTCCGTTACATTTCTTATCGCGCTGTTCACATTAAAGTGTTAGTGCATAATATTATGCTTTACTCGCTCGCGCTTGCACGTACCGCGCACTGCTTGCTTGCTCACACGGTTGCTTACTACTTACTACTTAGTGTCGAACTTGCACTCCAAAACAACAATAATAATTGCCGTTTGCTTACTTCAAACATATTTATTTTCCTTCTACCCTGTTTTAGTCAGTATGTTTATGTCTGTTATTTTAGTTTATTATAATGATTTATTATGTTGCTGTTATTGGTATTATGCGTGATGGCTACTAAGGTGAATATTAATTTACACGGTTTAAACATATTTTATCAGAACGTTCGTGGTCTACGAACTAAAACCGGTACTTTTTATCGTCAAATGGCAGCTAGCTCATTTGATGTTATTGTTCTCACAGAGACGTGGTTATGGGATGGTATTTTGGATTCGGAGTTTTTTGATGAAAGATATATCGTATGGCGTCGGGATCGCGATTACGGTCAGACTGGACAATCACGCGGTGGAGGAGTTTTAATAGCTACTCGTCGAGAATTATCAGTAACTTGTCAACAAAATTTAAATTCTACAGCTGAAGACCTCTGGATAAGCTTACACTTGAAAAATTCTAATACGCGTAACTATATTAACATACATCTCTGTGTACTTTATTTATGTAAACAAAATCTTGGTCTTTCCTTTTCCATACAGTTGACGAATTTTCTCTCAAAATTAAATCAATCTGTGATTGAAAATGGTTCTGATAAATTTCTTATTATTGGCGATTTTAATATGAGCGGAATAAGTTGGGTCCCAACTGACAATAATATATCGTTCGTCCCAACGAATCTCAGGAGTAGCGACGAAGTGTTATTTGGAGATGAGTTATGTACTCTTGATTTTGAACAATATAATGGCGTAACTAACAGATATGGAAAAATACTTGATTTAGTCCTCTCGAATCAGGCCGTTAACGTGGCTGAAAGCTTAAACCCACTCGTACCAATCGATGATTACCATCCAGCATTGTTAATTACAATGGATCTTGTCGAAACACCTCCCCTTGAGAGTGCGGCACGTATACAATTTTTATATGATAAGGGTGACTATGAATCCATTAAGCGCGACATTTGTACGACTGACTGGGAAAGTGAGTTCTCAACAAGGTCAACTGACGACTCGGTAACTTTTTTCAATAACGTTATTTATAATCTTCAGTTGAAATACATTCCACAGAAACCTTATCGAAATAAATCATATCCAGTCTGGTACAGTTCCTCACTAATAAAAACAATAAAAGAGAAATATAAATATTTAAGAAAATTTAAAACCTATGGCAATAAAGCTGATGAACTAACATTTAAACTTCTTCGAGAAAGGGTAAAAACACTAGAAAGTCAATGTTATACAAATTATTTGAATCTTACCGAAACGTCTATTAAAAATAACCCGAAACAATTTTGGACATTTGTTAAAAAACGTCACAATATAAATTCAATCCCGAGCACGTTCAATTACAACAATGAAACACTGCGTACCGGAGAATCTATATGTGAGGCACTTTCAAATTATTTTCACTCCACATTCCTAGATCCTAATCTTAGTCATGACGGTAGCTCAAATTCCTCTTCCTTCACTGAACCATCAAATCTGTCGTCCGATGTCAGTCGCGTCACGGTGAACATTAAAACCATAACCAACTTGCTTCTTAAATTAGATACATCGAAAGCACCAGGACCGGATAATATCTCATCCAAGCTACTTGTACGTTGCGCTGCATCTATTGCTCATCCTATTTCAATACTATTTAAAAAATCTTTGGATTCTTGTGTTGTCCCAGTACTATGGAAATCTGCGTTCATAACACCTGTACATAAGAAAGGAGTCAAAACAGATATTACCAATTATACTCAGGCTTCAATTCCAATTAATACGCCCCTTGTTGATAGTCGTTTACAAGAGCTGCTCAAAATTATTAATGATTTTTCTCATTTCTTTATTTCCGGTACCGCGACTTCGACTGTTAATACAGGGTGTGTGTCGATCAAACTTAATTCCAACACACCCGTTAACTATCGCCCCTACCGACTTTCATACGCCGAGACGCTCCGTGTTCGTGATATAATCAAAGAGCTTTTGGATAAGGGTATAATCGAGGAATCAGATTCCGAGTATGCGAGTCCTATCCTACTCGTCAAAAAGAAAGACGGGTCGGACAGGATGTGTGTAGATTTTCGTAAGCTCAATGATGTTACGATTAAGGATCGGTTTCCACTACCTCGAATAGATGATCACATAGACCGTTTAGGGCGCAATAAATACTTCAGTAGCCTTGATATGGCCACTGGATTTCACCAGATTCCTTTGGACCAGGAATCGGTACCGCTTACGGGATTCGTCACGCCCGAGGGCCATTATCAATATTTGAAAATGCCGTACGGTTTGGCGAATGCCCCGGTTGTTTATCAGCGAATTATCGCAAAAACACTTCGGGAGTTCATCGAGTCTGGTGATATCCTGGTGTACATAGATGACGTCCTAATATTAAGTTCGCGTCTGACGCCAATTACGCACAGTCGTGTTACGTGCAATCTTCCCTACGGTATTTTAGATCTACCTACTAAGATAAAAATCGTTACTTTGTTTTTCTTTCTTTTTCGAAATGCCACCGGTAAAGTGTGTTGAATGTAACAAATCAGTCACCAAAAAACTGCCGGGTATTGAATGCAGCAAATGCCGTAAGTGGCGACATGCAGACTGCGCTGGCATTTCTAATGAAAAAATTGCGCTCTTGGCTGACACGGATTGTATTGACTGGGTATGCCGCAAATGCAACAATAATCCGAGGCGCCTATCGGTAATAATGCCAGATGTCGAAGAAAGCTCCTCTACTCCGATCGATGAAATAACAGTGAGTAAACAGCAAATCTCAGCAATGATCAGGAATGAGGTTAGCAAAATGTTGAAAGCTGAGCTACAAGATATAAAAGCCTCCACACAGTATAGCAGCGATAAAATTGACGAGTATGAAGAAAAAACTGCTGCCGCTGAAGAGATCATAAAAGGACTACAAAGCAAGCTGGCCGATGCTACCAATAATTACCGTAACCTCGAGCTGAAGTATCAAGCTCTAGAACAAAGACTTGTTGCTATAGAACAAGAAAAGCTTAGTGCTATGGTAGAAATAGCTGGGATACCGACTAAGCCTAATGAAGATGTCGCTAATATAGTCAAAACAATATCTGAAAACATACAAACATCCATGGATGACGTATCTTCGATCAAACGAATCAAGAAGATCTCACCACAACTAGCAGACGGTAGAAAGGATGGAGAAATTGACAAATCGACTATCCTCCTAACTATGAAAAATGAAGAGAAGAAGACTTCTTGGATAACTGCGGGACGAGAAGCAAAATTGTTTAGCACAGTGGTTGACCCTTTGTTGAAAGAAGAGAAAATCCATATCCGAGAAGCACTTACGAGCCCAATAAAGAAGCTTCTCTGGCAGGCAAAGCAACAATTGAAGGGAAATTACGCATTCGTCTGGTGTAAAGAGGGCAGGATATTAGCACGGAAAACTGAAAAGTCCAAAGTTCGCGAAATTCGCCATACTACGGATATCGACAAACTTTTAGAAAAGTAAGCTGGGTATAATAATATCTTAAATTTTTCAGTCGTATTTTCCCCATTAGTGGATCACTATCTATATTATTCCTGTTATAAATGGATTCAGATGATATATTTTTTTCAAATATCACTGAATATGACAATATTGCCGATGTACTGGACTTCACTAAGCTCATTCCTACTAATAAACACAATATTTTATGTATACACATTAATATAAGGTCACTCATAAAAAATTTCGCTAATCTGGAACACATAATCCAAAGCTCTAAATCGTCCATTGATATTATAGTACTGAGCGAAGTTAATATCTCCAATGTAACAGTGTCCCTATTTAACCTCAACGGGTATACGCAACATTATGAATTGAGAAAAACTCGAAAGGGAGGTGGTATTCTACTGTATGTAAGGAACCATTTAACTTATAAGCCGATGAAAACTAAAACTTATTCATTTGAATGCATAGTGGGTACTGTTATAACACCCACAAATCACAATGTACAGTTATGTTGTGTATATAAGCCGCCGGACACTAGTAAGTGGTTATTCACAAAAGAACTCAAATCACTATTAACTGTAGAAAAATTATCCGGTAGAAACCTGATTGTTATCGGAGATATGAATATCGACTTAAAAACTAATTCATCAGCCCGTAATGAGTACGTTAATATACTGCTCGAGTGCGGATTACACCAGGCTATTTCTAATTATACACGAATAGCTAAAGTCAATAACAGTATAACAAAAACATGTATCGACCATATATTTGTCAAAAGCTGTGAGTATGATCCGCACTCGGCCGTGTTGAGCATAGCACTGGCGGATCACTGTATGACTGCGTTGGCGCTCGTTAGTAGTTCACGTATACAGGTTGCTCCAAAATCTATTACAATTTACGATAGCAAACAACTCCATAAAATGCTTCACAATGTAGACTGGACTCGCATTTATTCTATGACAGACCCAAATGACATCTTAAATTACATAATTAATACCTTTCATGAATGCTACAATTTTGCCAAAAGGAATATAAAAATATTCCAGCTACCATTGCATATTTATACTACATATATCAACTGTCTATCTAATCAAAGAGATGCAGCTTTTCTGAAATGGAAAAGAGATCCATCTAATGCAATACTAAGACTTAACTACAATAAATTACGTAATAAAACTAATAAGGCTATTTACAAATCAAAACAGAGGAATATACGAACAAAAATTGTAAATTGTAGTGGAAATACGCGCAAACTATGGCAAATTATAAATGAAATGACAGGAAAATCACAGTGTAGTATAGAAGATCACATAACAAAATATATGTCTGAAGTAACATTAGATAAAACTGTAAACAGATTTGCAGAAGAATTTAGTAATTGTGTAGATAGAATTAAAATAGACTGTTCAATCCCTTTACTTAGTCCTAATAGTTATAGTGATAGTGTTAACAGGAGTATGAGATTGAAAACAGCCGGTGTCCAAGACGTAGTCAAACTCGTAATGAATTTAAACCTAGATAAAGCACCGGGAGCCGACTTAATACGAAGTAAAGATATAAGAGCCGTTGTATCTGACATAGCACCCATTTTACAAACTTTAATTAATGTAAGTATTTCCACAGGGATCTATCCTGATAAACTTAAAATCGGAATGATAAGACCTATATACAAAAAGGGTGAACATGCCCTATACTCCAATTATCGTCCTATTACTATTTTGCCTGCCATAAATAAAGTACTAGAAAAATTCTTAGGAAATCAAATTCAAAATTACCTTAATAAAAACAACATTATAACTCCACATCAATTTGGTTTTCAACCTCAAAAAGGTACCAACCAAATGCTAGACATGTTTAGCGATGAAATCAATGCACACTTAAACAACAAAAAGCATGTTTTAATATGTTTCATTGACTACAGTAAGGCGTTTGATACATTACTGTATCACACCCTTTATAATGAACTACATCACTGTGGTATCAGAGGCCCACTGCTTAATCTACTGCAAGATTATCATAGGAATAGGCGAACATATGTAAAAATAGGTGAAGCTGAGAGTGATAGAATCAATGTCAAATATGGCACAGCACAAGGCTCTGTGCTTGGCCCAATAGAGTATATAATATACGTCAACAACATGTCTAAAATTGTTAAAAAATGTACCATGTATCAATTTGCCGACGATACTGCAATTGTGTCTGCCCATGTGAACCTAGCAGAAGCACAACATAATCTACAAATAGACTTTGACAATGTATGCAAGTGGTCTCACGACATGGGTCTAATACTGAATGCAGACAAAACAAACTTACTGCACGTACACTCAGCACACAGCAAATCACAAGCAATACCTAACATAGTTTCACATGTACACTCGTGTCTCCATAACCCTATCACCAACTGTAGTTGTCCATCCATAGCGTTAGTTTCAGAGTGCAGATATGTTGGTATATTGGTAGACAAGGACTTTAATTGGAGGAATCATATCGACTTAATATGTAACAAGTTAAAGGCTTTACTGTCAAAATTTAAAATCCTCAAATACCGCTTGCCAACTTCTACACTAATACTGATGTATAAATCTGTGGTAGATCCAATAGTAACATATGGACTGAGCACATATGGACGAACATTCCCCTCGTACTTGAATGATATCTTTAAACTTCAGCTTCGTATTCTAAAAACAATATCACCGACTTACATTCGAAATAAATACAAACATGACCCCAGTAAACTATTTTATCACTATAACACTCTACCGGTATCCGCACAACACAAATTAACAATTTTAAAACAATACAATAACAACACGGCGAGCAGCGTTCAACTCAATAAAATATCACACAAAATAACTACACGCGCGATGACATCGCAAAAATACACCGTACCCAGTCATAGCAACTATTATGGAGCAAGGACTGCAAACGCAATAATACCGAAACTACTCAACAAATTACCTATAGACCTTAGAGTCAACTTCCGAAGTAAACGATTCAATAATAAAATAAAATTATATTATAAAAAAAGTAACATCCTGTAATAGCCAGTGTATTGTAAAAGGACGGACAGAACAACACATACCTACCTACCATCCTAATGCAGCGGAATATTACTTGTCTCGCTTGCACTCGCCCGTTCCTTACGTTTTTTACAATTTATTGTAATGAGTGTAACTATTATTAAGTTTATTTCTACCTACCTACCTTCATTTTTTTGTTGGAAATAATATCGGATTGTTTACTATAGATGTTAAATTAATAATGAATGTACTACTTAAAATTGTATTCATATTAACAATTGTGAAGATTGCATGTAAATCATAGTTATAAGAATATTGTTAACTGTCAGACGTGACACAACTTAAACCCATAAGGGTTTCAGTGTCTTTTAAGTGCATTATTATGTTTGTATACTTATTTAATCAATAAATAAAAAAAAAATAAAAAAAAAGTAAAACTGTAGATCAGGGTCTCATTTTATTGCGTAAAGTCCTTGACACTTTGACAAAAGCTGGCTTTTCAATAAATTTGAAGAAATGCTCGTTTTTGGCGACTGAGATCGATTATTTGGGACGAACAATTAGCGAAAATCAGGTTGGGCCGAGTCATGATAAAGTGAGAGCTTTGGTCGACTCAGCGCAACCACAAAATGTGAAACAAGTCCGGCAGTTTATAATAATAATAATAATAATATATTTATTTGCATAAAACATGGTATATAAAGATGTTACATTAGTTTGAGATCATACATGTTTTGCTTAAAATTAAAGCATGCAAAATTAACTAGCTAACTACAATGATATTATATATAAAAAAGAGGTAGATATCGCACTGGCGCGCAAAAGTTGTTGCGAACAAATTCAGACAATTGTCGTGATTTGTTTTAGTCGGTTAATAGCAGCGAGCGAAACGAAGCGTGTCTGTGTCGTGCCTATAACTACCTAAAATGCCAAGTTGTGTGTTACGAAAGTGTAAAAACTATGGTTCCAAGATAAATAAAAGTGTAGGAGTTTTATACCATTCGTAAGTATATTAAAATAATGTTATATTAATATTTTTTCACGATTTTATTTCTCATTTACAAAATACATTTCGAATTATTAATATGGTGGTTCGAAAAGGACAGTGAATATGATGACAACTGCAGCGCGACAAGGACAAATAGCCATGCGTCATAGATTAATCAACTAGAAGCGAAGTCGTAGGCAGAATACACAGCGTTCGTTGACCGCTTGAGTTTGTTTAGTAATAGTGGGCTATTCAATATTATTTTATTACTCGCTTAGAATGTATGTACCTAGATAAAACATTTTTTTTTATAATGTTTTTGTTATTTCCAGATTTTCTAGTGATGATGTTATAAAACATGAATGGGTCGGCACGGCATAGTTCAGGCGGAAAGAAGTGAACATAACCGGATGCCTACAAAAAGTAGTACAATTTGTTCTGAACATTTTAAAAATGAAGATAAATATACTACTTCCAAAGGCTACATGCGTCTGAAAAAAACTTCAGTGCCTGTGATAGCCCCGGTAAAATTATTTTTTATAAATATTACGATAGTTCATTATTTTCACAACAAAAAAAAAATGGTCGTAACTTATGTAATGATGTGACCCGTGCATTCAATCTTGGTCAATTAATTACAAATATAATTTATATTTACCGTATCAATTAAGAGAATTTATTCTATTTCAGGACAATGATGATGTTCCACAATTTCGCTCACCTACCAGTCTGGACCATGTTGTTATATCCGACCTGGATTCAGTGTTCGACACCCCCAGAAAAGCAAAGCTTAAGACGCGAGTTCGTAAATTAGTTGTTGAAAAAGAAATGTTACAGAAAAAAAATAATGTTCTTAAAATCCAAAACAGCAGATTAAAAAAAAAATGACAAGCATGAAGAACATTGTAAAGGATTAAAAAAAAAAGAATTATCTCACGGAAACCGTAATTTTTTACTTACATCATATAATAAAAATAATTTGAAACTTAAATTTGTACGGAACCCTCGGTGTGCGAGTCCGACTCGCACTTGGCCGACTTTTTTTTTTTTGTATCTTAATCTAAGTTTGTAAATAAATAAATAACAATTCTGTTTTTTGTTTTATTTAAAACATCATTACCAATGTAATGTACCTATGCTTATATTCAATGTCTCATCTGTGGCAAATCCGCATACTCTATGATTCACTACTGTACTTCAAGCGCAACACACTACAGATAGCTATCTCTTTCTGTACCATACGTTCCCTATTATCTATCGCAGTCGTAGTTGAAAATGACTATACACCTACATGTAAGTACATTCGTAATAACAACGCAACAATTTCTGGACACCGCTCAGTATGAACGTAACGTATCTTCCCTTTATAATATCATTGGCTAACTATGCTAATATTAACATTTGAGGGTATGTTCCATATATTCTTTAATGGAATAAAAATTGTTTTTAACAAGCCATTGGTACAATTTTACTTTAAAAAGTTTACAGTTTAGTAGTTTTAGTGTGCAAGGTAATTTATTAAAGAGGCGTATACACATAGCCAAACAACTTTTATTATATTTAGTTAACCTAGGGAGATCACTTAATACAAGTCGGTTTTTGTCTCGTCGACTACGAGTGTTTAAACTAAATTCCTCTACAGTATTGAATAATTGTTTGTGTTTTCGTACAAATATACACACTTCATAAATATACAGTGAAGGTAGTGGTAGCAAACCAAGCTTTTTAAAAACGGGTTCACAAGATACATCTGATGGAATACCATATATGGCACGTATGCATTTTTTTTGTGCTATGAATGCTTTTTGGTTGTTGGTACTATTTCCCCACATAATAAGACCATATCGCAGTGTCGATTCAACGTAAGCGCGGTATGACATTACAGCCGTTTTTATGTTTGTAATATTTTTGATTTGTCTTAGGGCATATACAAACTTATTTATTTTAGTACATATATTATCAATGTGTGCTTTCCAATCTAAATATTCATCTATTGTTACTCCTAAAAACTTACATTGTTTCACTTGTGTAATTTTCTGTATATTTAATTTAAAATTATAATTATTATTATAGCATTGATTAAATTGTATATATACGGACTTATTAAGATTAATAGATAAATTATTATTATTTAACCAGTTTATTAAATTGTCTATTGTATTATTTATGTCTATTTCGTGATCAGTAATAGAGTTAATTTTTTTATCAGTAGTAACAATGATAGAAATGTCATCCGCGTAGAGACAGCATTGATGATTAGTCACATTGACTATGTCGTTTATATAGAGAAGGAATAAGATGGGCCCTAATATGCTGCCCTGAGGCACACCGCGTTTTATGATTTTATATTCTGAGGAGTATGGTATAACGTCTTTATTTTTATCAAGTTTTGTAATAGTGACACTCTGATGCCGTTCAGATAGGTACGATGATATCCACTGGAGTGCCAATCCCCTAATCCCGATAGATTCTAATTTGTTTATCATGCATAAATAGTATATCATGCGAAACCAAATCAAAGGCTTTTGATAAATCAAAAAATAACCCTGTCGTGAGCTGACTGTTATTGACTTTGGAAAGTATTTCTTTCATAAGAGAATAGATGGCTAAGGTAGTAGATTTCTGCTTTTGAAATCCAAATTGTTCTATACTTATAATATTAAATTTTGCGCAGTATTTGGTTAATCTTTGGTACATGCATTTTTCGTATATTTTAGACAGTATTGGTATTAACGTTATAGGGCGATAATTATTCATCTCAATTTTTTCACCTTTTTTATATAACGGTATGACAATGGACTTTTTTAGTGCTGTAGGAAACACTCCTTGGGAGAAGGATTGATTTATTAAATATGTCAACACCATACATATTTCCTCAACACATGCCTTAAATATTTTTGTGTTAAGCTCATCGTAGCCTTCTGAGTTGGTATTATTTAACGATAGTATTTGCTGCTTAAGAGCGTTAACGACAAATCCGCGGCACCAAGATTAGGTATTTGCAGCGCTCTTTGCACTCACACAGATGCGCGTGTGTCTGTGTGCGTAGAGTTGCTGCGTTCTGTCCTTATAACCCATGTTGATCCGTTGAGTTATGTTTACTGATACTTATTTAATCGTCAGTTAATTTTTATTTACTATTAATAATTTTATTACTACCTTGTGAAATAAAGAGGCAATTTTGGATACTTTATAAGATATAGTACTAATCAGGGGAGAAAAGTTAGAATTGTAATACAAATGTAAAATCGTTATGTAAAAAAGATTATTATAAATACGAAAGTTTGGATGTTTTTAACTCTTTCCCTTAAGGACTACTGAATGGATTTTGACGAAACTATAAATTAATTAATATAGAGTATACATCAAAATAGCATAGAGACCACATTTTCAAGTAATAATTATAAACGTGAAAGATTGAGAGTTTATACGGATAAGTATTTGAATGGATATCTGTTTCACAAAAACTACTGAACGAATCTTGGTAAATATTTAGCCATTTGATAAAAAGTAAATTAAAAAATCATAATGATTTGTATCATTGTTTTTTTATTGGCTATAATTTAAAAAGACATTTTGAAGTTGTACGAAGTCGCGATCATCATCTAGCAAATTATAAAGTACTATCTTTTGCCCGCGGCTTCACCCGCGCGGAGGTTGGAAATTATCGCACGGGAACGTACTTCCGGGATAAAAAGAATCCTATGTCCTGATTTACATCATGGTCTACCCACGTATCAAATTTCATCCAAATCCGTTCAGCCATATTAGCGTAAAAGCGTAAAATACAAGCAAACTTACTTTCGCATTTATAATATTAGTTTATTAGTGAGGATTCTTGTTTAAAAATAAAATATTTCTTATTTTTAAACAAGAATTAAGTAAGTAAGTATTTTTTAGTACTACTGACTTTGAAAGATAACCGACATAATGTGTGTGCCACACATCGATAACCCTCAAAAAAGTTGATTTATAATAGAAAAAGAAATTAATAATAGGAAAATCCCTAATTCTAAACATGAAATCAATGATGAAGGTAGTGCTCCGTAGTGATCAAGATCGTTAGGTTGCACGATAAACTCGCTCGACGCCGACTCGACGCCAAGGGTCAGGAGAGGTCACGCGTAGACAACGAGCGATACGTCCACTCGCTAAAAGGCCTCGCGGCGGACTAATTTGAAACGAATGATGCGCGCAGTTTTATAGTAGTTTTAAAAAAATTGTAGTAAATTAAATTAATTTAAATAAGCTGAATGCTGTTTCGTATTTTGTAGAGAAGATATTGTTCTTTTACGATACACCTTTATTTTGTAAAATTAAGTAAGATTTATAGGGGAAAATAATGAATTTAGCAACCGCTTTTTTTTGTTAATTTCACTTTGTTTAGTGTTTAATTTATCATAGTTAGGAGCTGAAAATCAAAAAAATCTCTGGTAAAGTTTTGCTCAAGGATATGAACAATTAAATAAGTTTGTTTGTTTGTAAATTTTATGACAGGTTTTGGATATTTCAAGCTTCGAAATGACCACTGTAAAGAAAATTTAGAAAACACTGTTTGTTTATCTGGTTACAATTCACGCATACTTTATTAATGTTAAAATGTTCTCACCTAACTTTTTAGAACAAAATATTTCCTACAATAATTAGTAATTCACACTTTCGATAAATACGTTTTATGAGGAGATTAAATGGTTTGAAAAGTACGCTTTTTGGGTCAAACAGCCAAAATCGGCGTTAACGCTCTTAACTTCATTTTCGGACATAGGGATAAGAAACATAGAATTTGCAATTTGCTTATTATTTTCATATTTTTTTATGTAAGTTTGTGTAGGAGGTGAATCTATATAATAATTGTTAAAGCAAGAGGCTATTTCTACTGGTTCTGATATTATGGTGTCGTTAATTTTTATGTAGTTTACAGTGCTTTTAGTTTGTTTATCAGTTACTTCATTTTTTATAACTGTCCATGTAGCTTTACATTTGTTGTTATTATTATTTATAAACTTAATATTAGCATTACGTTTAGCATGATAGATGCATTTTTATGGGCTTAGCCAGTTATTTTAGACGGTATATAGCTGACTTTGCCCAGAAAACTGCATGTATTGCTGCATTAACCAAAAAGGGTGTTCCTTTTAATTGGGGCTTGGAACAACAGGCAGCTCGAAAGTAAATTTTAGAATGTCTGACGAGTGAGCCAGTACTGGCGATCTATGACCCTTCGTTACCAATAGAGGTCCACACAGACGCGAGCTCTATTGGTTATGGAGCTGTTCTGATCCAAGTACATGAGGGTAATCGCAAGCGAGTGGTATCATACTTCAGCAGGCTTACTCAAGGGGCTGAGAATAAATACCACTCGTATGAGCTGGAGACGCTTGCCGTTTTTAAAGCTCTCCAAAATTTCAGGCATTATCTTGTGGGGTGCCACTTCACCGTAGTCACTGATTGCAACGCACTAAAACTTACGCAGCGTAAGAAGGATTTGTTGCCTAGAGTGGCTCGGTGGTGGATGTACCTTCAAGATTTTGACTTTAGCCTTGATTACCGTAAGGGTTCTCTTTTGTCTCACGCCGACTATCTTAGTCGGAACCCGGTAAATGTGATTTCCATTCAGAAACCTTTGAACTGGGCTCAAGTCGCTCAGGCTTCTGATGAAGAGACGAGGTCTCTCATACAGAGCTTGTCAGATGGTCAATTAGACTCTTCGCGTTATATTCTTAAGAATGACATCCTTTATTATAAGTCCACACCTACTGGTGAAAATCCAAAGCTTCTTTGTTTCATCCCGAAAGGTCACAGGTTTAGCCTTCTGCGCATCTTTCATGATGAACACGACCATCCATGCGTAGATAAAACTGTTGACCTCACGAAACACTTCTGGTTCCCAGGGTTAAGAGCTTTTGTACTGAAATACATAACACATTGTTTGGTGTGTCTTTCCCACAAGAAAGTTGCCCGTGCTCCTCTCCAACCCATTTACTCCTAGGAAAAACCAGATGTCCCATTTGGCTATCGGCTATGTCCTAATCGCCGTTGATGCGTTTTCCAAATTCTCTTTATTATACCCAATGTATCGCCAAGATGCTGGCGAGTTAAAACGTCATTTTACGAATCTGATTTCACTGTTTTGTACACCTAAATTATTAGTAGCGGATAGAGGTAGAATGTTCCAGAGTGTTGAGTTTCTCAATTGGGTTAGGGATATGGGTTGCGATACACATCTGATAACACCCGAGATGCACCAATCCAACGGACAGGTAGAACGGTACTGTCGGACTGTACTTAACATGGTACGTATTGAGTGTAATCACAGGCAACAGAGGTGGCCGACCGTCCTGTGGAAGTTACAGTTGGTTCTCAATATAACCAAACACAGAACCACTCAGCTGTCGGCGCTTAACTTGCTGGTCGGTATCGATGCGGCAACTCCACTCATTCGAAGTTTGGTACGTGATATAGCTATAGAAGGTTCCAGTCCGAACAGAGAGGCTCTTCGCGAGATGAGTCGGCAAAGGGCGTCTGAACGACTCTGTTCAAATCAAGAGGGTCAAGATGCCTATGTCAACCGAGGTCGCAAGGCGCCTCGTACCTTCGAACTAAATTCTTTGGTTTTTGTTAGAAAACAGGCACAGTCAACTGGGAAGCTGGACTCCTGCATGCGAGGGCCATATCGTGTGGTGAAAGTACTCCCACATGGTCGTTATGAACTTCAGCTCTTGGCCGGATCGTATGGGAAGTCGACACAAGCGGCTGCGGAATACATGATTCCGTGGCAAGGAGAGTGGACTCCTGATGTGTGCGCTGATTTTTTTCGTGGTGAGTTATCCGAATTGTTTCGATACTTAATTGATATTTTTACACGACTGCCAAAAAAAAAAAAAAGAAAAAAAAAAAAAAAGGAGTGTTATGTTTTGTTCAAACTGTTTTGCTTATGTTCTTGTAAACTTTAAGTAAGTGTAAGTGTTAATTTACCTAGGAGTAAAATATTTTCTTAAAGGGTAAACATGCCAAGGGAAGTCTTATCTTGCGGTTGGTATAGCTTGTCTCGGAGTTGGATATGCTATCATGACTGACGGATACACTTCAAGTGGAGTGGGGTTTCATATTATTGGATGCTGTCCTGGAGTGTGCTCGGATATGCGATCCTAGTATATGAGACATGCTTTGGGTGTATTTGCTTTATTTTTGTAGCTCGGACCTGTGGTCCTGGAGCTGTGGTACACACTCGGTCCTGTCACAGGGTTGACTGACGAGTCTTGGTGTGAGACATGTTTGAGTAGTAAACATTGTTTGTGTGTTGTTGATAGTTTGGGTTGAAGCAAGCTCTTATGTGGGACCAATTCACACACGCAAAGTTATGTCTCACGCAAGTACGCGTAGATCTCTAGCGAGTCGTGAGGTGGCGCTCCCCCGACGGGTTCTGCCCCAGGTGATTGGTACAGATATTAGTTTCTTTTATACCGTTGTGCTTAGGCTAGCTAGACGAGTTTAGCGTTATCGTCGAATGTGCACTTACTTACACTTACATAATGTGTGCCGTAATGTAGCGTATGTGGGCACATAGTTGTCCTACTGTGTTAGAAAATAGTATGGTGCCGTTGTTTTTATTGTTACAGAAGCAGACGATGAGAATGAGGAGTCCGCCACTCCGAGTGTCGCTCAGCCTCCTGGAGTTGAGGTGCCTGGTGACATGATGGAGCCACAGCCTAGCACGTCCGAGATACAGAGATGCGTAGACGGGCCTGCTACGCTGGCGCCGCTCAGCGTTTCCTCGGATCCAGAATCGGGAGCATCAATGCCAACTCTAGAGACTGATCTCCAGAGTTAAAAGATGGAGCCCGAGGACGGTCTCCTGTCAGGAAAGGCCGTGTAGGATATTAGTTGGGAGTGGAGGGGGTTGTCTATAAAAGGCCGTGCCTCACCGGCACAGCCCTCTTTCCTGTTCCAACCGTTGTCGAGTTAGGGTGTTACTCTGTCCGATTGCTGTTTGGTTAATTGGTTGTCGTAATTAATGCATTTACGTTGTAATTAGTGGCAGATCTATAAGTCTGGTGTTCTATGTTTGTGTTTTGTGTAAAAATCGTTGTATCGCTAGTGAAGTTTATTTTGTTAAAATTAATTGATTGTTAGGTAGGTGGTATTAAAAATTGTTTTTAAAAAAATCACTTCTGGTCTTATTTCCTAGAATATAATATAATATAATATAATGTATATTATATGTGAGATGATATGACTAACTTTATAAAATGACTGATTGACTGAGAAATTGGCCAAGTCAAATCTAACTTACTTTAGGATCTCACATTTAAAAAAAACAGCAATTGTTATAGGTATCCAATAAAGCAAAGAAATAGAGTTTAATACTTGTTCATAATGTTATTTTGTTCCTATAAATACATATTTGGATTTTGCATAGAACTTGGCACTCATTTAGATCTCCATTCTTTTTGCGGGCTTTTTAGCCACTCGGGCGCAACTGGTCGGCCGTCCTACTAACTAAACCCCGCACCCCCCGCACAGGACTCAGGATCATAAATAAAAAGGGCGTTTCTGTATATTTGCGCCTTTTATATTAAGTACCTTCGATACCTTTTTGGTTCAACGTAAGATATTAATTCGTATATGACAAATGCGCCCTGGCCAAAACTTTACGAAGTAGAAAAGGCGTAAGTGGTAGATGTTAACGATTTTTCTTAGTGTAAGAGGAATTTCCAATTAGTGCGTTAGGCGCAAGTGGTCAGTTGCGCCTTATTAATTTTGTCTTAAAAAATAAGCGTCTTTTAAATTACCGAAATCAAAAACAAATCGTAAGGCAAAAGGGCGTAACTATTTAAGTAAATGCGACTCTTCAATTAAGTTTCAGATAAATTCGTCTTTTCATCGTCAAACAGGTGTAAAAATGTATGGAGAAGCGCCTTATTTTGTTAAGCTAAAATTGCAACGGAGCAAGTTAGAAAAGTGAAAAAATATGGGCAGATGCGCCTTTTTTTCTGATTCCGGCAATGTATATAATTCAATTTCGAAAAAAATGTTAGATGCGCCTTTTCAACTATCGGGGGCAGTATTATATACATAGGTGAGCAAAATGTGTAAAATTAAATTAAATTTTTTAATATTATTGTTTGCTTTTTTTGAGCTTCATTTATAATAATAACAAGTAACATTTTTAATTTATATCAAGTAACAACTTCCATAGCATAAAATATTTTCCCATTAACTGGGGTAACCGTTGAGTAGCTCTTAACACTATTCTAGCATACTGAGCATAATTGTTGCCGTAGCGACGGACATTTTGTTTGTTGACAGTGCGGTATCTAGTCGAGCACGCGAGACCAATCATTCATCTAAGGTAAATCTTATTGATTTTTGCACATTTTGTATCAAGTAAACACGTGACGTACTTCCGTGCGTCATCGGACAGAGTTGTCGTGGAGGGATTGCAAAGTGGGGGCATCGTCTTATAAAAGAGCCACTCGGTAATAGTGTTGCAGAACCATCGATAGTTTTACTATCGATTGTTGACCTGGAAAACCATTCAGGATATCGATATTACTATTGATAGTATCCCCATATGTCAATACTGTCGATAGTATCGATGGTATCGATAGTATCGATGGTATCGATAGGTCTATTGAGGTAATACTTTTGATAGAGACAATACTATCGATTCTATTGATTTTTCAACGTCCAATACTATCGATAGTATCGATAGTATTACAAATCTTGAGTAAAATAATAAAAAACTATCGATACTATCGATATTTCTGTATTATCGATTGTCAGTGATTGTTCGATATTATTGTAGCAAGTATTAACAGACTAAGTTCACTTAGGTAAAGGTAATTTTTTTTGAGGTTTACTGTTTAAATGCACTGAATTATTATTACGACTATTACAAACTATGGAAAATAAAGGTGAGCTAATAAATAACATTATTTTTTACTTTATACGATGTTAGAAAGCAAGTTGATCCTTATGATGAACCTAACACGTGGTTTAAAGGAACTCTGTACTTTTCCTAAC
The DNA here is from genome assembly GCA_905475315.1 of Autographa pulchrina. NCBI lineage: Eukaryota > Metazoa > Arthropoda > Insecta > Lepidoptera > Noctuidae > Autographa > Autographa pulchrina. Next base: position 14,373,652 of record FR997761.1, on the reverse strand, counting down.
ACCTTTAGGTATATAAACATGTATTATATCTTTTATCTTTAAACGAACAAAATTTATTTATTTATTTGTTCTCTTATTTATTTATTTGTTACCTTCGTTGCTTCTGAATTCCATAACACAAGTGCTTTAGCTACTTACTTTGGGTTCAGAGCAATGTATGTGATGTTGTCCGCATTTATTTGTAATTGGTGAGTAGGCAAAGTTGTTTGTAATCACAAGTACAGGTAGTAGTTAGCTATCAGTAAAGTAATCCTATATTTATAATCAGCTTATCCTGCTTGGGTGTCGGTTATCGCGGCAAAAAGTAGCCTATGTCTTTTCTTGGGTTGGGTCCCAAGAAAGGACATAAGGCGTACCCGTTACCAAGTTTCATCAAAATCGGTTCAGCGGTTTAGCTGTTAAAGCGTAACAGACAGACAGACAGAGTTACTTTCGCATTTATAATATTAGTATGGATAATTAACAGAAAAAAAACTATTGATACTAAAATTCTTTGATTTAACTTTATAGATCGCAAACGTCCCAGACTAAGTTATGAAGATGAAGAAAATACTCAAGACTATTTTGAAAGACATCATGGCGAAGTAGCTTCTAGGGTGTTAAATAACGAACCGAATAGTAACAGAAGCAGTGCTGACGCAATTAACGTTACTCGACAATGCGTGACCTGTGGAACGTTTGGACAAGATGATAGAAACGAATGTTTCTCACAACTATTACTTGAAGAGCTTCAGTATATCAATCCATGCATGCGTACCCGGGCATATGTGAAAATATTAAATTTTTTGAACACCTTAAAACAATGTCATACTGAAGAAATTGAAATGACAGATACGGAGAAAATATAACATGTCAATAAATAAAAATTAAATGATAAAAACTGCGGATAAAAGACAATTATAACTTAAACAAATTCATAGTAATCAACCTTGTTTTTTTCATTATACATTTTTCTATAATTATTTTGAATTAATTTTTTATTTTTTTTTAATATTCCGGGACAACTCACACACGGTTATCTGATCCCAAGCTCAGCAGAGCTTGTGTTATGGTAACCAGACAACTGATAAACATACTTATATATTTCTAAATACATACATATTATAGATAAATTACACCCAGACAACCAGAACAAATGATCGTGATCATCACACAAACATTTGTCCTGGGTGGGAATCGAACCCACGACCTCCGGTATAGCAGTCAGGGTCACTAACCACTAGACCAACAGGCCCGTCCCGATTAAACATCACATATCTCGTTGTACCCACGGATGAATTATGTAAACAATTTTTGATTAACGTTTATAAATAACAGTTCGTTAATGTGTTTAGCATTAAAGCGGTTTCGTCGATCCGTTATTAAAAGACCCGCTTTGGAAAAAAATCTTTCAGCTGGAGTTGAACTTCCAGGAATGCAAAAGTACTTGATTGCTATGTGTTTCAATTGATTAACCTGATGAGACCAGTATTCTATTGGATATTCAGAAAGCGGTACTGTGGGCTTTTCTAAATATTGTCTCATGTCTACAATAACATCGGCAGTAACAGATGGAGCACTATTGACCTGTTGGTTTTCAATAAACGACAGTAAGCTGCTAAGCTTGGATTTTTTTGCAGAGGATGGATTGATTACTTCTTCAGATACTTCACTGCTTCCATGCGATGAGGTACTGGGTCTAAGAGAAGATAAGTACGCACCGTAATCTTTCTTGACTAACGATATGCCATTTTCTGCATCAGAGTGAGTTTTAAAACCAAGCCTCTTGAAATGGGGATTGAGTAATGTAGAAATCATACATGGACTTCGCGTTTAAAAAAACTTCAGCTTCTTTTGTACAGAGGCTTTTATACATGTAATAATTGCTTTTGCGAAATCAGAAGAGCATTGATTTTCCAGTTCGGCTATTTTTAAACTCAAACCTTTTATTAATGGAATTATCAAGGAAATTGTCACGTACTCTTCACCGGATATGGCCGTAGTGCAGGTCTCCAGAGGCTCGAATATTTTTTCGATTTCCTCAAGTTCCAAATATTCTGTTGCTGTAAGATTTGTTGGTGCAGTTGGATGTTCATTCAATACCAAAGTAAGTTCTTGACGGACTTGTAGTATTCGTCTCATCATAAAAAATGCAGAATTCCATCTAGTTTCTACGAATTTTACTAATTTTAATTCCGGTTTGTTGATTTCTCTTTGCACAGCACGTAATTTATCTGATGCTAATGTGCTGTGTTTAAAATGACCCACAATTCTGTTACATTTCTCAACTAATTCCTTGAGAGCAGGTTCAGTCAGGATTTCCTTAACAACTAAATTTAAGAAGTGCGTAAAGCAAGGAACATGACGTAGTTTTAACATCTCCGCTACTTTAGTCATTGTAGCAGCATTATCGGTCACTAGTGCTACAACGTTGTTCCGGCAGTTCCACTCTTTCAAAACTTCGTTCAAAACCCGTAATATAACATTTTATTATACTCTTTTTTTTATTTGTTCTGAAAAAAAAAAATTTCTATTGTAGAACCTAAAGTTATATACTAGTCCGTGTACGGCCGCCCTTATACTAAACAGTAGTGTTTGAAGTTGTTTTCAATATGGGGACCACTTTTTAAAAATATTGATAGTAATCGGCCGAAAAAGGCAATAGACTGGACGGATATGTAGTATATATATATATTTTTTCAATTCAATGAAGGTATGTGTCATTTTATTTTTGCTCAATTGTGAATGCGACAACAGCGTAGATTATTCAACTTTTATATTGCATAGAATTTTTCCCGTTTTCAATAAAAACTGATTGATTTGGTTTTTGAACTATCAGGGAGTCAACATAAACCATATAAATATGTAAAGAGAATGGCTCTCTTTATATTCAAACCCTTTTTGCCGCGCTTTGCGTTGGTCAGCGGAAGGGATTGTCTACGGTGACAGTCATGGTATATGTCATTTTATTTTTGCTCAATTGTGAATGCGACAACAGCGTAGATTATTCAACTTTTATATTGCATAGAATTTTTCCCGTTTTCAATAAAAACTGATTGATTTGGTTTTTGAACTATCAGGGAGTCAACATAAACCATATAAATATGTAAAGAGAATGGCTCTCTTTATATTCAAACCCTTTTTGCCGCGCTTTGCGTTGGTCAGCGGAAGGGATTGTCTACGGTGACAGATAGGAAAAAGATGGCGTGTGCATAATGTGATAATTAATATAAAATGGAAGATTATCTTTAAATGTCGTTTCTTTATTTTACAGGTAAATTATTAGTTAATAATATGTTATAGTGTTACATGCATTGTTTTAGTAATAAAATGAATCTTTGTTTTGCAGAGCAACACATGACTTGTTTAATTTCCACATAAAGAAATATAAAATATCTTATTATAAATATACTCACCAAGGCAATGTTATCTGCGTTGTGATGTCCTTCTATTACGACAGCCGCTAGCAGAGCTGACTTCAACCTTTGTTTCACTATAAAGTGAATGGTTATTGCCAACACGCCTTGATTATTGGTGGACGTCAACATATCTGTTGTGACAGCAATGTCTTGGACATTTTTTAGAAGTTGAAACAACTTTAATTTAAGGTCGTTGTAAAGTTTAGGAAGTAATTTATCCGAAACTATACTTCTTGATGGTAATTGATATCGGGAGTCAAGTCCCTTTACAAATTCTTTGATACCCTCATGCTCGGCTAGTCGGAGAGGTTGCATGTCTCGAGCTATCATTTTAACAAACAATGAATCAAGATGTTTTTTCCTTGAGGAGTTGACATTGTAAAATGATGCGGGTGCACTTCCAGTTTCAGTACTTATAATACTTTTATCTCTGGTTTCTTCGTCTTGTTCTTTGTCTGCAGTTGAGCTAGGCGGTAATAACATGTCTGGATGTTTACGTACCATATGATCCTTCATATTTGATGTATTGTTACTATATTTATAATCTTTTAAGCAAATGTTGCACACCACAATCCTTTCGTTCTTCTTTTTGAAAAATTCCCACATAGATGATTTCTTCTTGGTGTTTTGGTTGGTTTTAATCTTTTCGCTCGAATATATGCCGTGATTACTAGAGCTAGCCATGGTATTAAAACAATTGAAGCACTTAATTAACTTAAAAGTATTTTCACTTAGTACCTACCCCACTATCAATTTTTTTTAACTTGAACCGATAAAATTTAAATTGAATGACAGCGACCAATGTTGCTGTTATTTTTATTTGATATTTACACGACTGCCCAAAAAGGAGTGTTATGTTTTCAGGGTTCATGTATGTATGTATGTATGTATGTATGTATGTATGTATGTATGTTTGTGAGTTTCTTTATTCCACCATAACTTCTAAAAGGCTTGACCGATTTCAATGTTTGGTATCATTAGAAGCTTTGAGTTATCCCGAGTGACATAGGCTATGTGGATATTAAAAAATGGTCAAGTGTGAGCCGAAATCGCGTGCAAAGGGTTCAGAACGATTTTTTTTTGTGTTGTGTCATGTTTTTGTGCTGTAGCGCTCTATAAAATATTATTTATCACTAAAAGGTATTAAATAAAAAATATAATTAAAAAAATAAAAAACACGCCTGCCATGCCAAAAAAATATAAAAAAGTGAACTAAAAAATTAAAAACAAGTCAAATATTTGCAGTCGGGGATCGGTTACTTGGAACAATTCATTACAGGTCCCCCGACTGCAAATATTTGACTTGTTTTTAATTTTTTAGTTCACTTTTTTATATTTTTTTGGCATGGCAGGCGTGTTTTTTATTTTTTTAATTATATTTTTTTTACTATTTATGTTAACTTTCTCAAAACTCGGCACGCAAAAAATATACTTAAACATAACATAACATAATATATTTAAACAGTAGTACTGGACTGGGATTACATTACATATTACTTACAATTAGACTACAATAGTATCGAAACATCGCTTACTATCGATAGCACAAAAGCATCGATACCATCGATACTATCGATTGTTTTAGACTTTTTCTAGCAAACTTTGCAATATTATCGATACTATCGATAGTATTGGACGTTAAACAATCGATAGTATCGATAGTATTGCCATCATCAAAAACTATTACCTCAATAGACCTATCGATACTATCGATAGTATCGATAGTATTGACATATGGGGATACTATCGATAGACTATCGATACTATTACTTTTGACTTAACTATCGATAGACTATCGATAGTATATTGATAGCACGCTATCGATGGGCAACACTACTCGGTAAGCCAGTCAGTCGGTCTTCGGATTCGACTTGATTAAGAGATCCCTGTTCCTGACAAAACTGTCGGTTTACTGGTACAGCGCTGCCACAGTATATTTTTACATAGCTGTATTTCACTTATACACTTTGTAATTGGGTGGCTTGGCCACTGTACGAACTGTGACCTTTAAAAGTCTGTTCGCCTAACTGTTTTACCTGCGTTATTTATTTATTTATTTATTTATGGAAGATTTACAGACAAATAATTTCATTGGTTCATATACATATATATACAGTCCTATGCCATTTACAAATCTTCACAAATAATCACATAAGTAGTAAGGATCAGAGAGCGGCTCAGTACATATCTACATACATTTACATTTAGCGCCCAGTGGGGTTTACAATAAAGTCGTTTGCTTTAAGTTTTTTAACCGAAGAAGTGCTTGAGCAAAATAGGTCAATATGCAAGGGTAATTTATTAAATGAGCTACATGCACGTGAAACAAATGTATTGGCTCTATACCTAGTTCGAGCAGATGGGATACTCAAAAGAGCACGTTGCCTCAGACGTAGGGTATTGGTTCTCAGGCAGATCTGAGATAGAATTTCTGGACAGTTCACCGTACCATTAGCAATGTTCATGAGATAGCAGATGTCATTGATATTTCTTCTGATATCAAGAGGTAAGAAGTGGTACCTCCTACATCTGTGGTCGTAATCTCTGGAATACTGACGGGTTTTGTAATCAAGATGTTTGAGGAATCTTTTTTGTATTTGTTCAATGCGCGCTTTATAGATCTCATACTGGGGATTCCATATCTGGGATGCGTACTCAAGATGGCTCCGGACATAGGCACAATACAAGATTTTAGTAGTTTTTATATTTCTAAAGTTTGATGACATACGCAAAACAAATCCCAGAGACTTAGATGCCTTTTTTACGATACTATCTATATGCCTATCAAATAAAAGTTTCGTATCGTGAATAACGCCAAGATCTTTGATTTCATGGACCTTGGTTAACTTCGTGCTTCGCAATGAATAGGAGCAATCCAATGATTTATGACAGCGTGCAAACGACATAAAGAAGCACTTAGAAACATTGAGGTCAAGCTTATTAGTAGAGCAGTAAAGGAGGATGGCCAAATCGTACCAGATGACGAAACGATGGCGTCCCAATATGCCATATATATGAAAAAATACCCTTATTTTTAAGGTCTTAAAAAACGCAAGAACTATCTCTCTAAGTAGCCACAAAAAAAAGATATCCATTTATTTTAGTTTTTGTAAATGTTTCGAAATTATTCAAAATCATAGTTTCAGAACGCACCTAAAGACGATTCATTTCGCGTATAAAAGGACTCGGTATTCAAAGACTATAATTATTCCCGTTTTTCTGAATAGTTGTTAATTGTAATTCAATTCAATTAGTTTGTAGGCATCAAATCAACTACTATATTTATTATGCACTGAATTATTGTCATAAAAATAATTATGTAGGTTCATAGTAGGGGGAGGGGGGGCACTTTGATACATAAAAATTCATTCTCTTTTCTGAGGACCATAAAGCATTATATTTAAATATTTGTTTTGATGTGTGCATTGGCTGATATGTCAGCTTATATTTTGGCTACGCAAAAACCGCAAAAACTGGCGACGTATAGAGATAAACTGATTTTAAGAAAAAAACATTTTTGTAGCATTCTGCCCCACCAGTGGGGCACTTTGATACATGGGGTGGGGCAGTTTGATAGGTATTTTAGATCCATATAAAATGCAAACTTAAACTGACTAAAAACCCAATATAAACTGTATTATTACTTAAAATTAAGAAATAAAACAATTTTATTGATTGAGATCGCAAAATACTTTTTATTAAGAGTGCACATTAGCCATAATCAGTCTCTTAAGTTACTTAAGGAATATAATCACAAAAAAAAAAACAATATTGTCAACATAGAACAAGACTAATTCTCTGTTATTTTCTTAATATTATATAATCAGTTATATACTTACTAAGTAATCAGACTTTAACATTGTTAATGAAAATATAATATTAGAATCTCCTATCCAAAATGAACAATGTTTTTTTTTTTTTTTTTTAAATGAACATATATTTATTGATGAAATTAAACTTAAAATATTTACAAAAGTAAAAAACTAAGCCTACACATGAAATAAGAAGAATTATAAACTAAATAAAACTAAAAACTAAAACAAGGCATCAAAAAATTGTTGATGTTTTTAATGTTTTTCTTAAAAAATTAAACAAACATCAAAAATTTAACAAAAATAATCATAATAAGATAAAAGACCCTGCTTTTTTCTGAGATATAATACTTCATATTCTGTCACATTATACTTAAATAAAACTTTGGCAACGTAGTGAATCACAGTTTTCTTCTTCTCAAACTTAATTAGCAGGAAATCTCCAATATTTATGTGTTCAGGATTAACTGGTTCTTCATTAATTACCTCTTTTTCCGATTCCACACCACTACGCACACCACCACCATTTTCTGAAAAAAAGAAAAAAAACAATAAGATAAACTATTATTTTTGACGGGGCACTTTAATACAATAAAGGGGCAGATTGATACGTATCATTGTACCCCGCACATTACCGTATCAAAGTGCCCCAAAGGACTTTTTCCACAAACAATTAATTTTATCAAATATATAATAATCTAGCAATCAAAAACATTTGAAAATACAATAATAACTATACTTACTTACCTTTAGTAACAAATAATAACAAAAACAACTAAGAGTATCCTCCTGAGACACAATTACATTTCACGTATTTTTTTTGTAGGCAGCGCCGCACGCCACTTCCAACACGTTAGTGACCGTTGAGGCCCAACGGCAAACTGGCGGCGAACAGTGTCACAACTGTCATTCTTGTGAATGTCCTTGAGCATTCTAGTGATGTGCCGGACTGTGTAGCGTTTATTGGTTTTGAGATATAGATACTGTACCAATGTGCCCCGTGAATCAATGTGCCCCCCCTCCCCCTAAGCTAAGCGCTTGTTGAATTACGTACAACGGAACGTCATTTGTCATCGACAGACGACAAGTTACACAATCTGTGGTCATCGATCCGCGCCATTGATTAATTGATTTGATTGACACCCGGCAATCATTCAGACAAGCAATGGATGTGCTTTGAAAGATGTCCTATTTTTTGGGTAATTCTCGGAGAGAAATCGAAATAAATGGAAACGAAATCGCTAATTACCCTCCTCGCTTATCGCTAACCACACTTTTGGGCTAGGTTGCAGTCTGGTAAAAGGTAGTTGTTGATCCAAACCTCAAAAGTATTGTTGACGTTATTATAATAAATTGTGGCTATTTAGATATGATTTTCAAACGGGATGGTTTACAACATAAAAACAAACTAATCTAACTATAGTTTGTCTTGGGACATGAAAAATAAAAGTCAAGTCCAGCTCCTATACAAATTTGGCCATTGTTCTTTTAAATCTCTGTAGATCGGTCTGAAGGTCATGTGCATCATCATAATTACGGATTACCTTCAGTACTTTCATATCGTCAGCAAACAGTAAGATTTTGGAATTGTGAAAACAGTGATTTATATCCCTTATAAAAAGCACGAACAATAGAGGGCCTAGCAAGGTGCCCTGAGGAACACCCGAAGGGACTGTAGACCACATTGAAGTGTATCCACTAAGCACCACTGCTTCACTACGATTATCTATATACGATGCAAACCACCTTAAAAGATCCCCATGGATTCCAGCTGCAGCCAATTTTTCCAGCAGTATGACATGATCGATGCGGTCAAAGCATTTGCTGTAATCGATGTAGATCACATCCACTTGGGCTCGTCCCTCCATACCAGCTGTTATGTATTCGTTGGCAATAACGAGGTTCGACGTTGTCGAACGACCCTTTAGGAAACCGTGTTGCTCCTCACTAAATGTACATTTTAAGGCTTTATAGACTCGATCGTAGACAACTCTCTCCAACACCTTGGCAAACAAGCATAGCTTCGAAATCGGTCTGTAGTTTTCAACATTACTGACGTCACCTCTTTGAAAATTGGAGTGATGAAAGCCGATTTCCAAATAGATGGGACTATGCCTTCGGAAAGAGATCTGTTGTAGATAATACATAAGGGCACTATAAGACCATCTGCACAGTTCGTTATGAACATTGGAGGAATGAGATCAGGACCGCCTGACTTAGATAAGTCTAAATGTTTCAATATGTTCAACACATATTCAGGAACGACCGTAGCTGATGCGATGCCGATACTTGAGTGTGCAAATCGCCCGAGATCTGTGGGTTCAGAGCTACTACAGCTTGCTTGCGGGTTATGAAAAGAAAGTGCTGAATAAATTACTTATACCCTGTCCAGTGCTGGATATTTGGTCTTTATACGTCATTCTGATGGGACACGACCCTGACTTGTTTTTGCTTTTAACAAATGACCAGAATGTCTTTGGGTCTCTGGTTATTCGATCCTCTATTTTAGCAATATATGCGTCATAGCATTCCTTTTCTAGCTGCTTAGCGCGCCTACGAAGAAGTGAGAATGAATTATAGTCACAGAGGTTACCATACTTTTTATATTTGATATGAAATTTATACTTCTCCTTTAATATATTTATAAGCGTATTATTATACCATGGTGGGTGGGATTTGGGTGTTACAGTTTTCCGGGGTATATGTTTATCACGCAGTTCGTACAATCGAGCATAAAAAGAGCTGACAGCTTGCTCCAACGGGACTCCAATCAGTAGGCGGTTCCAGTCCGTATCATCAAGGTCCGCTGAAATTTCTTGATAGTTTGCTTGATGAAACATGTACTTGACTCTGCGTTCTGGTGGGAGCATGCGTATTTGTACATAATTCGCATGAATACACAATGACTTATGATGAGCATCTTCTTTAATAAGAGGATCTCCACATGCACTAACCATCAGCGCATCGTTAGATAGTACCAGGTCCAAAATTCGCTGATTGCAATTGCTCTCGTTATTGTATTGTCTGAGGTTGCATGTGTTAAGTGAATCGATGAAGTTCAAGATATACTCCGGACTTGACGTTAATTTAATATAGGCTTTAGCTCCGCCTTATTATGTTCTTGTACCCAGTTAATGAGACCACCTAAGTTGAAGTCACCAAGAACAATGAATTTGTCAAGAGGATGTGATAGCACCAGTTCTGTGAGCTTTTCCATGAAATTGATCAATTGCGATTTATGACTAAGACCACCCCTCTCGTCCACTAGATAAACGGCACAGATATGTATGTGATAGGAAGCTGATGGTCGTTTATTTTGCACTGATATAGAAATCCAAATATCTTCTGCCGTGCTTGCCCATTCCCTCCTACTAACTACAGTCAGGTTGTTTAATTTGCTTTTTAATAATTATTATTTTGTATTGTGTGTTTATTTTCTAGTGAAATAGAAACTCTAATTGCTTATACAGTCTTGTTTATCCCAATATAATGGGAACTAAAAACCCTGACGATATACCTCTCGGCACTCCTGATCCTACATATATTTTTTATTTACATTACCTTTTTTTTTCTTAATTATTCTAAGACACTTCTGACAAACGGTGAAGGAAAACATCGTGAGGAAACCTGGATTCCAAAATTTGGGATCTGAAATCGCCAACCCGCAGAGAGCAAGCGTGGTGATCAATGCTGGTGCCTTCTCTATATGGAAAGAGGCCTGTGCCCAGCAGTGGGACGTTTATAGGCTGGATTATTATTATATTATTATTATTATACCTTTTTTTCTGCTTGTAGGTAGACACAGTAAAACACCAATTTTTTATTGCTCCCAGTTAATTTTATGTTATAATCTTATTTTAATTTATTTTAATGAATTAAATACAATTGCTTCTTAAACCCCCTTACTCACTAATAATTATTATCTAGTATCTGACACAAATATTTTGACCACATCATTATGGACGCTAAACTCTCATCAAACTTGGAGAACTTGGAAGCACTGTTCAACACAAGGATGGCTGTTTATAAAGACAAGCTGGCGTTGGCAACATCCGGGTCTTCTTCAGCTTTAACTTCATCACCAAATCTATCGGTTCTCATGCAGGAATTCAAGGAATTCAAAAGTTTTGTCTGGCAAGCGCTGTCAAAACTTAAATCCCAAATGGAGTTACTTTCATTGAGTTTTGACAGGCATGAAACTGCTATGCGGCGCAAAGTGCTTCTGATCCACGGCATTGCTGAAGAAAAAATGAACAGATACATGACATTGCTTTTAAAGTTTTTAACCAACAAATGAGGCTGACTGAGTTGGGGCGGGAGAACATACATGTTTGTCACCGTCTTGGTTCAGCGAAGCGCGATTCTAGGCCTATACTTGTGTGATTCTTCACTACCGAACACCGCCATCTTGTTTGGGACGGCAAAAAATCTCTGAAGGGTTCTGGCGTCACCATCTCCGAGTTTTTGACTCAATTTCGACACCAGACTTTTGTTGCCGCTCGCAAACTGTTTGGAATGACTAATTGTTGGTCAGTCGAGGGCAAGATTATGGTAATCACTCCCGACAAGACACGCCACAAAATTGAATCGATGGACGAGTTGCATAGACTATCTTCAAAATTTCCGGTCAACAACGATGACTGTGTGCGGACGGAAGACTCTGTTTCATCCAAATCACCGCCTACTGACCCCTCTACACCCATAGGCAAGGTCCAAAGAAAAACTCGTCGTCGTAATTAAGTTTTTGTGTTGCTCGTAACTCGTATTACCTTTCATAAACTGTCTTTTATGCTTTGCACCGCTGCCTTTAGAATACAACGTTGTGTCGGTACATTTTCAACTTTTATTCGACTAACCGTCTTTTTCACTCTTGCACGATGTCTTTTGTTTAGTTAAGTAGTTTTATGTTTTACTTTGTAATGTTTGTCGGTACACTCGGCACTTCGGTCACGGTAATATTATCATACAGTAGTGTAACTCGGCCGCATGATAGAAATAAATGCCTACAGCCGCACGGTACGTAAACATGCGTTAGGGCTGCCCGTCTCCAGCATTTTAATTACATTTGCCTTATTTCTGTTTCTATTTAGTTTTGTGATTGTAAATATCCTTTTTATATAAATAAATGAAATACTTTGTATATTAAATAGGAAGTGTTCAATAAAAATACGTGTTGTTTTTTGATTGGTAGATTTAATTAAAAAAACATGTTTTTGTTTGAAAAACAAATCGGGCTTATAAATTTGCGACCGAAAAATATTTGCGCCTCGACTGAGTCGTACGAAATGCTTTATTGTTAAATTTTAAAGTATAATAAATCCGCATTCTTATATAAAGCTTAATTAAAAATTGTTTTGGGAAATTCATACAACCAAAAACAGCACAATATTTCCTACTCGTCATATTAACTGACTTTTAGAGAAAAAATCGCGCGGTTATTGTTAAAAAAACAACACACCGTCCGTTCGACACTGCGGTACAGCCGTGACTGCCAGCGCCCCGAGCGCAACCCGAGATCGAGCGCGTAGGTATAGCTCGCGTTTCGTCCGTTTGTATGAAGTTGGAGTACTGTATTATAATATTACCGTGCTTCGGTGCACAACGTGTTTACATCGGTGACAGTGACATTGACAACTGTCATTTGTTAGTCAGTTGTCAATTATTATTGTCATTGATGTTATTCACGTTTTGTTATCTGACGTTCCGTTTCAGGTGTGTGATGGTATAGGTTGGATAGGTGTGTGTAGGAAGAAGAAAAGTCCGAAGTGCACAAGTAGAAGAATGAAATATAGTTTATTATTATACACAGGCACAGGTTACAGTTCGACACACACATAAGTTCCACTATGAAGAATAAGAAGGAGTGATAGCGAGATGATAGATAGCACGAAAATAAGCATATAAGCAGTAATATGCTAGGCGCGGCTTAGCTACAATTCTAGCTGTGACGGTTCCGGTAAGACGCGTGAACATACTGACGAGTACCGAACACTCGAGTGCCATACCGGTGCGGCGGCGCGCGCGCTCGCAGAGCGCGACGCATGATAGCCCGTCCCGCTCACGCAACCGGTCCGGGTGACGTAGCGGGCCGGCTTGCCGAGAACAAAAGACGCGTCATAGCTACGGCGCCGGTTCGCTGATAAGAATTTATCTATATATAAAAATGTGTTTGTTCGTTGAAATTTATTCTATTAACAATTTTAGATTTAATTTAGTTTTTATATAATAATAGTTTTAGTTCTTAATTTAGTTTTATATAATATTAATTTTAGTTTTTAATTTAGTCTTATCTAATAATAATTAAGAATAAGAATCTTAATAAAACAATATATTAAGATAGATACGTAAATAAATATAGTAGGTCACTACATCACCCCCCTCCAGAGACCGTCAAGGGCGATAATAATTGGTAAATTTAATATGGCGGCCTGACCGCGTCGTTCTGATGACATCATCGTCAGCAGCTGGTAAGTCTCGTTTATCCACGTTTGGAGTATTGTGTTTGGTGTTATGGTTAGATGATGTTTGCGATGTGTTGTGCTGTATATTAGTTGTGGGTGGTGTGTATGATGTAGAATCTGGGTCACGCAGTATAAAGGCCGGCTTAACGCGGTCTATCGAAACGGTGACTTGTTTACCATTAACCACAATTTTGTACACCTTGTCATCTCGTTCGATGACCTTGTGTGGGCCAGAATATGCAGGTTTGAAACCACCACCGGTAGTGCAGTCTCTTAGGAAAACGTGAGTAGATGTTGCTAACTCTTTAAAAACAAATGTTTTTGTTTTGTTGTGCCTGGATGCTGGTGATGGATGCAGTTTCCGAACCAAATTTCTGATCCTTGACAGGTAATCAGTTGTGTCAATGGTCTCATCAGCCTGCGGGTCGAAAAATTCGCCTGGTAGGCGCACTGGCTGGCCGTATACAAGTTCAGCGGCAGAAGCCTGTGCGTCTTCTTTATATGCACTGCGAACGCGTAATAAGACTAGTGGAAGAGATTCCACCCAACTGGCATTAGCATGGCATGTTATAGCAGCTTTGAGTTGACGGTGGAATCTCTCCACCAATCCATTACAAGCTGGATGGTAGGCTGTGGTTCTACGGTGCTGGAAACCAACGAGACTTGACAGACATTTGAAAAGTGCTGATTCGAACTGCCTACCTCTATCGGTTACGATATCTGATGGGCAGCCGAAACGAGCAATCCAACCGCTCAGCAGAGCCCTTGCCACTGTTTCAGCAGTTATGTCTGCTAGCGGTATCGCCTCAGGCCATCGCGTAAAGCGATCGACGGCGGTGAGGCAATATCGGAAACCTTGGCACAGTGGCAAAGGACCTATGAGGTCGATGTGGATAAAAGCAAACCTTGATGAAGGTAGTTTGAAGTTGCCTATTGGGGCAAAGACATGCCGTGTGGTTTTTGCACGTTGACAATGGAGACAAGAACGAACCCACTCACGGCAGTCCTTCCTTACTCCAGGCCAGACGTACCTGTCTGCGACCAACCTCGCGGATGCTTTGGTACCTGGGTGACTCAAGGAGTGTAGGCTTGTAAAAATTGACCTGCGCAGTTCCTTGGGCACAAAAGGTCTCGGTGTGGAGGTGCTGACGTCGCAGTACAGTTGGCAGCTTGAACCTGGGATTCGTACTTGCTGCAGGCGCAAGGATGTGTCGTCAGCTAGGAGTAGCTTAAGCTCAGGATCCTCAAGTTGAGCAGTGGCGATCCTCTCAGCGTGCACAGGTTGAGCAATCTCCTCAACGCGTGAAAGGCTGTCCGCCACGACGTTATTCTTCCCAGAAATGTGCCGGATGTCCGTCGTAAACTGGGCTATGAAGTCCAGATGGCGGAACTGCCGGGGGGAACTATTTTCTTTACGAGAGTGGAAGGCGTATGTGATAGGCTTGTGGTCAGTGTAAATGACGAAATGACGAGCTTCTAACATGTGCCTGAAATATTTGACACTCTCGTAAATAGCGAGCAACTCCCGATCGTAAGGAGAGTACTTTACCTGTGCGGGAGTCAACTTACGAGAGAAGAATGCCAGAGGCTCCCACGCCCCCTCGTTCAGCTGCTGCAGGACTGCTCCGATGGCTTTGTCTGACGCATCCGTGACCAACGCCATTTTTGCGTTGCAATCCGGATGTGCCAGTAATGCTGCTTGACACAGGCTGTTTTTACATTGCCAAAAAGCCTCGTCTTCCTGCGGTGAAAAGTGAACAGGGTGTGAACCCTTGACTGAGCCGGTAAGAAGAGCGTTCAGGGGTGCTTGATGAGTAGCTGCCTCAGGAATGAACCTACGATAAAAGTTGAGCATCCCAAGAAATCTCCGCAGCTCTCTTACGGTCTTGGGAGCGGGAAAATTGTGCACGGCTTCGACCTTAGAAGGCAGTGGCTTGGTACCTTTTGCTGAAATATTGTAGCCCAAGAAGTTTACCTCCGACACACCAAAGACACACTTTGAGATGTTGATGACCATACCGTATTGCTTGAGCCTGGTGAAAAGCTGGCGCAGGTGGAGCTCGTGGGTCTTCTGGTCTTTTGAAAAAACCAGAAAATCATCGAGGTATGCGTACGTGAAGTCCAAGCCCCTGAGCATTTCATCCACGAAGCGCTGAAACGTCTGTCCGGCATTTCGAAGACCGAATGTCATATACGGAAATTCAAAAAGACCGAACGGCGTGGTGATCGCAGTCTTCGGGATGTCATCTGGATGCACAGGAATCTGGTTGTACGCTTTCACCAGGTCAATTTGTGAGAAGACGGTACAGCCAGACAGGCTGTGGGCGAAATCGTGGATGTGTCGGATAGGGTACTGGTCTGCGATGGTCCGCGCGTTCAGCATCCTGTAATCGCCACAGGGGCGCCAACCGTCGTCTTTCTTTGGCGCTAAGTGCAGAGGCGACGACCAGGGAGATTCAGACTGGCGACAGGTGCCACACTTGAGCATGGCGTCAAATTCATCCCTCGCTATTTTTAATTTATCAGGGGCCAGTCTACGTGGTGAACAGGATACTGGTGGCCCAGGAGTCGTGCGGATGTGATGTACAGTATTATGTTTGGGAGTGCGGTGTATGCCAGGTGGGCGGGTGATGTCGGGAAATTCCCGTAGTATGTGTGTGTACGCGGAATCACCGAGACTTACTTTAACCGACGAAATATCATCCGAACGACGAGCAGGCGAAGCCGGGGCGGAGAGCATAGTATGATTGTCGATGAGGCGTTGGTTCCTGCAATCAACAATCAAATTATAAAAAGATAAAAAATCCACACCTATTATCGCCCTTGTTACATCGGCAACAATAAATTGCCAGACAAAGTCACGGCGCAACCCTAAGTTTAGCGATACATCTATGAAACCGTAGGTTTGTATTGACGTTCCGTTCGCAGCACACAACTGATAACCGGTCCTGTCCATTCGTCGAGTGAGCGCCGATCGAGGGTAAACACATAGGTCGCTGCCGGTGTCGACCAAAAACTGCATCTTGGACCTTTGATCGGTGACAAATAAGCGACCAGCACTTGGACAATCATCGGTCGCCATCACTGATTGCCCCGCACGTTTCCCGATTGAGGGTAGTCGCACGGTTTCACGCACTTCTTTGCTCGGTCCCCGAACTTAGAATGATACCAGCACTGCGGAGACCTTTTGTAGCTGGATGCCGATCTAGAGCTTGAGTGTGATCGGTGGCGCGTGTGACTATTGGACCTACCTCTAGGCCGGGTAAAACGGTCTAACCTCTCCGTCAACATTGCCACTTGCTTGGTAAGGGCAGCGATTTCAGAGTGTCCGCCGCAGTTTGAGGTGCTCGAAGATGCAGGAGTGTTGATGGCTGCCGTAGATGCCACCTGGGTGCCGACCACGTCGTGGATCCTGTCGGCCAGCTCAGCCAGCTCGGGAAGATCCATCTTCGACTGCGAAGCCACTATGGTTTGCGTACTAGCGGGAAGGCGGCTCGTCCAGATGGTCCTCAGGAACTCCTCTGGAACACCTGGACCAGCCAGGTTGAGGAGGTGCCGGTAGAATTGGGTCGGTTTCCGGTCACCTAGTTCCTCGTGCATGAGGAGCTGCTGCCTCTTCTTCTCACGCGATGCTGAGAGTCTCTTGATGAGCTCAGTTTTGAGTTTCATGTACTTGTCGGTGGGTGGAGGGTTCTCGAGTATGTCTTCTACCTCGTCTGCATATTTCGGGTCCAAATTGCCGGTGATGTAATAAAACTTGGTTTCGTCTGTCTTAATATTGGACAGAAAAAATTGCGCCTCCATTTGGCGAAACCACAGCCCGGGCTTCTCCGGGTTAAAGGGCGGGACGCGCACACCGACTCGGAAACTTTCTGCTGCCGAGTTGCCGCCATCTTGTTGACTGCGCGCTTTGTCTTCGGCCATCCTCGTGCTCTTGATCGGGGTCACCAATATAGGTTGGATAGGTGTGTGTAGGAAGAAGAAAAGTCCGAAGTGCACAAGTAGAAGAATGAAATATAGTTTATTATTATACACAGGCACAGGTTACAGTTCGACACACCTATAAGTTCCACTATGAAGAATAAGAAGGAGTGATAGCGAGATGATAGATAGCACGAAAATAAGCATATAAGCAGTAATATGCTAGGCGCGGCTTAGCTACAATTCTAGCTGTGACGGTTCCGGTAAGACGCGTGAACATACTGACGAGTACCGAACACTCGAGTGCCATACCGGTGCGGCGGCGCGCGCGCTCGCAGAGCGCGACGCATGATAGCCCGTCCCGCTCACGCAACCGGTCCGGGTGACGTAGCGGGCCGGCTTGCCGAGAACAAAAGACGCGTCATAGCTACGGCGCCGGTTCGCTGATAAGAATTTATCTATATATAAAAATGTGTTTGTTCGTTGAAATTTATTCTATTAACAATTTTAGATTTAATTTAGTTTTTATATAATAATAGTTTTAGTTCTTAATTTAGTTTTATATAATATTAATTTTAGTTTTTAATTTAGTCTTATCTAATAATAATTAAGAATAAGAATCTTAATAAAACAATATATTAAGATAGATACGTAAATAAATATAGTAGGTCACTACAATGGTTTATAGTGCACTGCATTAAATAACAATTATTTTCTGTGTTTGTCTTTTCGAAGTAAATGTAACATATACTGTGTTTTGTTGAATTATTGTTTGTGTTATATATGTGTATTTCTTGTGAGTCGGGGAGGTTGTTTTCGAAGCAACCCGTAATTTAGGTAAATTTTTAATTTATTTAGTATAATTTTTAAATATTTTATTTATATATAAGGTGCTATAAAAACATCTGCCACGGCTTTAATGGGAGGTAGTATTGTGTTTATAGATTACAATAGTAAAGATAAATTATTGATTATTTATCATTTTTTTTTTCATACAAAAAAAATAATGTATAAATTTGAATTGATTTATTAGTATAAAACCATCCCGTGTCATAAGCTGTTGCCGCTCCGCACCGAATTCAAACATTTCGCAAAACGCCGCCGCCGCGCCGCCGCCGTTCATACACTGTTGCCATTCCTATCAAAGGATGCCGCCGCCGCCGTGCGCGCCGGCCGCTCGGGTCGCCAGTCAGTCGCCCCCCGTCCGCGCGTTCGGAAGTTAGTTTTAGAGGTTAGCGACAGCAATATCGCGCGCGCTTTCATTAAAAATGCCTCCCAGACGACAGTATTCCAATCAAGAATATCTTGAAATGGTATTGTGCTACCGCGAGTGTAATTCGGTGTAACACGGCCGCTTTGACCCGCCTCCGGTTGACGCAGGCAGGCCTTCATACTCGGCCGAACTCGAAGAGGAAGTGCTTCAGTGTCATCCTCTTGCGAGCACCAGGGATGCTGCTCGAATCTTCGACGTGAGCGACAACTACGTGTGGCGACTTTTAAATCGTGAAGGGCTCCATCTTTACCACTTCACAAGTGCCGTGGCCTCCTCGCTCGCCGGATTTAACCCCTCTAGACTTTTTTTTGTGGGGTCGTGTGAAAGACCCCACAAAAAAAAACCGGCCAAACCGGCCAAACCGGACATGATATTAGAAGTGTGGTAGAACTAAAAAGGCGCATCAAACGCGCATTTAGGCAAGTGAAAAGTGAAACGGACACATTAAATAAAGTGAAGAGACATGTATGCAAGCGTGCCTTTATCATTGTGCAACGCGAAGGCGGACTTGTGCAACAGTTTTGTAGATAAGTAGGTACTAGGTAGGGAGTGAGTAAATAACTGTAAATACGGTGCAATCGTTGTAAATAAAATGATTAACTTTTAAACACGCCAAGTTACTTTAATTTATCGTTCATCATCTCCCGAGCCTTTTCCCAACTATGTTGGGGTTGGCTACCAGTCTTACCGGATTCAGCTGAATACCGTATTTTACATGGAGCGACTGCCTATCTGACCTCCACAACCCATTTTACTGGGAAACACAGTATCCCATAGTAAGACTGGTTGTCAGAATTGACTTAACGACTGCCAAAGATCTATGTATGACAGCCGGGACCTACTGTTTAACGTGCTTTCCGAAACACGGAGGTAGTCTCGGTATGTTATAAATGGTCACCCATCCACGGACCAACCGCGGCGAGCGCAGCTTAACCTGTATTATCGGTCAAACCGTACGGCTTACACTTAGCCACGAGCCCCTCTACTACTGTAATTTCTACTGTAATTTATCGTTATTCGATATTAATCTAAGTACCTACTGTTTGGTTTCTTAGATTTACGCGAATGTTAGACATTGAAATAAAACTACTTTTTTACGGACTTTTAATAAAACCCCGACAACATCCGTAAAAAATGTAGTTTTATTTCAATAACTACTGTTTATAAATAATAAGAGAAAAAAATGCGATTCTTACACTAACTTGACAGTCACACAAGTTTATCATCTTATTTACCTACGTCAGTGTTTTTTGATGAATGCGGTAGCTGGTAAGTAGTTGCACTTTTAAAACACTTGTATGCCTGCGTATTATTGCGTATTTGTACCTAGTAGATTATGTAGTGACGAACTAGTCAGCTGATTACAGTTTTCATTCACAGAAAAGATGGAAAGAGATAGCAGTTGTTTTCATTAACGAAGCGTCACATTGCGCGTAATTTGTGAACCACGTTACGCAGAATAGAGTCAATGTTAATTTAACTATTTTATTTTCTCAAATTTAATTAACTGTTCCGGGGTACGAAAGTTCTTCACTATTGTAATCTATAAACACAATACTACCTCCCATTAAAGCCGTGGCAGATATTTTTATAGCACCTTATAGATATACACGGATAACCTAGCTATTAAGGATAGTTTTTTCTCGTGTTCTTCTACGTCAAGTTTTGTTAGTGCATGACAACCTTTCTGATCTTTTTTCTAATTATCCTAGTAACCTTCATATCGCCCATATCAACGCTCAGAGTGTTCTTGATCACTATTCAGATCTTCTGGCATCTTTTAGCAGCGTTCATCTTGACATTCTTCTCATCTCTGAATCATTTTTAAATGCCACAATTAATACCCAAATTGTCACTTTATTTCACAAGAGTGGCGTAACAATTAAAAAGATATCGTAGTGGTATAATTTAAGTGTACACATTTTAGTTAATTTTATTTCTACCTACTTACCAGAAACAAGATATAATTTGTTTCCACGTTCAAACAACCGTAGCACAATAAATTAAAATGAGACTGCAACATAACTTGTGAAAAATAAATAAAAATGAATGTGTACACAACGTAAACAAATAATAACAAAATAACCAAGATACTGGCCGTGACATAAAACCTTTGTTGACTGACTGTGACTTGAAGAGAATCGATATGTCATCAGCAAACATCACACACAGTTGGTCGTTTAGTATTTTTGGCAAGTAATTTATGTACACGAGGAAGAGTATGCAACCTATGACACTTCCTTGGGGTATGGACCAGTTTGTGGTTAGGGTATCCGATCGCACGTTTTGAAGTTCGTTGGTGTCCTCGTCTAAATGTTCAATCTGAACACATTGGCATCTGTCCAGGAGGTAGGATCTCAGCCAGTCGTGTGATTCTCCTCTAATCCCTACTCCTTATAGTTTTGTGAGCAGGATGTCATGGGATACCTTATCGTAGGCTTTGGTCATATCCAGCATAAGGCCGATTGCATAGCTTTTGTCTCTGATGTAAGTGAGAATTTCTTGTGTATATCGGTATACGGCTAGAGTGGTCAAGCGATTTTCCCGAAAGCCAAATTGATTAGCGTCAAGGATATTATATTTCTCAAGAAACTTGCACAAACGGTTCGTCATTACTTTTTCATATATTTTTGAAAATGCTAGTAGAACGGCTATTGGTCTATATTGACTAGGATCTTTGCTGTTGCTGTGCTTGCCACCTTTCTTCAATATAGGTTTGATTATTGCAGTTTTTAGGAGGGATGGAAAAGTTTTTTCTGTTATTGATTGGTTAATTAAAAATGTGAGGGGGGGGGCAGTTAATTCTTTAGCGCAAGTTATTACTAATTTGGGTGGTATCTCGTCGATTCCACAGCTAAGTTTGTTAGGTAAGTTTATTATAACTGTGTATATATAATAATATTGGACACTAATCAATGGAAAAAAGCGAAACTGCGTTTTTCTGTAAAGACAAAATTGTTTTTATTAACAAATATACAACAAACGTACAATGTATTTCCACTCGTAAACAAATTGGTAGCTCACCTGTAAAGACAAAAAAACTACATTTAGAGCTTTTATTCCAGGTCTTGATACTTTTACAGGGACTAAGCTGCTTACACTTTAATATTAAATATCATATTAAACATAACCGTCACACCAATTCAATTTTCTAAAAACAATCACAGGCATGACAGCGATAGTGACATCTTTTTAATTATATGACATAAGCGGCCAATTCACCACAGATAATTAAGCGATATAGTGATTTTCTTTACATCTCCCATCCTACGAGAGAACAATTGCATGCAAATGTTTGATCAGGCGCTCGACACTGCTGGAGATAGCTTGGTAATATGGAAAAGATTGGATTCTGCCTTCTTATGTCCGGCATCAACTTCATAGATTGAGCTAGAAATCTTCTTTAAGATTTTGTATGGTCCAATCTTCAATTCATCCATTTTCTTTCTATTTTATCGATTCCCATTTTCGACATATTATACTCTGTCTTCCACTTCGAATTTATAATCTTCCCTACCAAAATCATATATTTTTTTATTGTAATAGTGAGATTTTATTGAATTTTGAAGGGCTAGTTCTCTATCTCTTTTCAGATCTTCTTTTGTACGTCTTGATTTTAATTCAAGTGGCAGAATATCCACATTCTCGCCTTCTAAAAGGTATTTTGGAGTAAATTTTGTGACTGTTCTGTTTCGTTATATTTCGCTACACATTGTTGTGCTACAGTTGTCCAGGCAGTTTTCTTATCACTTTTGTTTATTTTGCATCTTATCCTGTTGATTAGGTGAATAAGGTTGTCTTCAATGAAATCAACGTGTGTTCTGTTCAAAGCTTTATTTTCAACTGTCTTCTAAATACTAATGCAACATCAACATGCGTGTTCACGAATATATATGTATGTACATAACTATAGACTAATTCTCCTAAACATACCGCCCACCAAAAGAGCTTAAGTTCTTTTAAAACATAATTAATATTTCAATGTATGGAATTAATTTACACAAAGCAACTTATAACAATCAATACTAGAAACAAAATTGTAAATAGTCATAACTATAACAAATTGTAAACTTATGAAATTATATGTTCAGTAAATCAATCCTACTTCAATTAACACAATACATAATTAATAATAATATTCGATATATCGATAATATATAATATCGATATTGTTATGTAATTTAGGGCTTGGTATCGATAGGTAGAAGGCATAGTTTACCAATTGATCGTTTAACTATGTGGTTACCGGTTTTCACGCTATACACTCTAGTAACCGCATCTTGGCCAGGGTGTTTATCTACGATGCGTCCAAGTGGCCATTTCCCTGGTGCAGAATGGTCAGTCTTTACGAGCACTATCTGACCAATGTCTAAGTCTGGAACCGTCTTTAACCATTTCGGGCGTTGTTGTAGTCTCGCTAAATACTCATGCTGCCATCGGTGCCAAAAGTCGTTTAACAGCTTTTGCATATGCTGCCATCGAGATAGCTGGCTGGCAGGAATGTCTTTCAAGCTTGGTGAAGGTACGGTAATTGGGGCTTCCCCGATCAGGAAGTGTCCTGGAGTGAGTACCTCCATGTCATCCTTGTCTGCATCATCAATGGGGCACAAAGGTCGAGAGTTTAGACATGCCTTGATCTGGCACAAAAGTGTAGTCATCTCTTCAAAGGTCAGGTGACTATTCAAGACTCTTTTGAGGTGATATTTAGTTGATTTTATTCCGGCCTCCCATAAGCCACCGAAGTTCGGACTGTATCCCGGAATAAAATGCCACTGAGTCCCATCCTTGGCCAAGGTATCTACAATATCACCTTTGAAATCTAGCTTAGCTGCGTTCCAGGCTTCGGCCAGATCTTTGTTAGCTCCAATGAAGTTTCGGCCCTGGTCACTCCACATGTGATTGCATCTTCCTCTACGTGACACAAATCTTCTGAATGCTCCAACGAAGGCTTCGGAAGTCAGGTCGCCAACGAGTTCTAAATGTATGGCCTTAGTTGCCATACATATAAACAATGCAATATAGCCTTTATTCGTTTTAGCGCCTCTTCCCTTAGACATTAGGATTTGATACGGGCCAGCGAAGTCGACGCCACAGTGCAAGAATGCTCTGGCAGGTGTCACTCGTTCCTTGGGTAAGTCTCCCATAAATTGGGTTCTAATTTCGGCCCTCTGTTTAGCACAGATTAAACATTTATGCACTTGAGACCTTATTAAATTTCTTCCTTTCACAATCCAGTATTTAGCTCGAATGTAATTATACATCAACTGTAAACTTCCATGCAAAGTTACCATATGTGCATCGGCTACAATCAGTCTTGTCAAAAATGATTTATTGTCTAAAATGATAGGGTGTTTTCTATCCTTGTCTATATTGGCGTCTCGAATTCTACCGCCCACCCTGAGTATATGATTTCGATCTAAATATGGATTGAGTGACTTCAATACGCTTCTGTTTTTAACCTTCCCTTTGTCTTTCAGGTCCTTAATTTCTTCTTCAAAACATTCTCTTTGTGTTATTTGTATACATTTTTGTAATGATTTTTCTAATTCTTCTGTACTAAAACTAATTTGTGTTTTTTTCTTTTTTCAGGTTCAAGAATTGTCTGCAGTATATCACTGTTTGTAGTAGCTCCGTCAGTGTATCACAAACCTCGAAATGGGTTGACCAGTTTTTCTCTTCGACCGATTGTTGTTCTGTTACCACGTTTACATTCATATTTTTTCTCATTTCTAGGTCCGTCGAAGTGTTAATGTTTGTAAATATTATTTCCTTTTCTTTCAGCCATTCAGGTCCTTCCCACCATAATCTATAATTCTTCAAATCTGACAGCAGCATGCCTCTGGATACGACATCTGCAGGGTTTTCTTTTGAAAGTACGTGAAACCATTTGTTACCGATGTTATCGATTATCGTAACGACTCTGTTCCTTACAAAGGTTTGCCATCTAGAAGGATCTCCTTGCAACCATGATAAAACGATAGTCGAGTCCGTCCACGAAAATATTTGATTAGTAGGAATTTTCATAGCTTCGCTTATTTGCTTCAATAATTTTGAAAGAAGTACTGCGCCACAGAGCTCAAGTCGCGGTAGTGATATTGGTTTTACAGGCGCGACTCTGGATTTGGCAGCAATGATGGTCGTTTTGTACTGATTGTCCTTTCCCAACACCCTCAGGTAAGCAACAGCTCCATATGCCCTTTCAGAAGCATCACAGTAGCCATGAACAGAGGCGTGCTTCATGCTTTCACTTGTGCATTGTAACCATCGCTGCAGTTCAACATCCTTCAAATGTGATAAGCTTTCTCTTATACTAATCCATTCTTTTTCTGTTTCAGGGTCTACCTCGTCATCCCAGGCGCTTCGCTTCAGCCACAAACTTTGGATTAATATATTTGCAGGTACTATCGCTGGAGCAAGCCATCCCAACGGATCGAATAGCCGGTGAATATCAGCTAAAATCTTTCTTTTGGTCACGACTCCAGTCATCAGGGCGTAATCTAACTGATAATGAATAGTGTCTTCACCCATGTTCCAGGATAAACCTAGTGTTCTGATGGTACCATGCAACTTCATGTCTATTTTAACTTGCTTACTATGCTGTTCAGCGTCAAATTGTTCCAGAAAATTGCTACTGTTAGATGCCCACTTTTGCAGCTTGAAACCTCCTCTTTGCAGGATAAGGTTGATATCTTTAGCAACTTCTATAGCTTGTTCTACTGTGTCCTGCCCAGACATCAAGTCATCCATGAAAAAATCATGTTTTATGGTTTCAGCTGCTATAGGATAGTCTTTACCCTCATCTTCTGCTAATTGTTGCAGCGTTTTCACAGCAAGGTAGGGAGCAGAAGCAGTGCCAAATGTGACCCGTAGCAGACGATAATCTTTAATTGTTTCACTTGGTTGTTGACGCCAAAGAATACGTTGGAAGTCGGCATCTTCTTTCATCACCAACACCTGTCTGTCATTTTTTCATTGTCAGACACGAAACAGATAGGTTTCATTCTCCACCTCATGACTAAATACCTCATGTCTTCCTGCAGCGGAGGTCCTAATTAGTATCAGTAGGTCATCATTTAGAGATATGTTATTGCAGCCCTTAGACGAAGCATCAAAGACAACTCTGACCTTCGTTGTTTCACTTGTTGCCTTTAGGACTGGGTGGTGTGGTAAGTATACTGCCGAATTATCTATCTCATTTATTGGAACTATTTCCATGTGTTTCAGTTCAATATACTCTTTCATTACCTTTGTGTACTCCATTCTCAGCCTTGTATCATTCTCAAAGCGTTTTTCAAGTTGCATGTATCTTCTCAATGCTATATCTCTAGTTTTACCTTCACATGACCTTGGTTTTTCTTTCTTAAATGGTAATTTCACCATGTATCTCCCTTCGATATTTCGCTGGTATGTTTCTCTGTATATTTTCTCACACTGTTCTTCTTCTTCTGTTAGTTTATTCTTACTGTCATCTTCTATTTCCCAGAAAGATTTCAGCATATTTTCAATGTCGATATACTGATGCATGACTGTAATATCTTCCGAAGAAGTGTTTTCTTCCACCCTTCCAAACAGAATCCAACCTAAGCGTGTATCTTGTGCACTTGGGGAGCCTAGTGGACCCTTAACCAGACCGTCTTTCAAAATGATGTCATAAATTTGTACACCTAATAAAAGGTCCACTCGTCCTGGTTGGTTGTAACTTGGATCTGCCAGGGCGAGGCCTTGTAAATGCGGCCAGTCAGCGATTTTGTGGGTGAAATGTCTTGGTGGTAAATTGGAGGTTAAGTTCTTGGGTATGACGTATGCTTGCAAAGAAATCTTAAAATTTTCTTCACACCGGGATACTATCTCCAATTCTACCATGTGATTTATTTGTGTCTGTTTTCCTCCAACTGTCGTGATTGTTCCTCTGCTTGATTTGCGTTTTATCTTTAAACTTTGTGCTGTTTTTTCACTGATAAAACTTTCATGTGACCCTTGGTCAATTAAGGCGCGCAATACTGTTATGTGTCCATTATTATCCTTAACATGCACTAATGCTGTCGCCAGCAAAGCTGTGGACTTCTTCGTAGTGAAGTGTGATGCTATTGCGACGTCTTCTTTTGTATCTGCTTTGTTTGGTTCCTTTCCTTCGAGTTGACTGTGTGGAGTTTGTGTGTTGTCTGCCTGTTGGTTTTTATCTTTCTGTTGGTGCAGCAGTGAATGGTGCCGGCGATTGCATCGACGACAGAATACAGGTATGCGACACTTCCAGGCTGAATGCCCTGGTGACAGACAATTGTAGCAGAGGTTATTCTTCCTTACAAACTCACTTCTCTCCATAGGTTGAAGCTTTATAAAATCTTTACAATGGCATAGGGCGTGACTTTCCTTGCACATTGTACACGTCTTCGCCGGTGTGGTTGCAGAAACATGACATGATTTATCTTTGATAGTTTTTTCCCTTGAAATAGTTGTAGAACTACTAGATGTCACCAACTCCAATGTACGGAACTTAGACTCCAAAAATGTATAGAAATCTTTTAAAGTGGGTAAATCGTTTGACTCCTGAGTGTATGTATACTCTTCCCAATCCTTATGGGTCTCAGGGTCTAATTTCTGTACCACTAAAAATATAATTAGAGGGTCCCAATTATCAATAGATAAATCTTGATTTCGTAGACTATTCAAACATTCAGTTGTAGTGTCTAGCAAGGTCTTTATCTGATTTGCAGTTGGTGTCTTGATCGCCCTTTGTCCAGTAAGTCGTTTGAACAAAGTATTTACTATCACTCGTTTATTCCCGAAGCGATTTTTCAATATATTCCACGCTTGGTTGTAATTACTCTCCGTAACCTTTATATGTTTTAGCAAGGCTTCAGCTTCACCGGTGATACTTGATTTCAGGTATTGTAACTTCTGCACCATACTTAGCGATGTGTTGTGATGGACTAACGATACAAACAAGTCATGATACGTGGGCCAATCATCGTAATTTCCATTAAATTTGGGCAGCTGTATTCTCGGTAATTTAACCTGAGTTTGGTTAATCACTGTGTTACTATCTACGTCTGCTGAAGATGCCATTGTACCAATCATGTCCTTTAAATCTCCTCGTAAACACATAAACAAGTCTTCAATAGCATAATAATCTTCGTTAACAAAGTACTGAATGTTCACACGTTCAACTTTCGGTGTACACTTCACAAGTTCGTCATGTGTCGATCTAAACGACTGCCAATATTCTTCGATACATTGTAATCGTGCTTGAATAATATAACCCTTTGTTAATCGTGCCTTGGGACATTTCTTTAAATTAACTTGAGCTTTCTGTAGTTTTCCAGCTGTTTCTTCCAGAAGATTCAGTAATTGACTGCTTGAAGTACTCATTTTTGGTAAAAGGACACTTTACTTACTTGATTTAACCAAACTCCAATTGAAAACTCAACCGTAACTCAACGTTATGGCGATGTAATAATAACTCGTGCCGTAGTAATATTCACTAATGTTCACTAATGATCTTGTTATGCACTCTTATCGCTAAGGAATTTGCGATCCCATTGTATTCGTTCGGCCGCCCGGCCGCGCAGTTTTTATAAACTTATTTAATCCTCCTTAATGGATCCGGTTCGGTTTGGACCATATGATTAGGTGAATAAGGTTGTCTTTCCTCTGGCACAGAAATTGCAATGAAATCAACGTGTGTTCTGTTCAAAGTTTTATTTTCAACTGTCTTCTAAATACTAATGCAACATCAACATGCGTGTTCACGAATATATATGTATGTACATAACTATAGACTAATTCTACTAAACTGTGAACTCTGACTAAAGTTTGATTTAGCCTTTCATTAAGCCCATTTGAAAATGGTGTATCCACAGCTGTAAATATTATTGTAATGTTTTTCTTTTTCAGGAAGTCTTTGAATTCTTTCGAATACCAGGGTATTGGTCTATTAATACCATATCAATATTGTAGCTTTGTGTTCATTTGTGTTACATTTTTTATAAGCTTAATAAAATCACTGGAGCTTTGATTTCTTGACGTCAATATATAAGCATATCTTGTAAAATGATCAACCAGAAGATGTAAGTATTTCTTTGTAGACCGTGATCCTCCAAAACCTCCAATGGTATCAATTGATATAATTTGAAATGGGCGTCTTGCCGGACCTAAATGTGACATCAAGCCAAACTTCGATTTTCTTCTGGATTTGTTCTTTATACAAATGTCACATTCATCACAAATTTTCTTAATATTTGCTATGATATTTTTTGCTGTGTAGAGAGGTGTTATTTCATTTATCATCTGGGTTCTTCCAATGTGACAGTAAGTATCGTGGACGTCTCTAATTAGTGCTTTGCTAAATGTTTCTGACAATATGATTTTATTTCTTTTTTTATTCTTTTTGTAATAAATTTCATTCTCTATTATAAACTTAGATTTTTCATTCTGTAGATCTAGATTTGTTTGTTGGTCCTTTTTTATATCTTGAAAGGTAATTAAATTTACAACTTTTAAAAAGTCATCAATATTATCACAGGTATTCAGGACTGGATTCCTGCTTAAGCAATCTGCTTCTTGATTTGATTGTTCCGGGTTATATTTTATTCTTAAATTATATTGGGATAAATAATAGGTCAAATCCCAATGCCCAGTTCTTCATCAGTTCTAGACTTGATGTTCAGATTTTCTAACGGTTTATGATCTGAAT
This sequence comes from Autographa pulchrina, assembly GCA_905475315.1. Taxonomy (NCBI): domain Eukaryota; kingdom Metazoa; phylum Arthropoda; class Insecta; order Lepidoptera; family Noctuidae; genus Autographa; species Autographa pulchrina. Next base: position 14,344,094 of record FR997761.1, on the reverse strand, counting down.
ATACCACAAATTCTTTGCCCATAAGCCAGTGCTGCCAATATTTTACCGCTTCTTTAATTGCCAGACATTATAAGTATGTTGCTTTCTTTTTCTTTTGAGTTTGTAAATTTTTTTGAGAAGTAAGCTACAGGTTTGCTAACCCCGTTTTTATCTTCTTGTTTTAAAACGGCTCCCATGCCTTTAATACTAGCATCTGTATAAATTTTTATCGGTTGTTCAAGATCAAATATTTTTAGAATTGGCTTCGAACATAGTAATTCTTTAACTTTATCAAATGATTCCTGGCATTCCGTGGACCATATGAATTTTACGTCTTTCCGTAGTAAATTGTGTAATGGATTCAGAATAATTACACTATGTGGTACAAAATGATAAAAAATTACTTTCCCAAGAAACTGGCGTATATTTTTCCTTCTGGAGCTGGAAAGTTTTTAACAGCTGTTAAATTATCTTTGAGAGGTCTAACCGAATTATTTTCTATTATGTGACTCAAGTATTTTGCATGACTATTGGCAAAAGAACATTTCGAAAATTTCAATCTAAATCCTTCCGTTAATATTGCCTCAAGTAGTTTTGATATAGGTATGTAGTATGTGTTCCTTAAAAGATTTAGAATAGATTAAGATATCATCAATAAAATTTACTGCAAAATCTGAGAGTTTGTATTTTCTTATTATATTGCTCAATATTCTTTGAAAAATTGCCGGAGATGTTTTTAAACCAAATGGAAGGCAAGTCCATTGGAAATGGCCTTCTCGTGTGACAAATGCAGTTTTGTATCTATCTTGAATTTTCAAAGGAATTGACCAAAATGCCGAATTTATGTCAAACGTGGAAAAAAAATTACAGTTCACAGTCTTTCCCATTAAATCCTCAATCAAGGGGAATGGCTGTGATTGAGGAACGAAGATTTTGTTTAATTCTCTAAAATCTATACATAATCTTGTTTTTTTATCGTCTTCCTTTTTATATGCTAGGGTAACTGGAGCAGCAAATGGGCTATAAGATTCCTCAATCAAATTCTTCTCCAGTAGTTTTGATATTTGATATTCAATTTCTTTTCTATCATCAGCTGTGCATCTGTACGGACGTTTGTAACAATATTTATCCACTATCAAATCTATATGAGCTTCATAATCACGTACAGTGCCAACGTCATATTTATCCTTAGCAAAGACTGGTTTGTATTTCTCTATTAGTTTATCAATTTCTATTTGTTGATGTACATCTAAATGGTTCACAAAAATTTTAAATTTATCGATGTTTATATGTTCGTTAAAGTTTACTTCCCAGTTGTTCGTATAATTAGTTTCTTGTTCCAGTACTTTAGTGTATAAAGAAACATCTTTTTTGTTTTTGTCACCTAATGCATCAGGAATGTTGACATTCGTTAAATTTAAATTGTCATTTTTCACATTCTCTTCATTTAGGAACTTCTTTTCTTCTGAATTTTTACATTGTATAATATTTAAGTCTTCATTTTGCATCAATTTGAACTTTTTTATGCAATCCAAGCCAATTAGAAAATCATAATGAAAATTTTCATTTTCTATGACAAAAATATCCATAATTTTGTCCATATTAAATATTTTAATTTTTAAAGTTACCATACCTTTTGTTTTTTTCTCACCATTAATAGTTTTCAAGTTTGCTGTTTGTGTAACACTTGTATCTTCTTTTTCCTGTATCTTCAATAATTTACATTAATTAATGACACATTTGAACCGGAGTCATAAATTCCAGAAACATGTAAAGTGTCGTTTAATAGTAATGTTACTTTTATTAATGGTGGTACTTCTAGTTTTTTTGGATTCTCATTATTTAGTTCAATTTCCAATTCCGAGTTGTTTACACTTTTCACAACACCTTTTTGATTTTTCCCCTTAAACCAACAATTTTCCTCTAGGTGGAAACGTTTCCCTTTTTTCTCGGAGACACAGATCTGGCACGGCTTTTTTTCTTCGATATTTTTTGTTTTTGTATCAGAGTATGAGTAGGGTTTTTTATCATATTTATTCTTTCCAACAAGATGTTCTAGTCTTCCTAACTCATTGTACAGATCTTCGGTTTCTTGTAAAGTCTCTCGGTCAATTTTTTTCAGTCACATAATTAGGCAAACCTGCTGCTATAAGGTCTATAAGGGTTCCAGTATCAATAGACTTCCTCACTTCCAGTAATAATTTTTCTTTTTTAATGCATAATCAAGCAATGAACCTGTTTGATACTTAAAAGTAAGAGCATATCTGATAGGCGACCATCCTTTGTTTCCGAATGTATCACAGAAATTTTTCTCCCATTTGTTCCACTCTGATTCGACTGTAAACTTTATTAGCATACAGCTGTACCAATCCATACTGGAGTACTCCAAAAAGTTTTTTAATACAGTAGAGCCTCGATAATCCGAACTACCAAAAAACAACCCCTGTTCGGACTGGCGGGGCGTTCGGATTATAGCATGTTAAAAAAAGGCAAGTATATTTTGACAGAATATGTATATTTCGACGGGTCCTACGTATACTAGTACAAGTGCAAAAACACAACTGTTCAGGAAAGCGGTTCAAAGGTTCAAAAGCTTGTAATTTTGTCATAAATCAATGGAAATACTTGAAATTTTGATATCTTATATATGAATCTATAAGGAAAAAGATTGCATTATTGGTTTTTCTTATTTTTTTATACTTTGGAAAATAGCATCACTTGCATTGATGTAGCTTGTTTTCTTTACTATGGTAAAACCTGTAAACTGATACAAGTGGCCACTTATACCAGTATATAGTGTACTTGCTTATACTTATAATAAAGGAAAATTTAAGGATTTTACTCTTTTAACATGCTATTTCCAATCTACTGATTAATATGAGGTTATAATATTAACAATAACATCTTCTTTTATCGACTTTTAAACACTTACAACAGTTTACTCAGTACTGGAAAACTACTTGCAACAGTTTTCTGCATTGTTATTAACCTTAAATATTTGAATGGGTGTGGCAGGAAATGAAATAAAAACATTAAAAATACAAAATAGAAGTTTATTTCAAATAAATGACTTTTCCAGACCTATGCTTAATAGGTGTTGTTATTTTGATGTTAATATATCTTGATATGAATGTCAAGACAAACTCAAAGTTTTATTACTTTCAGATACAGACAGGCCTTTAAATATCATAATCGGTTCGCTACAGATATTTAAATTATTTAAGAGGAAAGGGGAGTGGCCATTTTTCCATACAAACGCTCTCGTCTGTTTTCTCACTGGTTTCTGAACTTAGGGCTATGATTTATTGCAGTAATATAAATATGAACTAGATCTATGCCCCTATTTTTATTTAAAGGAACTAGAAACCTTCTAAAAAGTGATTATTTTGACCGCAGTTTTCAGACGCGTTTTTTTCGAATTTGACAACAATATTCGAAAAAAAGAAAAAATAAAGGCACAGATTATTCTTTTTTCATGCAGTATATGAAATATCTTTAAAATTGGTTAAGAATTGGGGGAGAAAATAGACGAGAGCCAAACCTCGATTTTTCGTCAGTTTTTCGGTCTGAGCTGCAGTTGTCCTTATCGCACGAATTAGAGGGCGGGGGGAATTAGAGCGACAGCAATACTTTCTTCAAAAACAAAAATGTCCGCTCCCCTTTCCTCTTAATAATTTAATAGCATAAAATTACTAGTTAATAATATAATACATTATAATAAATGATTAGGATCAGATAATTTTATTAATGAAATTAAACTTAAAATATTTACAATTTTATAAAAACTAAGCCTACGCAAGAAATAAAAAGAATTATAAACTAAATGAAACTAAACTTATAATAAATTAATAAAATAGGCTGGTATTGGCCTGATTTGACTGGAGGTCGCAAACAAACTGATGAAGTTATCAACATGAAATTTTATAATAATATGAATATCCTCAGATAGTGTTGTTAGCTAATGATATATTTTAATTACGCAAAATAATATCAAATCACCCCGATACCGAGAATACATTGAACGCCCCTCGTAGGGTAAAACCTATATTTACTGATAAATCTTAGGATTTACCGTAGTTCGGGCCTTTACAGTAATATATATATATACTTCATGCAGATTCAGCACTTAACGAAATATCGATTTGTGACGAATATGTATCGTAATAATGTAATATACGTGTGAATCGAACCCGAACCAACACCAATGGAGAAAACAAAAAAAAAATTCTAAGAAAAACATAACACAAACACAACATAACAATACTGAAAAAAAAGTATAATCATTTTGCTAGTGTGTAGGTTCCATATGACTTGGCAATATGCAGACCAAATTACATTGGTGAGGTCTCTGTCAGTCCGTCAATAATTAAAAATAAAATAGCTTTGTATAACGTTCAAAAAATATAAACAAAAACTCTTATTGGCATAGTTTCTTATGAAAGAAGAAAGTAGAAAATAGATGGTAAATTATATTTTAGAGTATTATTTATTACGTATACTTTTTCTTACCCGTATTTAAATGAAAAATTACATACACTACACATACATAAAATACTTCAAAATCTGAAAATTCGAAACTATATACATAATAAATAATATTGAGTAATTAAACATAAGTACAATGTCATAATTGATTTTAAGATTGAGTTATAACTCCACTAAATATAGTCATCTCTGAGTGCAAAGTAAAATGGTCTGTAGAGTCTGCTATAAATAGTTTTGGTGGCGGCCCCAGACGAAAGATACCACTTTTACGATTTACGAAGAAAGCTGAAAAAACTATAGTAAATGTAGTAGAAACTTACACAACACAAACAATACAAAGAATATCATTATACTATTTGAAATGTCAATTAATACTTACCTTTGTAATTTTCTGGAGTGTTTATTTTACTACACTTATTTTCTAATAAATCTATCATTAATTGACCTCGTGAGCGCTTCATTGTTGTGACTTCTTACCACTACTTACTCAAGACAAACAAAATCTGAATAGTTTTTAGTAAATGAATACGTAAACTAAAACGCATCGCAGTTATACCAGTGTTTAACGTGCTCCCGACGCCGCCGCGCCGTAGCCGCGCGCATACTAGAGTAAATGACACTTGTGCTGACGAGTCGCGGCGCACGCGACTACCTACACTGGTGCAAGTGACTTATATCAGTGTAGATGGTCGTGTGGCTGAAAATAATGTCACTTATATTAGTTTACAAGTTTGTATCTTTGAAATTACTTGATAATTTAATATAATTTTTACAGAATATAAAGTTAAGGTAATTTTAAGGCTTTTGGTGCAAAAAAACGAATTTCGCTGTTTTGCGGGTTACACCAGTATACGTAGGACCCGTCGATTTATTGAGGTGCCTACTACAAGATATGTATTTACATATTTAAACTACAAAATATACGTTACTTAGTCATAATATATTTTGACTGGCCTGCTGGTCTAGTGGTTAGTGATTGGCTGCTATACTGGAGGTCGTGGGTTCGATTCCCACCCAGGACAAATGTTTGTGTGATAGGTTCTGTGTCTGGGTGTAATTTATCAATAACTAGCGACCCGCCCCGGCTTTACACGGGTGCATTGCTGATACTAAATATACTACATAATCATAAAGTGTTGTAGGGCGAAGCGCGGCCTTCGACGCACTATTTGGTATAGGTACGCGCTCCCCGCCCGCCCGCTATGTCCCTGCATTTAAAATCTGTAATATCTTCGAAAATATTCATTTAAATTACATGCTGTAAAGGGCCATATTGATCTTTATTACATGCACAATGTATTTAAGGAAATTAATTGGATAAGGATTAATGCTGCATTGCTTAAAATCGCTTTTTCGTTAATAAGTAATAAATAAAGGATAAAAATGGTTATTGTGGGTTATCCTCAAGAGATAGACATAAACCATCCCGGACTTTTTTGTAGACCTTTTCAAGGTGTACAATACTGTAGTACATTACTTTGATCTATCTCGTAGGGTTCAGCCAGCGTTTGCAATGTAAGCGCAAAAAAGTGTGTTTATTTACGACCTTACATAAAAAACTCTAAGATTATCAGTGTTTCTCTACTATATATTATGCATGTATTATACATATAAACCTTCCTCTTGAATTACTCTATCTATTAAAAAAAACCGCATCAAAATCCGTTGCCTAGTTTTAAAGATCTAAGCATACATAGGGACAGACAGCGGGAAGCGACTTTGTTTTATACTATGTAGTGATAGTGATAGTGATAGTGATGATAGTGATAGTGATAGTGATGGAAAAGTTACAGCTAAAGTAAACATAATAAAAACAGTGTGTGAGACTGACAGCCAATTAAAAGTCTTCACTTCTAAAGAACAGATTGATAAAGTGTGTGTGAACAACACAATGCAATACAGCCACCAAGAAGAAACAGGATGACAATCAAACTTGACTTAATACATTTCAAGCAAAATTCCAGAATTAAAACTCGATTATACAAAACTTAATTAAAAAAGCTAAGGCTCATGCACTTTCTGGCCGAGGATACACTTGTCACGAAAGGATCAAAGTCATATTGTCTGCACATGTTATTAAAATGATTACTTGCACGCACTATAAATGAGTTTCGCCTATAATTCGTAGAGGTAAATGGAACGCACAGCGTTGAGTTCCATCGCTTCGACCTTACAGGAACATTAAAATAATGTAATGCAGGACCAGAGATTGATCGCCGATTAATAAGGGGTAATATATGATACCTCTTACAGAGATTGAGGTAATCTTCAGATCGGTACGGTACCTTCTGATGATAACACAAATACTTTATAAATCTTTTCTGGATGCTCTCTATACGATCAATGTATTTGTGGTAACATGGATTCCAGATCTCAGACGCGTACTCCAAGTGGCTTCTAACAAAAGTACAATATAGGATTTTTAATGTTTTAGCTTGACTGAAGCACTTGGAGAGCCGCATTATGAAACCTAGTGCTTTAGATGCTTTAGCGACTATGGCATCGACATGTAATTCAAACGTAAGCTTAGAATCGTGATATACACCCAAATCTCGGATGCAGTTCGTTCTAGGAAGTACTTGATCACCTAAAATAAAATATATAAATAATTAATGAAATGACTGCGCCGTTGAAAATTACTGGCGGAATGATGACACCATTCAACTTGTTGATACCGCGATGGCTGCCCAATATTACCGCTTGGCAAATATTATAATTGTAAATCGAAGAAACTCTATTCTCAACATTGTAAGGTAAGTCCTTAACTATTTAACTATGTAATTGTTTCATGGCAATTTCCTACTGATACTTAAGCACACGTGTATTTTATTTTTTCAGCAATCTCAAACGATAAAAATTACGTTCATGCGTGTGCGTCGGAATGGCTGGTTGTCTGTGGCGTTGGTCTATGAGAGTTGATTCGAAAATTGCTACATAATTGCTTATATTTGCTAAATATAATAAATAATTGCTACATACGATATATATTTAGAACTAAAATATTTTTTTTGACCAGCAATCCTGACGTTTGGTTGGCTGGTCACCTCCTAGTTTAAAGTCAAGCATGCAGAGTTTACCGAAATGTATTGCGTCAATAATTGCTACATATTTACTTCATTTATCTAATTTTCTATTTATCTAAAGTTCTTGAACGCATAATGAACAAACGTTTAGTTAAGTTTTTAGAAGACAATAATCTATTATCACCATCACAGTTCGGTTTCAGATCAAAGAGATCAACCTCTGATGCTGTGCACGAATTAACAGATTACATAGTAACAAACCTAGATAATAAAAAGAAAGTCATAGCGATATTTTTGGATCTAGCTAAGGCATTTGACACAGTCTCTGTCCAAATCCTGGTCAGGAAGCTGGATCACCTTGGTATAAGGGGCCTCCAGCTGAAACTTTTCGAAAACAACCTAACTGACCGTACCCAATGTGTGAAAATTAATAATGTAATTAGTGGCGAGCTTCCCATACATTTTGGCGTACCACAGGGCAGCATTTTGGGCCCGACGTTGTTTCTCGCATATATTAATGATCTGTGTCAGCTTAAACTCCCAAAAGCTAAAATAATAACGTTCGCCGATGACACAGCTTTGTTATTCACCGGTGAAACATGGGATGAAGTATACGTAAATGCCCAACAGGGTTTTAATGTGGTTACCAGGTGGCTATATGATAACATCCTAACACTTAACACAGACAAAACAAAGTATATAACGTTTTCCTTAAAAAACCCAGGGCCTCTTTCAAACAATCGTATCATATCCCACACTTGCAATAACTTTCATAGCACTAATTGCTCATGTCCAAAGCTCCAAAAAACAACTTCAGTCAAATATCTTGGTATCATGATAGATGACAAATTAAACTTTCACAATCACATTGACATGCTCGCTGCTAGAATTCGAAAACTTATAGTTATTTTCAAGAACTTGCGACATGTGGCGGATGTGAAACTGATCAAATCCGTATACTTGGCTCTTTGTCAATCACAGTTAACTTACTGCATCACATCGTGGGGAGGAGCGGCAAAAACCCATTTTCTAAAAGTAGAGAGAGCCCAAAGAGCGGTTTTAAAGGTCAGCCATTTTCTACCCTTCTACCACCCAACAAATGACCTATATACGTTAACAAAAGTGCTAACTGTTCGTCAGCTGTTCATCCTTCACTCTGTACTCAAAAAGCATTCTGAAATTACATATGACGTTGAAAAAATAATAAATATCCGCAGGAAAGATAAGGTCTGTGAAAAGCATTTATATAAAACAAGTTTATCACATCGGTTTTATTGTTACCAGAGTAGTCATCTTTACAACAAAATTAATAAGAGCCTGTCAATTTACTCCATTACAACGGATAAATGTAAAACGATGTTAAAGGAATGGTTGCAAACTCATGATTACTACGCTACGGAACGTCTCATACACTATTAACGAACAAACACGCACCAAACACATGCACATGCAGACACACATATACACACCAAACACACACACACACACAAAAACACACGTACACGCAAACACAAACACACATTTGCAGATAGACAACATATTTAAGACACAAGAAATGAATTTAAATTTTATTTTTAATTTATTTTATTAATATTTTTTTTACTTAATCTTTCCTTTTGTTAAGAATTATTATAACTTTAGAGAATCAAAAAATATAACATGGATTCATGATTGCTAATCTCCTCTAAATAGAATAATACTTATTGTAAAAGTGATTTATGATACAAGCTTGTACATCCCTATAGACTTCTGGGGTGGGGACCTGGTGATCTGTAACACAGGTTTCAACCTACAACAGACACCAGCTCCTCACATATAAATAGGCTGTGCTAGATTTAAGTTTTTGTTTTCTTAAGTTGTTCTTAGAAGATAAGTCTATTTTGTGAGGAGGAATAAATTAAATATTATTATTATTAAATATTATTATTATTTAGTTGTAACTTCAAACATATGTTAAATAAAGGATGTAGCAATTATTTAAATTATCCCAAGGAAAAGTGCCTGATTAAATAATAAAGGCAAATAGTTGCAGTGTGTCTTCACTCAACGGTATTGCTACTTTAGGAGGCAGGAGTTTTAAATTGTTAAATGGCATGTTATGAGTAGGTAAGTGGATAATAAGCACATTAAAAGGAAATCGTAAATAAAAACAAAATGTGGGTCGTTCATAAGATTCAGTTTAATAATATTACAATTTACTTAAAAAATATTCAATTATTAATTCACGTTTATAATATAGGGTGACTGGTAATTAGTGACCGATACTTAAACACTTGATTGTACTCATGATTACAAACAACTTTCTCAAAGAAACTTTTTTTGTATACTCATTAGTTTTATTTTTATCACTATAACAAAATTGCTCGCGCGCGTGCAAAATTCAAACTTCGCGCGCGCGCCGTCGCCCGATCAGCTGTTAGCGGCGAGGCCCTGCGCCCGCGTTGTCGATGCCGCCGGCAATGTAGTAGCCATTTTCCCCCGCCCGCACCGCGCCCCTTGCCATGCAGTAGTGACGTAGGTATAAAAAACAGTTGCTCCGGGAAGCGTGTCGCATGCGCATTGTTTGTTTATTTTTTGCCGCCCCGCCCGCGCGCACTACGCCGTACAACTACACCGCGAGTGAGTACAGTGATATGGTGATGTGCTACTATTCGGAAGGGGGTAATGGTGAAGCAGCAAGACGATTGTATCATCTTTTGTACCCAACAAGGACTCTCCCAACCCCAAAAACATTTTTACGCGCTGCACATTAAACACCGATGGACTTTTTTTTTGTGGGGGCACGTGAAAAGCCTAGTGTATCGTGATGGGCCAGTCAATACTTCCGATGAACTAAAAACTAGGATCGAAAACTGTTTCGAAATAGTAAAAAGTGTTACTAACACTCTGCGGCGAGTGCAGGCTCACATTATAAAACGTGCGAATAAGTGTGTTGAAGAGCAAGGTGGACACATCCAACAATTAATGTGAGTTAAAACTTAGTTGATTAAAATCATAATAGGTATCTGATTAAGTAATAATTTATCGTTGTAAATAGCCAAGTTGATTCCAATTTTTTAAACACGCCAGTCTAATGCGAAGTTTAGCAACGAGACTAATTATAAAATACCTACGTTTTGCTTTAGACTGCTAGTCCAAAGCCTAGATAAGTGTGATGGGAAACTTGGAATAAATTGAATCAGTGTAATGAATATTATTAGTGTCGAGTAAGTATCAAAACAGTTAATAATGTAGTGGTATCTTTCAAATCGTTTCTAAACATCCATCGTAATAAAAGTAATAAAAACAAACGCCTGAAGTTGGTTTATAAGTAGTCGTAGTTGGTTTTTAAAGTGGAGTGTAAGTTATAAAGATCATGTATTTATTGTAGTAGCGCGCGCGCGTAAAGTACCAAAATACTAGTCTCGGATATTATTTTATCGAAACATACTCAATACTAAGTCTTTATTGCATTCCTTATCTATTACATAACAAGGTAAAAGTTCAATAAGAACCCTGTCGGGCACAACAACATTAGGAGAGAGAAAGAGGGCTCAGTAGTCAGTAACAATTTAATAATATTATTTAACATGTAGGTACATTGCCTGTGTCATCGACAACGCGGGCGCGGGGCCTCGCCGCTAACAGCTGATCGGGCGACGGCGCGCGCGCGAAGTTTGAACTTTGCACGCGCGCCAGCAATTTTGTTAAAACGATAAAAACAAAACTAATGAGTATACAAAAAAAGTTTCTTTGGGAAAGTTGTTTGTAATCATGAGTACAATCAAGTGTTTAAGTATCGGTCACTAATTACCAGTCACCCTGTATATAAGGTGCTATAAAAATATCTGCCACGGCTTTAATGGGAGGTAGTATTGTGTTTATAGATTACAATAGTGAAGAACTTTCGTACCCCGGAACAGTTAATTAAATTTGAGAAAATAAAATAGTTAAATTAACATTGACTCTATTCTGCGTAACGTGGTTCTTGCTTTTCTGTGAATGAAAACTGTAATCAGCTGACTAGTTCGTCACTACATAATCTACTAGGTACAAATACGCAATAATACGCAGGCATACAAGTGTTTTAAAAGTGCAACTACTTACCAGCTACCGCATTCTTCAAAAAACACTGACGTAGGTAAATAAGATGATAAACTTGTGTGACTGTCAAGTTAGTGTAAGAATCGCATTTCTTTTTCTTATTATTTATAAACAGAAGGTATTGAAATAAAACTACTTTTTTACGGATGTTGTCGCGGTTTTATTAATAATTAAAACCGCGACAAAATCCGTAAAAAAGTAGTTTTATTTCAATGTCTAACATTCGCGTAAATCTAAGAAACCAAACAGTAGGTACTTAGATTAATATCGAATAACGATAAATTACAGTAACTTGGCGTGTTTAAAAGTTAATCATTTTATTTACAACAATTGCACCGTATTTACAGTTATTTACTCACTCCCTACCTAGTACTAGTACCTACTTATCTACAAAACTGTTGCACAAGTTCGCCTTCGCGTTGCACACAGATGAAGGCACGCTTGCATTCATGTCTCTTCACTTTATTTAATGTGTCCGTTTCACTTTTTACACGACTGCCCAAAAAGGAGTGTTATGTTTTCAGGGTTCATGTATGTATGTAGGTATGTATGTATGTATGTTTGTGAGTTTCTTTATTCCACCATAACTTCTAAAAGGCTTGACTGATTTCAATGTTTGTGGTATCATTAGAAGCTTTGAGTTATCCCGAGTGACATAGGCTATGTGGACATTAAAAAATGGTCAAGTGTGAGTCGAAATCGCCTGCAAAGGGTTCCGAACGAAATTTTTTTTTGTGTTGTGTCATGCTTTTTTGTTGTTCACTAAAAGGTATTAAATAAAAAAGTTATAATTAAAAATTAAATAAAAAACACGCCTGCCATGTAAAAAAAATAAAAACAAGTCAAATATTTGCAGTCGGGGGACCTGTAATGAATTGTTCCAAGTAACCGACCCCGACTGCAAATATTTGACTTGTTTTTATTTTTTTTACATGGCAGGCGTGTTTTTTATTTAATTTTTAATTATAATTTTTCACTTGCCTAAATGCGCGTTTGATGCGCCTTTTTAGTTCTACCACATTTCTAATATCATGTCCGGTTTGGCCGTACACAAGGTCATTCACACGACCCCACAAAAAAAAGTCTAGAGGGGGTCTCGCGGTAGCACAATACCATTTCAAGATATTCTTGATTGGAAAACTGTCTTCTGGGAGGCATTTTTAATGAAAGCGCGAGCGATATTGCTGTCGCTAACCACTAAAACTAGCTTCCGAACGCGCGGGCGGGGGGCGACTGGCGAGAGTGGCGAGTGGCGAACTGGCGACCAGCGGTCGGTTGGCCTTGACGCGTGCGACGAACGGAGTAGTGCGGGTGAGGGTGGGGGCGCGCGGGGCTGTGCTTTGACGACCGAGTGGCCGGCGCGCACGGCGGCGGCGGCATCCTTTGATAGGAATGGCAACAGTGTATGAACGGCGGCGGCGCGGCGGCGGCGTTTTGCGAAATGTTTGAATTCGGTGCGGAGTGGCAACAGGTTATGACACGGGATGGTTTTATACTAATAAATCAATTCAAATTTATACGTATTTTTTTTGTATTAAAAAAAAATATGATAAATAATCTATAATTTATCTTTACTATTGTAATCTATAAATACAATACTACCTCCCATTAAAGCCCTGGCAGATGTTTTTATAGCACCTTATATGTTTTCAAGTTCCCAAAATAGTTTAAGTTCTGAATCCAATGTTTGTGTGAGAACATTAAGTTCGGTCAATGTGTGAAGCCTTTTTATTAACCGCTCCCGATATGATCCAGCCAAGTTTCGTGTTTTGCAAATATGGACCATAAGGTAAACGGATAAGGCCTTCATTAAGCAATTCCCAAAATTTATCTGCACCTATGAGTAAATGTATATTGTTAGATAAATAAAAGTCGGGATCAGCAAGTTGAATATTATCTGGTAATTGAAATTTATGATTAATAGCGACCCGCCCCGGCTTTGCACGGGTGCAATGCTGATACTAAATATACTACATAATCATAAAGTGTTGTAGGGCGAAGCGCGGCCTTCGACGCACTATTTAGGTATAGGCACGCGCTCCCCGGCCCCCCGGCCGGTACCGCCGCATCCGCTATGTCCCTGGCGTTTTAAATCTCTGATATTAAATTACATGCTGCAAAGGGCCATATTGGTCTATATTACATGCACAATGTATTTAAGGTACTTAATTGGATAAGTAATAAATTAAGGATAAAAAATGGTAATTGTGGGTTATCCTCAAGAGATAGACATAAATACCATCGCGGACTTTTTTGTAGACCTTTTTAAGGTGTACAATACTGTAGTACATTATTTTGATCTATCTCGTAGGGTTCAGCCAGCGTTTGCAATGTAAGCGCAAAAAAGTGTGTTTATTTACGACCTTACGTAAAAACCTTTAAGATTATCTGTGTTTCTCTACTATATTATGCATGTTGAAGTAGTACGGTATTCACAGCAGTATTGTGGCTAGTTAGGTACTACTTGCGATGTGGATAGGTAGCAGCAGCAGCAGTAAAGCGATAGGCGAAGAAATAAAATGCCGGGCGTAGTAACAGCGTTATATTGCGGTAACAAGATACAAAAGCGTATTAACTTATTAACAAAAATGCACAGCTATTTATACTAAAATAAATACTACAAATAAAAAACTAATAATTAAAAAAATTAAAAAACACGCCTGCCATGACAAAAAACTTGACTTGTTTTTAATTTTTTAGTTCACTTTTTTGTCATGGCAGGCGTGTTTTTTACACGACTGCCCAAAAAGGAGTGTTATGTTTTCAGGGTTCATGTATGTATGTATGTATGTATGTATGTATGTATGTATGTATGTATGTATGTATGTTTGTGAGTTTCTTTATTCCACCATAACTTCTAAAAGGCTTGACCGATTTCAATGTTTGTGGTATCGTTAGAAGCTTTGAGTTATCCCGAGTGACATAGGCTATGTGGACATTAAAAAATGGTCAAGTGTGAGTCGAAATCGCCTGCAAAGGGTTCCGAACGATATTTTTTTTTGTGTTGTACTACAGGTAGGTACTTGCTATAATTTATACTTTATAGAATATAGATGTTATGTAACTAGCCAAGTTAAGCAGCAGACAAAGAATGACGCTTTACTTATAAAAGAACTCTTAATTATTATGGGAGAAAACTTATTTACTCGTACGTACCTGGTTTTGTCACCAGGGAGTGGCTTAAAAAAAATCCTGATAAATATCAGTGAGAAAGTTAAAAATCTATCCTTAGACGACTACTGCATAATTATGTTTGGAGAAAATGACTTCAAAAGTGCTAGAGATTACATTGAATTAATTAAACAACTAAGGGAATCACTACAACAAATAACTCACACAAATGTAGTCGTATGCTGTCCTACCTACGTTAGAGGAGCTCTAATTCAAAATTATCGTACAGAAATGTTAAACAACTTACTCTATTTGGATATACAGAATAATAATTATGCATATATCTTTGACACTAATCGTGACCTTTCTTTGGAAATGTTTTCTCATAGAACAGGCAAACTAAATAGTCATGGTACAAAACGTATATTTGAAAGTATTTATGATCGTATGATTATTGATATTAAAAATTATCCCCTAGAAGATCTCAACAATTCAAATCAATCAAAAACAAACAACAAAATATTGCTGGATTATTGAATAAAACTGACTTACTTTCTGTTCACCTACAAGAACTATCACATAAGAAAACAAACATAGATATAATATGTATCACGGAACACTTTGTTATGGCTGGACATGAGAAATTAGTAAATGTAACAAATTATAAATTAGCCGCAATGTATGCACGTCGATCTCAGAAAAGAGGAGGATCGTGTATTTTAATTAAGAATAGTCTCGAATATAAAGAGCTCTTGGATATAGCTAGGAATTCTATTGCTAATGTTGTTGAATGTTGCGGAATAGAATTGACCAATCAAAATTTAATTATTATATGTGTATATAGGCCACCAAAATTAAACAATCTAAATGTATTTTATGAAAAGTTAGAGATTATTTTAAAACCATTCTGTAATAAAACAAACAAAAAAATTGTTATGTGTGGGGACTTCAATATAGACACATTAAAAAGAAACAGCATGAGTCTTGACTTTGAGCACTTTCTTTTGGGTTATAATCTTAAATTGGAATTACAACAGCCCACTAGGTTAAGTAGCAACACATGTTTAGATAACTTTGCCCGCAACTTTAAATTAAGATGTAAATCAGAAGTTGTGGATTTTGCGCTGTCCAATCATACAGCTCAAATACTAGATGTTAAGGTAGTTAGGTCGTGCAGAATTAATTCTTGGAGGATCAAAAAAAGAGACATGTCCATTGAAAATTTAATGAAGTTTAAAAACTATCTTCAATTCCTGACGTTTTCTCATATTTATAAAACTTTAAATGCTAATGAAGCATATGATTATTTTTTGGAAGATTTCCGCTTGTTATATGATCTTTGCCTTCCATATAAATTAGTTACTATTAAGTTAAATAAAAATATAAAATGGGTTTCACGTGGCATTAGAGTGTGTAGTAAAAAGCAAAGGCATTTATTATGGCAATATAGACGCGAACCATCAAATCACAATAAACATAATCTTAGGAACTATTCACATAGGTTTAGAAAAATAATTAAGTTAACACAAAGAGCGCAAAATAATTATTACATTAGTACTTCGAGCAATAAATCGAAAGCATCATGGCAGATCATAAATAATAAAGCCAGAATAACCGAACCGATTTCTCTAATTAAAACACAAGAGACTGACATTACTGATCCTACAGAGATTGCAAATGCCTTTAACAATTATTTCATCGATCAAGCTCAAAAAACATGGCATCAATACCCTCATCTAGTCGTACCTCAAGATATTATGAGAGCGATACAATCTTTAAAAAATAAAAATAGCACTGGTTTCGATGGCATATCAACTAAATTCG
Source organism: Autographa pulchrina (assembly GCA_905475315.1). Lineage (NCBI taxonomy): Eukaryota > Metazoa > Arthropoda > Insecta > Lepidoptera > Noctuidae > Autographa > Autographa pulchrina. The sequence goes on along the minus strand of FR997761.1, from coordinate 14,327,589 downwards.
TTAAATTTGTATCAAATGTAATTGCTTTGCATCTCAGCCACATACTAAACTTATGTATTAGTTCTGGAGTATTTCCGGATAATTTAAAAACTGTAATAATTAAGCCTTTGCATAAAAAGAACAATAAGGAAAATTTAGCAAACTATAGGCCAATTGCTTTAATACCAGTTTTTTTCTAAAGTAATGGAAAAACTTATTTATGACGCTATAAGTAGTTTTTTTACATAAATATAATATTTTAAGTGAGAAACAAAAAGGTTTCAGGAAAAATATGGGTGTAAATTCTGCAGTTTACGATTTGATTAACTTTATTACGGGTAATGTTGATAGTAGGGTACCAGTTTGTGCAATTTTTACTGACATGACAAGAGCCTTTGATAGTGTAGATCATGATATTCTCATACGTAAACTAAATATCATGGGCATCAGAGGAAACGTGCTTGATCTCTTAATATCATACCTTAGTAACCGTAAACAACTAACTTTTTTTTTTTTTTTTTTTTTTCGGTTGGGGGTAGTTTGAAGAGAAGTAACAGATTTTTAGGCTCTGCTTAAATAAAATATAAAAAATAGTTAAAAAAGGTTTATTAATTACATTTATTTAATAAATAATAACTATTGAGACTCTCTACCTGCCGTTTCTGTGTTATCCTTTCGATAACTATCAACTTGCAAGCACTGAACTTAAGATTTGGAACACATTATGGAAGCACTACAGGGGTCAATGTCCCAGATGATGAAAACTTTCCATGACAGGATGTCTAAGTTTGAGGCGGATTTAAAGCAAACACCGAATTCTACAGTCACTCTGGCGGCTGACTTCGCTTCATTTCGATCCTTGGTCTTGGAAGCCCTTAGTTGTCTCCAAGGTCAAATGCAGGCACTTGCCCGTGATGTGGACACGCTGGAGATGCGCGCTCGTCGGAAAATCCTTCTCTTGCACGGTGTTCCTGAACTGCCGAAGGAGGAAACCGCCCAGGTAGTTGCAGGTGTTATGCAGGAACACATTAAGATTGAGGAGTTTGCTGCTGCCGCCATTCGGAGGTGCCATAGAATGGGCCGCCACACCAACAGGAGCAAACCCAGACCAATACTCGTCAAGCTGATGGACGTTGATCTTCGTGACAAGATATGGTTTGCGAAAACGAAGCTTAAGGGTTCCGGCATTACGTTATCGGAGTTCTTGACGAAATCCAGGCATGATGCTTTTATGATGGCGCGTGAGAGGTTTGGAGTTTCAAACTGCTGGACTCAACGAGGCGATGTATTCATCCTGGCTGCTGATGGCAGTAAACATCGGGTTGTGAATACGTATGACCTCAATGCAATTGCTCAACCTCCGGAAGGTCCCGTCAAGCATGGGTCTGTGTCTCCAGTTAACGTATCGCCAGCCAGCGTAGCAACTGCTGCGCTACGGAAAAAGCGCGCTGCCACTATCAAGAAATAGTGCTTCAAGTTGTGTCATGTCGCGTCCACATGGCTATTTCACGGTAACTTCTTCTTAACTTTTACCTTATTCCATATTTTTCACATAATTTCTGATTCGACTTACTTTCTGTTATAATTTTAATAACAATTTCCGGCAAAACAATTTTTAATTTCATTATTATAACGTCATTACATTTTGAAAGTACGGTATGCGTATGCAATAATTTTGTTTACTTTTGATACCTACCTTGTAGAAGATTATTTTATTATACTCAATATATTCTGTGCTTCGAAACGCACTATTTTCCCGAAGCAACTGTCACTTGTGTTTAATTGTCTATGGCCGGTTGGAATTAGAATTATTTGGTGTCATGGCTTTTGGGTCAAAAATATTATGTTGGCGTTCCAGATTCATTTTAATCTGCAGTCTTAATTTTAAGCATTCATATATTGTATAATGTCTAAAGTGGTTGATATTTTGATGCCGGAAATCTTGCCGTGAAATAGTCATAAGTCTTACTTTCTGTTTGTTTAATTGTTTTATTTACATTATTGTCTAATTAAGTTAAATATGAGCTTATCGTTCAGATAGGCCATTCTGATTGTAACACAGAACTGGCGGGTGGATTTGTTGTAGTTTAATTTTGATTTTTCGTTTATATTTATCTATTTTATTTATTTATCATAAACTTAGTATACATATACATGGATAACATACATTTAATAAATAATGTCTCTAGTCCGGTTAGTGATGACGAAAGCTTCATATCTGCTTCCAGTAATGACAGCTTTACCAGTATTCCATCTTTGAGCGAAACACTACAGTCTCAATTTTCTGATAGTCCTAAAAATCTGAATGTAGTCCATATTAACGCACAAAGCATTCCGGCTCATTTCCACGATATGCTGGCAAGATTGATTGTAAAAATATCCATGCAATACTTGTTTCTGAGTCTTGGTTAAAGCCTTGCCTTCCTTCCACTTCGTATTCCCTACCTGGGTTTGTGCTGATTAGAAATGATCGCAGCGTTGGCGGTGGTGGTGGTGTTGCCATATACCTCCGGGCCAATATACCTTTTTCCATAGTAAATATGTCAGCACAGCCATCTCCGTCAAATGCCGGTGAGCATCTCTTTTTAGAAGTTACCCTTTCCAATACAAAAATTCTACTTGGAGTTTACTATTGTCCTTCATCTCGCATTAATTTCTTCTCCTCTTTCGAAACTATCCTTGAAAATCTTACACCGTCCTATAGTCATACCATTATAATGGGTGACTTCAATACTTGTCTTTTGAAAAATGACAGTCGTTCATCCACTTTTAAGTCCGCCATTCAATCTTGTAATTTAACTCCTCTTCCACTAGGTGCTACTCATCATTTCCCGCATTCCGTCCCGTCCTTCTTGACCTTATCCTTGTTTCTTCTACGCAGCATGTTGTAAAACATGGTCAGTGCGCAGCTGACGCGTTTTCTTATCATGACCTTATCTATCTGGCTTACAAAATCCGACCTCCTAAGGCAAAACGTCGTGTAATGTTGCAACGCAATTTTGCCGGTATGGACCTTAAAGAACTTTGTGAGGATTCTAGTAGAATTGACTGGTCGCATCTCGTAGCTGCTTCGACAATAGATGACAAAATTGATATTTTTAATTCAGAAATAATAAATCTTTACGACCTTCATGCTCCAGTTCGTCCAGTTAAAATGAAGCACCTACCAGCACCTTGGCTGACGGATGACATAAAAAATCTTCTGCAACAAAAAGCTGCAGCCAAAACTAAGTATAAGTGCAGACCCAGTCCCTTAGCTTGGGAAAAATATACCTCCATCCGCAATCACTGCAATAAGGTGTGTAGAGATGCTCAACGCCGACATATTCACAAGTCAGTGGAAAACAGTGAACCTGCAAAGGTCTGGAAGTTTCTGAGGTTAATGGGAGTGGGCAAATCACGTCAAGACGTGATCCCTAAAGATGTCGACCTAGAGTCGTTAAATTCATTTTTCAGCTCTTCGTCCCAATGTGATGAGACTTCAAAAGCTAACACATTAAATTATCTTTCTTCCCTTCCAACTCCCGACTATCCACAGTTTTTATTTAATCAATTCTCGGCTTGTGATGTGAAGAAGAGTGTGGTATCAATCACTTCTAATGCTGTTGGAAGTGATTGCGTCAGCCGTAAAATGATTGTCCCTATCCTGGATGAGATCCTTCCTATCATTACTCATATCCTGAATTTCTCCATTACATGTGGCGTTTTTCCCACCGTTTGGAAAGATGCACAAATCACTCCACTTCCCAAAACCCCCAATCCCCCAATCCATTTTACCATTTCTTTCCAAAGTTCTTGAACGCCTCATACATGACCAGCTCAGTGCTTTCCTGCGCAAGAACAACCTCCTTAATCCTTTCCAGTCAGGATTTCGTCCAGGACATAGCACCGTAACTGCTCTAACCAACATTACGGAGGACATTAGGATGGCCATGGAGGGTGGAAAACTAACGATTCTTGTGTTACTTGACTTTAGTAATGCCTTTAACGCGATCGATTTTGATATTCTCCTTGGCATGCTGCGCTCTCTGAACATATCTCCAACGGCAATTGATTGGTTTCGAAGTTACCTGTGTGGCCGTCGGCAACGAATCTCTATCGAAAGCGCATGCTCTTCGTGGTGTGATACTTCTGCCGGCGTACCACAGGGAGGGGTTCTCTCTCCATTACTTTTTGCCTTATTTATAAACCCCATTTCACAAGGACTTTTCTCATCCTACCACCTTTATGCAGACGATTTGCAGATGGTTCCCTATTTTTAAGCATAAAATTTTATGTCATAAGTTAACATGGCATAATAAATTGTATTTATCCTAATAATAGTTACGCACAATATTAATTTGGCATAACTTTATAAGAATAATTTATTAGGCATACTTACTTTAAGCATAATAATTGTGAAGCATAATATTCTAAAGCCTAAATATCCTTACGCATAATGATATTTAAGCATAACTTTTATAAGCAAACTAATCATACACCATACAAATATCTAACTCCTTAATTATGAAAAAACTTTCAACAAACAACACAATTTTACATATTGCTCACATTATACATAGGCATAACAAAGAATTAATAATTAACACCTAAAATATTAGACACTAATACACATTTCTATACAATATTGCTGCAGCATGCAAGTAAACATGCAGAATGCAAGCAAGCATGCAGCATGCAAGTAAACATGCAGAATGCAAGCAAGCAGCATGCAAGCAAGCAAGCAGCATGCAAGCAAGCATGCAGAATGCAAGCAAGCATGCAGCATGCAAGCAAGCATGCAGCATGCAAGCAAGCATGCAAGCAAGCAAGCAGCATGCAAGCCAGCATGCAGCATGCAACATGCAGCAGGCATGGTTTCTGTCACGGCTCCGGCGCTGCAGGGTTCCGGCGGCCCCACGCGAGCTTATCGTCGCAGATGGTTTTACGCTCACCACCTGCTCCTCAGCCCGCGGGCCGCCTCACCCCTCCGCGCCTACGCGACTCTAAATTACACTCTAGGGTAGGGCAGAAAAGACTACGTGGAGTCGGTTTTGCAGCGATTCGTTTCTTTCACTAACTCAAATTTGTTTTCGTTATTTCTATTATGCTAATAGTGATTAGGCCTAGTAACATTTAACAAACATAATGCATTTTTATCAATGTTTACCACCGCAAGCTTTAAACCTACACTATAACAGTGAAATAGTAAACCAAGTACAAGTTGCGAAATTCCTAAGCATACTCATAGATAGCCAACTAACATGGAAGCCACAAGCAGAAGAAGTATGCAAAAAACTAAGTTCTGCTGCGGGTACATATTAGAATATCGAAAATTAAAATATCTACGGTTAATATATCGACGTTCAAAACATCGAAAATGTGAATATCGAGTATATCATAACATCGATAATTGTTATACCTAAGCTCAAAAAGTCGAAAATTGAAATGCCGACTGATGAAAATATCTAATGATTAAAAATATCGTTACTCATTATACCTAAGTTCAAAATGTCAACATTCAATTCATCGAAGTTCATTATATTTATTTTTAAAATACCTACTCGTTAAAATATCGAATAAATTTTCATTATGTGGTATTATGAGAGTACAGATTCAGTATGTTGTGTTATAAAAGTTTGTGACAGAACCGAATCGCTGCAAAACCGACCCCACGTAGTCTTGTCTGCCCTACCCCTAGAGTGTAATTTAGAGTCGCGTAGGCGCGGAGGGGCGAGGCGGCCCGCGGGCTGAGGAGCAAGCGGCTGCGAGCGAGCCGCCGCGGCTGAGGCTGGCCGGTGAAGCCGGCCAGCGAGCCGAAGCTGCGGTGGTGAGCGAAAGCCGTTTGCGACGATTAGCACGCGTGGGACCGCCGGAGGCCCGCAGCGCCGGAGCCGTGACAGAAACCTGCATGTTGCACGCTTGCTTGCATGCCTGATGTTTGCTAGTTTACATGTTGCATGCTTGCTGCATACATGGCATATGCTTGTGCACAGTGGCGTAACTATACCATCTGGGGCCCGTGGCAAATTCTTTTGATGGGGCCCTATTAGTACATTTTTTACGTTGTACTTAGTTAATTTGAATAAACTACTAAAGTATTTTTCCAACACGAATAACAATTTTATTTTCAAGAGCATGGATTTATCCCTATGTTACAGTTCTTTTTTTAATCATATCAGATCTTATTTTTGGTCTAGAACACGGGAAGTATAGGTAAACTGAAAAAAAAAACTGATAGTAATAGAGAAAAATGTTTGGGCTATATCAAGGAAATAGTAAAACAGTCCAGATACCACTTCTTTGTCCTCATCTTTATTTTTTACTGTCCCAGGAATGAGTCGAGCAAATCGACTCTACCCATATACTCATTGTAGTTGCGTATAATTTGAGGGAAATATATTTCTTTTGTTTTATTATAAAACCTCCTTACGTTGTGAATCTTTTTCGTTCGTTTCTCGCTTCCACTTAAACAATTTTCTGGAACTAGTCATTTTAATATCTAACTTTCACAATCAACTTTACTTTCAAAGTGCCTACTTTATTTCTTAAAAACAAATACGAAAAATCAAAGATAAAAATAATAAAGATCGTTTAGGATGTGTTGAAATGCAAAACCAAATTTGAAATTGTGTTATGGTCTTTAGTAGACTCACGTTTTCATGGAAAATAAAATCAGGGGCATAGCTACCGCCGTATCTGCCGTAATAATTATAACATGGACCACGGGGGCTCCCGACGTGCGTAAACCAAAATTTACAAAATGTAAATAAGAATAAAATAAAACTGATAAAAAAATATATAATTTTGAACTTTAATGGGACATGAACACCTGACAGACCTGTGACTATTGTCCATTGAGGCAGAAACTTAAGAAAAACTAAAGTCCTCATCAGCTATAAATGATACAATAAATAACATTTTTAATTTAAATTGCTTGTAAGTTTTTTGGAAAAGAGACAAATAGAAAATTATGATAAATAAGTATTTCTTTTAATTTTATGCAATTTTTTCTTTCTTTTGTGAAAATTCTTTACCCTTCATAAGGGCCCCAAAACAATTTTGTATGCGGAGCCCTACCAAGTCACGCTACGCCACCGAATAAAATAGGTACTCAGGTATAAACTTGAAAAAAATAACTGAGGCCGGGGCCCTCTTGGGTCGGGGGCCCGTGGCATTTTGCCAGTCCTGCCACCCTGTAGTTACGCCACTGCTTGTGCAAAGTACATAATAATGAGATATCGATATTTAGAACGTTCGATACAGTGTACTTCGATATTTAGGACGTTCGATACTTTGTACTTTCGATATTTAGATATTTCGATGTCACTTTTGTAGATTATTCGATTTTAGATATTTTGGTCGTGGGTTATTTAACAATTCGACATTATAAACTTTCGATATTTTAATTTTCGATTATATGGTCATTCGATATTTTAATTTTCGATGTTTTGAACATTGATATTTTAACCGTAGATATTTTAATTTTCGATATTCAAATATGTACCCTCTGCTGCGTATGTACTTTTTAATTTGTCCAGGAAAGTTAAAATGCCGACAAAATTACTAGCATATCATGGTCTGGTGGCATCGATTTTGAGATACGGGATGATATTCTGGGGAAATTGTTGCTTAAGGGAACAGGTGTTTAAGGCTCAAAAACGCTGTATAACGTCAATGTGCAATATGAAAGTCACGGATAGCTGTGAACCTATATTTAAATCCCTAAAATTACTAACGTTTCCATCGCTTTACATTTTAGAAATAGCTGTGTTTTTTAAATTATATATGCATCTTTTTAATACAGTGTCAGAAAGTAGAAAGGGGCCAATAAGGAGACAATATAAAAATATGTTACGTTTTGGTGGATATAAAACTGCACTGTTAAGAAAAAGTGTTTTAGGCATGGGTCCGGTCATATTCAACAAAATACCAGATGTAATAAAAAATCAGACTATTACCCTTTTTAAAAAGAAGTTGACTATGTTATTAATTATTAAATGTTATTATTCAGTTTCCGAATTTTTGAGTGATAAAATTTAATCTAATTCTGACATCTACATATATTTCAATTTATTCTTTGACATTTTATTTGTAATTTAATCTGTTATTTTAATGCTGTAATTAATCTAATACTGTATTTGAATTTCTTTCAACTATCTTTATTTTTTGACACATCTATTAAATTGTTATGTTGCTGACATTGTTAAACTTATTATTCAATTTGTGACTAATTCCTGAAAAATAATAATATAAGTATGTTATTCTTTTGTTGCTGGTGTACAAATTTTTATTAAGCGACTTAAATTTCAAATTTGTGTTTTTTGCATGCCTAATTTATGGTAGATTGTATAAGGGTCTCATTATAACATAACATCTGTATCTTGTACCTACTTTCTGTGCAAATAAAGAACTATTCTATTCCATTTATGTTTGGGAAGAATATCAGAAATGAAATAGTAAAATATTTTTGTAATTAATTTGCACAGAACCCCAGCAGTAACTAATTAACGTCTCAACTACTGTCTGATAATATATATTTTATGTATAATGTCCTTTAGACACGTGATTAATAAATATAAGGGTCGTAATGTATCTTTATTTTCATGTAATGAATAAAAAACTATAATTAAAAAAATAAAAAACACGCCTGCCATGTCATAAAATATTAAAAAGTGAACTAAAAAATTAAAAACAAGTCAAATATTTGCAGTAGGGGGACCTGTAATGAATTGTTCCAAGTAACCGTCCCCCGACTGCAAATATTTGACTTGTTTTTAATTTTTTAGTTCACTTTTTCATATTTTTTGACATGGCAGGCGTGTTTTTAATTTTTTTTTAATTATATTTTTTTATTAATTTTTTTAATTATTAGTTTTTTATTTCATACCTTTTAGTGATATAATTACCAATATTGAGCAAAAAAAAAATCGTTTGGAACCCTTTGCAGGCGATTTCGACTCACACTTGACCATTTTTTAATGTCCACATAGCCTATGTCACTCGGGATAACTCAAAGCTTCTAATGATACCACAAACATTGAAATCGGTCAAGCCTTTTAGAAGTTATGGTGGAATAAAGAAACTCACAAACATACATACATACATACATACATGAACCCTGAAAACATAACACTCCTTTTTGGGCAGTCGTGTAAAAACGACTCCCGCTTGACGCATCTTGCGTAGGGGGTGACGCCCTCTCAGCACTGAAAACAATAGACGTGTGCGCAGCCATCTTGCCTCGTTAGCGCTTGAACAAAAGATGCGCAGGCGCCATGTCTTAGGAGGCGGGGCTAAGTTCACCTGCCGACCCGAAGTGGGCGGAGCCTCTGGAACCTGTTTTGCACACGGCTCGCTCTGACGTCAAATGGCGTGATCCTGTGCTGCGTTTAATCGTGCCAGTGCACTCGCTACATGTATTATACATATAAACCTTCCTCTTGAATCACTCTATCTATTAAAAAACCGCATCAAAATCCGTTGCGTAGTTTTAAAGATCTAAGCATACATAGGGACAGACAGCGGGAAGCGACTTTGCTTTATACTATGTAGTGATGTAGTGATATGTATGTTTATCAGTTGTCTGGTTACCATAACACAAGCTGTGCTTAGCTTGGGATCAGATAACCGTGTGTGAGTTGTCCCGGAATATATAATATATAATATATATATATGTATATATATATATATGAATATATATATAGACTAGAAAAATATGGATAACCTTAACAGATGAGATATCTAAGACATATTTAGATGAAGGTCAAAACACACAATTTAATGATTTTTACCTAGAGGAAATTATGGAAAATATAAATGATTATAAATCTTTACCTAGTAGTTCGAATCCAATATTAGAAAAATTATTAGAAAAACGACTTGAGGAAAACCAAACTAAGTCTGGTGCCTTTTATTCAATGTTTTTCTCACCTTAGCATAGTTTGAAGTATTTATAATTACTTGATGTAAGCTCGCTGGCTGGTATTCGTCCGGTATACAGAAAACTTGTCCCGTAGGTGTACCTATTGACGTTATGCAAATAATGTTTGACTTTCCATCTGCTGAACTTTTGACAGCAAAATCAAATCTCAACTTCTCCATAATTATTTGAATATTTGCAGAAAATGTAGTTTTATAATAATATTGGACGCTAATCAATGGAAAAAAGCGTAACTGCGTTTTTCTGTAAAGACAAAATTGTTTTTATTAACAAATATAAAACAAACGTACAATGTATTTCCACTCGTAAACAAATTGGTAGCTCACCTGTAAACACAAAAAAAACTACATTTAAAGCTTTTATTCCAGGTCTTGATACTTTTACAGGGACTAAGCTGCTTACACTTTAAATAAATATCATATTAAACATAACCGTCACACCAATTCAATTTTCTAAAAACAATCACAGGCATGAAAGCGATAGTGACATCTTTTTAATTATATGACATAAGCGGCCAATTCACCACAGATAATTAAGAAAAGCGATATAGTGATTTTCTTTACATATATTTCTTTTTCTGTGACTGGCTCTAAAAACATGGAATTGACGGCTGGAGAGATGACTGAAATATTAGTTGATGGGCAAGGGTTGTTTTGGCTTTGTGTTGGTTTTCCCACGGATGCAAAGTAGTTATTGAAAGTATCTGCAACAGCATAGGGACATTTGATCGTACTCGTAGAGTTGTTTAGGTTTAAACTGAGATTTTTAACTTGGGTTTTACGACACTTTTGGGTAATTGTTTTTATGATATCCCACATTTTTTTAGTCTTGTTTTTTGATTGGTCAATTTCTTGTGAGAAGTTGTTCTTCTTTAGTGATTGTACACATCTTTTTAGGATTTTCGAGAAGTTTTTGTAATGGTTTTTTAATGGGTTGCTTTTTGATTGATTAACAAGTATTTTGAGAAGTCTTTTATGTTTAGTGGAAATTTTTACACCTTTTGTAATCCAATTATTTTCTTTTTTTATATTTTTTATTCGTTTGAGGGGTATAATTAAATTAATAAGATTTTTTATTTAGTATCGAATAAATTGTAGTTAGTGTTTACGTCGTTACTCGATTGTAAAATAGATTCCTAATTTATTTTCCTTAATTCTAGTTTAAACGGCATAACGAATTTAGGGTTGTTTATTGGGCGAATTTTCTTGTATATTGTACTTGAGACTTTTGTACTTGAGAGTAATGGGAAAAACTGTAAGTTAAGGATCGGTGGTCTGATATGCCTTTATCGTCAACAGATATTGAAAAGTGTTTATTATTCGTAAATATTAAGTCTATGCTAGAAGATGATGTACAGGTTTCTCTGGTGGGTTTATTTACAATTTGATGTAAGTTATATTCTAGCATTGCTGCTTCTAGCATTTCGTAGTGTTTTGATTTTACGTTTGCATTTATATTGAAAGTCTCCGCCGATGATAATATGTTTTTTGTAGTGGTGTGATTTAAGTTTGTCAAGTAATAGTTCAAGGAAGTTAAAAGGAAGTCAAAGCCTTCCCTTCCTTCAAATCACTTCGCACTTCCTGGTTTTGTGTTGCTTCGTAACGACAGGACTGGAAAGGGCGGTGGCGGAGTTGCTGTCTACTTACGCGCTGATCTACCTTATAAGGTTATTTGCTCTTCTCCTTCACTCTATTCCGAATCGGCTGAATACATCTTTCTGGAAGTTTTGGTCAACCACACTAGGATTTTAGTAGCTGTACTGTACAGCCCTAACCTACATGTTAACTACTTTGACGATCCTTACAAACAAAACAAATAAAAAAAACCAATAACAGATTCTGTACAAAATGCAATATATACAAGTAGACTAAACCATCAAGTTGTAAGTAGATACGAAGATTTACCAACCTACCCTTCTTCGTTACGATTTTTCTATGCGAACCTACGTAGTATTCGCAAGACTGGCAAACTCGATGAAATAAAATGTATAATAAAAGCAACACCTATGACTATACATTTCTTAATTTCTTCTGAAACATGGATTACATCCGATGCGGATGCAAAATTATACCAAATACCAAATTATAAACATGTTTATAACTACAGAACGGATCGCAAAGGCGGCGGGGTTTCAATTTACATACACGACAGTATCAATACGAAATCACAGAAGAGTTATACGAATTTGGAAACCACTACCTATGGATACACATAGATAAACTCTCATTGAATATAGGAGCGATCTACAAACCCGGCGACTCCAATATCAACAATTTTATAGAGACATATACCTTACAATTAGAAAAGAGAAAAAGAACAGTCGTATTTGGAGACTTTAAATAAATAAATAAAATATATTTATTTTCTCATCACAATAGTTTCCTTAATGCTATTCGTGTTACAATTGTACCAGATCAATAGGTAACTTTGTGAGAGACTGGTGCCTGACTTTAACATCGACCTACTTAGTAAGGACAACCACGTTACAAGATACTTGAACGAAATAAAGGGAACCGGCTACGAAATATTAAACAAAATAAACAAACAATACCTACAGTACCCGGGAAACCGACACTACAAACACCTTACTGCATCATATATGTACCAACGTCAATAATCACGTATTCAGCATATCTATAATCGACTCAAGCTTATCAGACCACAAGCAATTATTCCTTCAAATAGGTAGCTTAGCACCAAAAGTAAAAAAAAGAATCAAGTACAAAGCACTCGACTATGAAAAATTATACAATAGTGCCATTACGGCAAACTACACTAATAACGAAAGCGACTACTACTACTTAGAAAGATTTATCTCGGAACAAATATAGAAAAATAAAGTGGATAAGACTCAAATACTAAATCTACCCCAAGAAGACTGGATAACCCGGAATGTTACAGACTCGATCAACCTACGAAATCAATTATGGCAACAAACAAAATCCTACCCAAAAGACGACAAACTTCAGAAGAACTTTAAGGAACAACAAGAAAAAGTAAACAACCTAATAAAGACACAGAAAAAGAACTACTACCACAATCTATTCCAGAATAACTACAAACGACCTAAAAAGATGTGGAAAGTAATAAACAATTTAGCAACCAACAAAATCAAAGACAGTAGTGCTCCTCCTAAACTATTGACAAACTCGGGATTCATCACAGACGGTAATTACATTTGCAACATATTTAACTCATTCTTTGCATCAATAGGCGCGGACTTAGCTAATAAAATACCTAAAATGTACCATACAAACACAGGCAACATCCTCATGTACGACAGTAACTACACACATGAAGTAACTTTGAGTGAACTAACCCAATGTGACACTAACGAAATAGTAAAAATTATTGACAACCTTGACAGCAACAGTAGTACAGGTTTGGACGGTATCAGCACAAAAGCCATTAAATGCCTTAAAAATATAATTGCTGAAAGATTATCCGACTGTATAAATATGTGCTTAAGTCGCGGTATTTTCCCTGACTCGCTTAAAGTTGCAAGGGTCAGTCCTATTTACAAATCTGGGAGTAGAACTGACCCCGGCAACTACCGGCCGGTATCAGTCCTGCCAGTCAGTTCGAAAATATTCGAACGAGTCTTATATAACCGTTTAAACGCGTACTTAACTAAGAAAAAAATCTTAATTGATCAGCAATATGGTTTTCGCCCTAAATCAAGTACCCTTACAGCCTTAATAGACTTGATAACAAAAATAAAAACACATATTGATCAAAAGAATCTTGTTGTAGGTATTTTCATTGACTTAAAAAAAGCTTATGATACAGTTAGCCATCAAAAACTACTACAAAAATTAAATAATATAGGTATTTCAGGCAACGCCCTTAGTATACTTGTGTACGAGTCATGTATCGTACAGGGCACGCGCGCATTCACATCAGCACTTTTACATCGCTTTACTCAAATCATTGTTATAAAGCGCCAGTTCACATTCAGCACTCATATACAGCAGTACTCACCGTATTAATATAGATAGCATTAGTTACTTGTTAGCGAAGTATATAATAAACGAATATTCTTTGACTATCAGTGATTTCTTCCTATCTACAACCCAAGTTGTGTGCGCCACAGTTAGCAGCGCATACATCTTTATGGTCCTTCGAGCACTACAAACCAGTAAGTAAACTCAGGTAAGAAGTGCTTCTATCTACGATAGCGAATCGGTTTGGCTGGTCTTCCACAAGCGGATCGCCCCAGTCAGATTGAGAAGGCGCACATATTGTAGTAGAGACACTTTCTGATCCTGAGATCATCATTCACCGGCAACAAATACAAGAGTTCACTGAAGCACATCAGCAGCATTCTCAGAAGCAGATTCGGTGACTCTAAGTATTCATCACCCATTTATCAAAATGGAGGGAGATATTGAAACACAGTACCAGATCATGCAAGCCATGAACAAAATTGTGACCAATTTTAAAAAGGACGGAGCGAGTCGTAAGACTCCAGACTACGTGCAGAAGAAAATAGACCTCCTCGACAAGTATTGGGTAGAATTTCAAAGCAACCACGAGAAGATTCGCGAGCGCGAAGATCCCTCTCATAAATACTTTGTGCAGGAATTCTTTGAGCAAACAATACAGTTTTAGAACAGTGCCAGGGAATCCTTTGTCAAGTATTTAACTCAAGAGCAAAATCCAGCATCACCAGTACTGAAGCCGCAGACATTTACATTCGAACCGGCACCGTCAACTTCAAGGTTATCGGAGCAAAAGTTCAATCCAGAGCAAGGCACAGGTGGAGTTGAACGCGGGAACCAGTCACCCTTTTCTATAATGGTGCCTGAAGCAGCGGAGATAGCCGGCAACAGCAAAATCGACGAGATGTTACGCAAACAAAGGAGCAACATCAAAGCATTCCAAAGAACGGTATCCCATATCAACGTCGACCTCCTTAAAGAAAAGTGGCAGTTTGAAGACGCCCTAAAGTTGTTGGAATCCAGGTGGAAAGCAGTTGATTCACTTTATTGGGACCTTGACAGCTTCCCCAACGAAGCGGAAGAGCAATATGAAAGTTCTTACAACGCATGTGAACTCGTTTACAACCAAATTAAAGAAAACATCAACACCAAAATGTGGTCAGTTTCTCACCGAGAAAAGTCAACACCGAAGATCGAAATTCCAGCATTTAGTGGCAGCTACGAACACTGGACCACATTCAAAGATTTATTTGTTGAGACTATCCATTCCAATCCATCGCTTTCTAAGGCACAGAGAATGCAATTTCTCAAAAGCAAAGTGAAGGGAGAAGCTGAAAAACTCATTCAGCATCTATCGATTAGCTCGGAAAATTATGAGACTGCCTGGGAGATCCTCAACCGCAGATATAACAACAAGAAACTGATCTTCTCGTCACATCTCAATTCCTTGCTCGGTGTACCTAACACTCATCATTTATCAGCAGCGTCAGTCAAAAAACTTCACGACACTACGCAGGAATGTATAAATGCTATAAAGAATCTCGGTGTAGACACGTCATCGTGGGACCCAATGTTGGTACACTTACTTTCACAAAAATTGGACGCAGAGACTCTCAACGACTACTTTGAGTCACTAGAAGAGCCGCGTGAGCAACCCAAACTAGCAGACTTTCTCAATTTTCTGGAAGGAAAGTTCGTATCATGGGAAACATCTCGTCGCAAGCCTGAAACATCAAAAGGAGCCGAATCTGAACCTACTCAGATGAAAAAGAAATATCACTCATACAAAGCATTCAGTGCAAAACAAAACAAAAACGACGATTATAAGTCCAATTCACTGACTAAGGAAAATGAAGTTGCATCAAAATGCCCACATTGCAATCAAGCACATAAATTGTTTTCGTGCAAAGACTTTCTCGAGTTACAGCCTGACGAAAAACGGAAGGCGGTTGCGAAATACAATTTATGCAAAAATTGTCTAAGTGTGCATACACAAGGCAACGGATGTTTGTCAAGAAAAAAATGCCGCGTCTGCAATGCAGATCATAATACACTCCTTCACGACGCTTACGGCAAATGGGGCGGACAGACATCTAACAACAGATCAGTGCAACAAAACACAGCCGTCGCTGATAGCAAGAACACCAATCATGTGTCTCAAGAAGATTTATCAGAAACTCTGCTTACCACCGCATTAATCAACGTGCAAGCAAACGATGGGTCCCTGATAACTTTGCGAGCACTCCTTGATCAGGGTTCACAAACATCCCTGATAACGGAAAAAGCAGCGCAAAGGCTACGAATACCGCGTGGCCGCTGCAAAGGAGTCATATTCGGTGTCGGAGCTAAAGAAAGTAACTGCAAAGGCGTCATACGAATCACGTGCAGTGCCATTCATAGTGATTATGAATTTGACACCGATGTTTTTATTATGCGCAACTTGGTAAACAACTTGCCGAATAAATCATTTACTAAGCCAAAAACTTGGAAGTTTTTAGAGAATATCACGTTAGCTGACCCAGATTTTAATAAAAGTCGCCCGGTAGACATTTTACTTGGGGCCGATATATACTCAAACATAATTCAAGAAGGTATTATCAGGCACGAAAAATCACAACCAGTTGCACAACAAACGCGCTTGGGCTGGATTTTATGCGGGACCGTGCAAACGACATTCCAGTGCAACGTTGTGATAAATAACATCGATGACATTCGACAATTTTGGTCAGTTGAAGACATAGCAGAAGAGTCGAAGATGTCACAGGATGATCTGGATTGTTTACAGCACTATAAGAACACAACATATCGTAACCAAGAAGGTCGCTACACTGTTGAGCTACCATTCATACCAAACTTTCAAGAAAAATTGGGGGCGTCGAAATCCATGGCCTTGGCACAATTCCGGCAACTTGAGAGGAAATTTACCAAACAACCACAATTAGCAGAATCATACAGACAGTTCATTCATGAATATCAAGCAATGGATCATATGGTTGAGTGTACCAGTAAAACAACACCGGCCTGCTACTTGCCTCATCATTGTGTTCAGCGCGCCGATTCTACAACTACTGCATTAAGAGTAGTATTCAACGCATCGGCGAAGACATCCACGGGCCATACGTTGAATGACCTCATGAAGCGTGGCCCCAATTTACAGCAAGATCTCATGTCATTAATCTTGCGATGGAGGCAATATCAGTTTGCTTACACGGCGGACATTGAAAAGATGTATCGACAGATACATTGCAGCACTGAACATCAAAACTATCAGAAGATACTTTGGAGAAGCTCTCCTGACCAACGATTACGTGAATATCAGCTCACGACAGTCACTTACGACATGAAAGCAGCCCCTTTCTTGGCCATGATGACTTTAAAACAGTTGGCAGTTGATGAAGGTCACAAGTATCAGAACAGCAGAGCAGCTAAAGCGTTGCAAGAAAAAATCTACATGGATGACCTTGTAAGTGGAAGCTTCACATTATCATCGGCCAAGCGACTGCAGGAAGATTTACTTCTATTACTACGTTCGGGAGGTTTCAACTTACGAAAGTGGTCATCTAACAACGAGGAATTACTTCAAAACGTCAACAGAACGTCGTCAAATCAAGCATCATTCGACTTCAAATAAGCAGAATCAACAAAGACACTAGGCCTGAAATGGAATCCCAAGGAAGATACATTCTCGTTCGAGCTAAAAATAGACGAAACAACGAAGTCAGAAAAACGTACAAAACGTTCACTACTATCAGATATCTCAAAGATACACTTCTCATCAAAAAAATCGAAACACCTCGCAGTTTATGATTTGATAAGGATTATCAGAAAAATGTGTATATTTAGGAATAAATGTAAAATGTCATTTAATAGTGAGTAGTATGAGGTTTTTAAATCCTAATGTTAATGTTCTAAATTCAAATTAAGTCTTCATAGGTTTCGTATTTTGTATAATGAGTAATTTTTACCCTGTATGGAATATGAAGGAATTGGGTAAAACAACACGCGTAAATGAAAAAAAAATGTAAGAAACGTTTATTTAATAACTTGTATTCCCTCCGCGAGCTCTTATTACTGCTTCCATACGGTTCTTCATCGATCGGATGAGAGTCACGATCACATGTTGTGGTATATTATCCCATTCCTCTTGGATTGCATTTTGCAGCTGGCTAAGTGTTTCTGGGGCTGGATCTCTTGCTCGAATTCGTCTCTTTAATTCATCCCATAGATGTTCAATGGGATTCATGTCCGGGCTTCTTGCTGGCCATACCATAATGGAGATACCGACTTCGGTAAGATAATCTCGTACGACGCCCGCGGTGTGAGCTCTAGCATTGTCGTGCATGAATATGAAGTCGTTGCCAATAAAATGTGCATAGGGCATCACATGAGGTTCAAGACACTGTTCGATGTACCGATGAGAGTTTAGTGCAGGCAGCCGTGGCCCAGACACAAAGGCAAGTTCTGTCTTACCGTCGGCGCTGATTCCTCCCCAAACCGTCCACGAACCGCCACCATAGCTGACCTTTTCTTCAATGCAGCATTGTGCAAAGCGTTCTCCATCTCTTCTGTAGACCTTGTTCCTTCCGTCGTTACCATACAGCATAATTTTACACTCATCAGAAAACAGTACTTTGCTCCACTGAAGGTATGACCAAGTTAGGTGCTCGCGTGCAAAGTTAAGGCGCGCTCTTCGATGGTCTGCAGTTAATTTCGGCCCATTCGCTGGCTTATGCGGTGCCAATCCGCGTTCCTTCAACCTTCTTCTTATTGTAGAGTCACTTACAGCTACTCTTCGTACAACGCGAAGCTGCTGCTGCAGTTGAAAAGCGTTAAGGCGTCGATTTCGTAAAGAAGTTGTTACAATAAATCGATCATCTCGCTCAGAAGTGACCCGATTCCTGCCAGATCCTGAACGGCGCGTGAACGAACCAGTCTCCCGATAGCGTTTGTAGACTCTATGAACAGATGATAAGCTTAGATGCAATCTTGCAGCCACAACACGCTGACTAAGTCCAGAATCCAGCAATGCCACCACTTGGGCGGCTTCTGCGGGCGAAGTATCCATATGTTTTAGAAAAAAAAAGTTTTTTCAGACGTCCCAAAGTCACAGTAAATGAATTAAGAAACAAAAAGTTTAAAGACAAGCGCTAATTTTTAGTTTTTAAACGAGAAACGTACTCCAACCCTAAATACACATTTGTCTCAAAACAGTGATTAATTTCATTTATAGGATAAACAAATGAAATTCTAATTTTGAATTTTGATTTTTTTCTTCTTACTGTAATGACCAAACTGCCAGCTACACAATAATGTTTTTTTTTTCATGGAATTAATTCTCTTTTGTAAAAAAATAGGACAAAAACAATAAAAACGAAAGTGTTTCGATTTTTTTGATGAGAAGTGTATTTAATCCGCTCGGTTGGCTAGCTCCAATTACAACAACATTGAAACTTTTATTCAAACAAGTATGGCTCTCTAACATTCAATGGCACGACCAGCTTCCAGTTAAAATAAACACGGAGTGGGAAAAGGTCAAAGCAGATCTACAGAACATAAGTGAATTCAGAATCCAAAGATGGTACAAAACTGGTGAGCAAGACACTATTCTATTGCACGGCTTTTGCGATGCTTCAATAAAAGCATACGCATGTGTTGTGTACTGTAAAATTGATACCTACGTTACCCTTGTTGCGGCAAAAACAAGACTGGTGCCAGAGAACAAAAAGCTAACTTTGCCACGTCTAGAGCTGTGTGGAGCGCATCTACTATCATCACTTATGCAAAAAATAGTACAAGCCCTCCGCGGGACGCGAGATCAAAATATACGGTTGGACTGACTCAACTGCAGTTCTCGGCTGGATTCAAGGCAATATCAACCGCTGGACACCATTTGTGGCGAATAAAATCAGACAAATCAAAGACGTCATAATATCAGACAATTGGTATTACATAAAATCAGCTGACAACCCAGCTGATTGCGCCAGCCGTGGTATCACCACGGCACAATTGAAGCAACATCACCTGTGGTGAAACGGCCCTCAATTTCTGCCTGAATTCAATGAGTCATCGGTGACAGAAAGGTCCGTCTACGTCACGGATCAAGAGGAGCGAAAAATAAAACAGAGCAACGTCATAGTTCGACCTCATAGCGATGACGTCATTCAACACATACTGCATAAAAACAGCGATATGTCACGCGCCGTACGGATACTTGCCTGGGTGTTACGTATAGCGCGACGTCGGCACTATTACTCTGTTTATTTACATGCGAAAGAATTGGACACGGCAAAACATATGATTATTAAATACGTTCAAGAAGCGAATTTTTCTGATGAAATTAATAATCTACGAAAACAGGAGCCAGTACATCGCAAAAGTAAAACTTTATGCCTAAACCCATTCTTGGACAAGGACGGCCTTTTGAGAGTAGGAGGCCGACTGAAGCACGCAAATATTGACGAAGAAATGAAACATCCACTGATAATACCACACAGCAGCCACATTACTGACCTTATTATCGACCAAGCCCACCGCCGCACGTTTCATGCGGGGACTCGGATAACGCTCGCACACATCAGACAGAGCTATTGGATATTAGGCGGAAACAGAGCTGTGAGGAAGCGTTTGCTTACATGCATTACGTGTAAGAAGCATAAGGCAATTAAGCAAAAGCAAATGATGGGGGACTTACCTGAACCTCGGAGCAATCCTTCGCGTCCTTTTCACCACACTGGCGTAGACTACACTGGATACGTTGACGTGAAACTCAATAAAGGGCGAGGTGTCAAAACAAGCAAGGGATACATTGCGGTATTCGTGTGCATGGTGACAAAAGCTGTGCACCTCGAGCTTGTGTCAGACCTAAGTTCAACAGCATTTTTGGCTGCCCTAAAACGCATGTCTTCCCGTCGGGGCAAGCCTCATCATATTTACAGCGATAATGGCACCAATTTTGTTGGTGCGAATAAGGCGCTGCAGCAAGAACAAGCAGAACTACGCAAAACGTTTAGCGACGGGTTCTATACAGAGATCAGTGAGATGGGCATTCAGTGGCATTTTAACGCCCCCGCATGGCCCAGTGCCGGAGGCCTATGGGAAGCAGCTGTTAAAAGCCTAAAATATCATCTTCGACGTGTAGTTGGCGAACAAAAACTCACGTTTGAGGAATATACCACAGTACTGGCCCAACTCGAAGCATGCCTTAACAGTCGACCGCTGTGCACAATTACAGAAGACCCAGATGACTTGGATTATCTGACGCCCTCACATTTTCTAAGTAGCGGCCCCATATTGACCATCTTGGATACAGAGCAAGATGAATGAACCAGATGGAAGAGAACTGAGAAAATTTTTGAAGATATTTGGAAGAGGTGGCAATCCGAATATCTTGCTCAACTCTCAGCGAGGAGCAAATGGCAAAGGCCTCATGAAAATATACGAGTTGACGACGTCGTCATCATTCATGAGCCTAACCTTCCCGCAGGAAGATGGGCTCTAGGCAGAGTCACAGAGCTACATCCCGGCTCTAATGGACTGGTCCGGGTAGTTACCATAAAAACAAAAACTGGGTATATCAAGCGCCCGGTGATTAAAATATCAGTGTTGGTATCTAACCCAAAAGCAACCGATCAGACGGAGAAGATATCACACAAACAACCAATCAAGAAGAAGGATGACCAATCAAAATGTCGACCGGGAACGGCATCCAATTTGTTAGCAACTCTCATTACACTATTACTCTTCATGACATCAGTTTTTGGCCACCAGCAATCAGTGTCTCCATATAGTTTAACAACGATTCACAAAGCACTATATTTTGACCGAATCTCGAGCATGCAATTTATACGAGATGAATGGAAACTCATCGTGTATCACGACATGAGCCCTTATTGGGACGGTTTAGCAACCTGCGAAAAATACCTTCAACAAATAACCAACGTGTGCGAAAGAGAAACAAAGAAAACATTATGCGACATTATCATACTGCAATTACGTCATGCTCATGACGAACTAAAGTACTACAATGAAATGTTAATGAATCAGCATATTCAAGAACGCACACGAAAGAGACGAGGCCTCATCGACGGTGTGGGCTATGTAGCTAGCAGTTTATTTGGAGTTTTAGATCAACGTTTCGCCGATCAAAACACGCAGGATATTTCTCTTATAAAGAGAAATGAAGAACAGTTAGCACTCCTGTGGAAAAATCAGACCTCAGTTGTAGAGGCGGAATATAATTTACTCAAAAGAACTGAGGCATCGATCAATCGACAACACAAAGTCATCAATCAACACTTAAACAATTTAACGAAGGCCACTAACATTTTGAACAAAGATTTGCAGGAACAAGAAGTGATAAACGAGCTAGCACTCTCCACAATCATAACTACAAATATGCTCGCGAAGCTAAAATCGATACAAGATACAATAATCGACACGATAACAGATATCCATCATGGAATGTTCAGCGTCCATTTACTATCGCCGAAGCAGTTACGAGATCAACTCAGCATTATTTCCGGACAATTATCGCGAGAGTTATCTTTACCGATAGAAAACATACAGACTGAACTGCCCAAAATGTATCATCTTCTGAAGGTCAAAACAAAGGTAACACAGCAGTACCTTATATTTGAAATCAGAATACCACTTGTCAGCAGGGAGAGTTATGACTTATATCAATTGATATCAATTCCACAACGACATGGAAACACCACCGTTGCCGTCGTGCCAGTATCAGATTTTTTTTTTTTTTTTAATAAATGCGGACAACATCACATACATTGCTCTGAACCCAAAGTAAGTTGCTAAAGCACTTGTGTTATGGAATTCAGAAACAACGAAGGTACCACAAACACCCAGACCCGGGACAATGTAGAAAAGTTGGTTTCTACATTGACCCGTCCGGGGATCGAACCCGGGACCTCAGAGCTAGCGACACCTTGAAACCGGTGCGTACGCCACTCGACCATGGAGGTCGTCAAAGATTACATCGCAATAAACTTACGCAAGGATACTTACTTAGCCAATGATATTATAAAGGGAAGATACGTTACGTTCATACTGAGCGGTGTCCAGAAATTGTTGCGTTGTTATTACGAATGTACTTACATGTAGGTGTATAGTCATTTTCAACTACGACTGCGATAGATAATAGGGAACGTATGGTACAGAAAGAGATAGCTATCTGTAGTGTGTTGCGCTTGAAGTACAGTAGTGAATCATAGAGTATGCGGATTTGCCACAGATGAGACATTGAATATAAGCATAGGTACATTACATTGGTAATGAATGATGTTTTAAATAAAACAAAAAACAGAATTGTTATTTATTTATTTACAAACTTAGACTAAGATACAATAAAAAAAAAGTCGGCCAAGTGCGAGTCGGACTCGCACACCGAGGGTTCCGTACAAATTTAAGTTTTAAATTATTTTTATTATATGATGTAAGTAATAATTTACGGTTTCCGTGAGATAATTCTTTTTTTTTCAAATCCTTTACAATATGTTCTTCATGCTTGTCATTTTTTTTTTAATCTGCTGTTTTGGATTTTAAGAACTTTATTTTTTTTCTGTAACATTTCTTTTTCAACAACTAATTTACGAACTCGCGTCTTAAGCTTTGCTTTTCTGGGGTTGTCGAACACTGAATCCAGGTCGGATATAACAACATGGTCCAGACTGGTAGGTGAGCGAAATTGTGGAACATCATCATTGTCCTGAAATAGAATAAATTCTCTTAATTGATACGGTAAATATAAATTATATTTGTAATTAATTGACCAAGATTGAATGCACGGGTCACATCATTACATAAGTTACGACCATTTTTTTTTTTGTTGTGAAAATAATGAACTATCGTAATATTTATAAAATTTAATTTTACCGGGGCTATCACAGGCACTGAAGTTTTTTTCAGACGCATGTAGCCTTTGGAAGTAGTATATTTATCTTCATTTTTAAAATGTTCAGAACAAATTGTACTACTTTTTGTAGGCATCCAGTTATGTTCACTTCTTTCCGCCTGAACTATGCCGACCCATTTATGTTTTATAATCTAGATCACTAGAAAATCTGGAAATAACAAAAACATTATAAAAAAAAAATGTTTTATCTAGGTACATACATACATTCTAATCGAGTAATAAAATAATATTGAATAGCCCACTATTACTAAACAAACTCAAGCGGTCAACGAACGCTGTGTATTCTGCCTACGACTTCGCTTCTAGTTGATTAATCTATGACGCATGGCTATTTGTCCTTGTCGCGCTGCAGTTGTCATCATATTCACTGTCCTTTTCGAACCACCATATTAATAATTCGAAATGTATTTTGTAAATGAGAAATAAAATCGTGAAAAAATATTAATATGACATTATTTTAATATACTTACTGTAAGATCTGTCTAATTTATAATTATAATACGCTACACAGGCTCGCACACGCACTTAATGCACAGACTCTCAACACGTTCACACTCCCGCCATTATGGCTCTCGTGTCCCGACGTGGTGCGAGCGAGACAGTGATTGTCTGTGTGAGTGAGAGGGTAAATACACATACACTACATCCCTTCCTTATCACATTTTTTATTAATCAACAAGTAATCAAGATACAAAACAAAATAAACAATTAATAGGTCTAGTAAGATGTCTTATTAGTTTCATCATCTGAACTTTTCCCCAACTCCTCATTTTCCTTTTCTGGCGCTACCGATTTCCATTCCCCTTCTACTTTCTTTAGATGAATAATATTTCTCCGATACGATTGTCCGGTTTCATCATTCCTCACAACACAATCTCCTGCATTGTTACTTTCCACAGTATACTGAGTTGGATTGAAATTCGGCGCCAATTTATTGGTATTTCCCATGCTTTTTACATAAACCTTTTCACCCTCACTTATCTCTGACTCAACAGCTTTCCGCTTCCTGTCTCCATACTCTTTTCCTAACTCCTTCTGCACCCTGTCCCTGTCTCTCACGTCCGAATCGTTTATCTTTTCACTTGCACTTCCTAATGCGGGTATCTTGTCCCTGTTTTGCCTTTGGAAAAACAATTCTGATGGTGTTCGACCAGTAACCGAGTGGGGTGTGCTATTATACATCATCAGATATTCGTATAAGCATTCTTTAATATCTTTTCTTTCTGTTCGACCAATCCGTAATCTTTTCACAATATCTCTGTTCTGTCTTTCAACCTCCCCGTTCATTTGAGGCCAATATGGAACTGTGTTGAAAAGACGAATATTGCATTCTTTGCAATAATCACGAAATTCTTCACTTACAAACTGTTTCCCGTTATCGGCTGTTATAGAAACGGGGAACCCAAGTCTGCTAAACAATTCTTTCAATATTTTAATTATTTGTGTGCTTGAGATTGTTTTAGTCACTTTCACTTCCTTGTATCGACTGTAATAGTCTATAACAACCAACAAATAATCGTTACTTGGAAGAGGTCCTAAAAGGTCCATTGCTACGTCGATCCATGGTCCCAATGGCAGTTCTCGCCGCTTCATGGGAACTGGTGGGTTCGGTAAAGCCACCAAGGTACAGCCTTTGCATGATTTCACTAAATTTTCTACATCCTTGTCGATGCGTGGCCACCAAACCTTCGACCTCAAGCGACCCTTCATTGCTACAATGCCTGGGTGGCCTTCGTGTGCAGCATCTAAAACACTTTTATGGAGACGGTATGGTATTACGATTTTGTTTCCACGTAACAGGATATTCTCAAAGAAACACAACTCCTTCTCAAAAATTTTATAGCTTCTCACGGTCTCGTCCCAGGCATTCTGAAAAAGTCCTTTCCTTACACCACATATTTCTTTGTCAGTCTCAGATGCACTTATAATCTCGCTCATTGGTTTTGCCTGTGGTCTCGCATAGTTAACCACCTGACACACATGTGTGTCTTCTCCATCCGGAGGATTGTTAGTCAATTTGCACAATCGTGACAAAGGATCGGCGATGTTGTTTTTTCCTGGTTTATACATAATTTTATATTTATAGGATTGAAGGCGCAGAACCCAACGCTCTATACGTGCACAGGGTTTGGATTTCTTTCCAAAAAGGTCGAATTCCTTGCCAAACAGAAAAATGTTGAAATGTTCAACCCCCCAAACTAACGCCAAAGCCTCCTTCTCGGTTTGGCTATACCGCCGCTCACAATCTGTAAGGGTTCGATTTCCGTACGCAATTATGCGTGGTCCATTTGGGTCAATTTGAACAAGAATAGCTCCTAATCCTACCGGGCTTGCGTCAGCTATCACCTGGGTTTTATCACGGACATCATAATACCCCAACGATTGGATTTTTGTAAGCATTTGTTTCAAACTGTTGAAGGAATCTTGTTGTGTCTTTAACCACAATTTCTCAATATTGGCATTTTTTCCCAATCTTTTCCTAAGTAACTCTTTCAAAGGTTCTGATGTTGTAGCTAGATTTGGAATCCACTTATTAATATAGTTGAGAAGGCCTAAAAAGCTTTGAAGTTCTTCTATAGTCTTTGGCACACGAAAATCCATTATACTCTTTACATACTTGTCTAGAGGTGTTATACCGTTAGGTTCGAGATGATGCCCGAGAAAATCCACACTCGGTGTCTTAAAAATGCATTTATTTTCATTAAGTAACACGTTATTGTCTTTTAGTGTTTGCAATACTTTCTTCAACCTGATATCATGTTCTTTCTCATTATCTCCGTAAACCAGAATGTCATCAATGAAGTTTATTACTCCATCACATTGAATCAACATTCTCTCCATTATCTTCTGGAATAGCTCCGGTGCACATGTTATACCAAACATTAACCGCTTATAGCGATATAAACCATTTGGAGTTATGAAGGTGGTTATATGTCTGGAATCGGGGTGGATTTCAACCTGGTGGAATGCATTCTTTACGTCGAGTTTAGTGAAGAATTTGGCTTTATTTATTTTGGGAAGCAATTTGTCCATAGTGGGAAGAGGATGATTCTCTCTCATTATTGCACTATTAGCGCGTCTCATATCTACGCATAGTCTCAAGTCTCCATTTTCTTTCAGGATCGGGACTATAGGTGAAACCCATCGAGAAGAACCTTTTACCTCTTCGATTATGTCCTCATTAAGAAGTTCCTTGATTTTGTCGTCGACTTTCTTTTCTAAGGGTATAGGTACTCTTCGGCACGGTTGAGAAACGGGTTTCACGGTATCATGAACTGGTATTTCTACTAGGACATCTTTGAATTTCGGGAACGGTGTAATAGAGTTTCCCACTTGATTAATGCCGATACCCATTCGTAATACCCCTAATTTCAATGCTGATGTTTTCCCAAGTAAGTCTCTTGTTCCTCCACTAATTACATATAAAGTAGTATAATGTTTCCGACCATTTGCTTCAATTTCAGCCTCAAATGAGCCTATCACTTTTAAAGGAGACTTACTACCATAAGCGAGGAGAATTTTGTTGGGATCTTTAATTTGGTTCTTTACCTGTATACCACAGTTTTTCATTGTTTCCCATGTTTGTCCTGTTATCAGGTTTGGTTTACAACCTGAATCTATGAGCATATCGACTCCCACTCCACCAACCATACATCTAACAGTAGAGTCATTGTCTATTTGAAAAACATAATCCACATCTTCATCATCCACCATGTCAACATTATTCGGTTTTCCATTCTTTGGTCTCTTCCTACTGTCTACGTACGTATTATGGTTTCCATTGTACTTTCTTTTTAGTGGTTTTGTTTCTTGACCCCGAGATTTACACTGCGCTGAAAAATGGCCTACTTTTTTGCACGAATGGCAGGTTTTGTCCTTAGCTGGACAGTTCGCATCAGTGGATTCATGAAATTTGTTACCACATCGTTCATCCACACATATTTTTTGGTTGGCAACACAGCCAACTAGTCGTCAAA
Source organism: Autographa pulchrina (assembly GCA_905475315.1). Classification (NCBI taxonomy): domain Eukaryota; kingdom Metazoa; phylum Arthropoda; class Insecta; order Lepidoptera; family Noctuidae; genus Autographa; species Autographa pulchrina. The sequence continues at coordinate 14,299,842 of FR997761.1, read as the reverse complement.
AATCGAGCTCTTGTAATTTTAATTTAGAAAAATAGTTTTTAAGAGTTTTTTTACTGATATTTTGTGTAAATTGTTGTCAGTTATCTATAGTTTAGTCAATAAGTTATGTATATAGTAAAGTGCAGTGTTTGGTAAAAGTTTATCGCAAAAAGTTTGTCGAAGAAAATCAGCTGTCAACGGTCACTGGAGAAATTTGAAACTTATAAGTCAAGGGAAGTACCCAACCTTAAGTATTAATGGTTAATTAATTATAGACATTATACACCATACAACACACCATCTAATCACACGGCTCATCATCGATGAGCAACGTCCATTACTCACTGGCTTATATTGTGTCTCCTTTTGTTTGACGAACTGTGGAAGCAAAATCGACGACATAATCAATCGCCCCAGACATCAGACACTGCATTAATTACTTGACAAAAACCTTGTATACAAGGTTACAACACATATAGTAAATTAAGTTATAGTATTTGTTAAATTAAGCAGATTCTTTTCATCCTCAACCTACCTACCTTCTTATTTTAATAATTATCTTTTATAACTTTAAATAATTTTAGAATCTACTCATTAAATAACTGTCTTGCATCCCTTTTAATGTTCATTTTAAAATAAATTCCTTTTTTATCTACTAACTAACTATCCCTAAATCTATATTTCAACATTTTATTATTGTTTAATTTAAATTTACTATTTTGCTTGTAGTTTTCCCTGCCCCCAGATTTCCTGTATCTAGATATTTAGATTTACTTTTTCAAGTTTCAGATAACTGATAACGGGAGAAAAGCACTCAAGTATGATGACCCGCAGAGCAACTGCAAGGGACATGGAAGACAAACTTCGGGCAACCTTAAAGGAGCTGGAGTCTTCAAAAACCCTCTGCAGGCAGCTACTACAGGAAAGGGATGACAGCGAGGTTGAAGTAAAGAACATAGTCGACAAGAACACCACTCTCAAGAATGAACTGGCTGAACTACATATAGAACATGTGGACCTACTAGACCGGCACCAACACCTGCAAGAAGTACTTTCTTCCTTCCAACAATGCAGTGATACACATGAAAGCGCTTTGAGTCGCATATCTGAACTCGAGCATGAACTTAGTAAAGCCCATAATTCTATATTGTTATTAGAGTCAGTGAAAACAAATGAACAGGTCTCGAACACCCAGAGCCTATATGATGAGTTGGTAGGTTGCTCAGCCTCGGCTGTTTGTCAGCCTGTAGTAATAGACCTTACCGGTGATGATGTCATTGCACAATGTCCTCTAGTTAGTCACAACAAGATAAAAAAATACATTAGATGTAGTAAATTAATTAGGAAGGCCCAAATTGCCTTAAGAAAATTAAAAAGCTTTAAATTAAATAATATTAATGTTCATAAAAGACAAATTCACTTGGTAACTCAATTAAAATTATATACCAGTGAACTGGATCAATGTAGGGCAAAATATGACAAAGATACTCAATTGTTATATAATGATTTAATGTACAAAGAGAATATGCTGAAAGATATCTTTACTAAATATGTTTCCAATGAGGAACAACTTAGTCAGCGTATGGTAGAGGCTAGTGAACTTTTAGACCTAGTAAAATGCAATGCAGAGAGATATGAGTCACTGACAAACAATCTCTCTTGCAATAGTACTAACTCTGTTAAACCATCTGAGCCCCTACAGGTCCCTTCTTTACCTACAGTTTCGCAGCCATCAGCTGACAGTGACTATCATTGTAACAAGTGGATTGTAGTTTCAGACAAAATAGGAGCAGATTTTGGGTCATTGTTACATAATAATAACACTCACAATGTAACAAATTACTGCTACCATAACACTCATTTCAGTAATCTTATTCTTAAAATTAAACACATGAAATTACATAAAAACACAAACATTGTTTTATTAGTTGGTAATAGTTTAGGTATAGAGAGAAAGGACATTGTTCATGGCATTGACACCTTACTAGGTTTAGATATAGGTAAAATTATGTTGTGTGCTTTGCCTTATGCAAGCACATTAAGTAGCGACCACAATAAGTATGTGCATTACTTAAATAACACATTGTACATGTATACTTGTTGTCATAGTGACAAATTAGTGTTTTTTGACACTAACCAATTTATTACTGGGTTTCAACTAACCCATGAAACTATGTATCTTCCTAGAAGATATAAATTTTTAGTTGCTAGTTTAATAGCTTTTAATATTAACCCAGTTATAGGAGATATAACACAGAGTAGGTTAAGTGTAGATTTAAGTAACAATGTAGATTGTTTAAACTTTCACTGCCGACAATAGAAAAGCATTCTGATAGCATTCTGCTTTACCATCAGAATATAAATCGCTTTTCTGGCAAAATTCTAGATGCTGAACTGTTAGTAGATAAATATTCAATTGATATTCTTTGTTTTTGTGAAACCTGGTTAAAACCAGATAAGATGAATTTTCATGTTAATAATTTTGCAGTAGCCAGTGCGTTCAGCAGATTAACAGCTGAGGGGGGTGGGTCTATGATTTTATGTAAAAACTATCTTAAATTTAAGGAACGTCAAGACATCACCTCTTTCTCTGTTGACCGCATATGTGAGGTAGCATGTGCAGAGATAGAAAGTCTTATTATTCTTTGTGTATACAGACCTCCCGCGTCTCATTTGTTGTCTTTTTTAAATATTATGGAAGAAATACTTAGTAAATTATGTTGTAACAACAAATCAATATATATTTGTGGTGACTTTAATATTAATATTTTGGTTGATTCTATTGATAAATGTAAACTACTGTCGTTATTTAAGTCATTCAATTTGAATTATATCTTTAATGAGCCAACTAGAATAACTTCATCCTCTGTTACTTGCATAGACAATATTTTTACAAACGGTAAGGTGCTTAACTTTAATGTCATTCCTGGTGTAAGATCTGACCATATGGGTCAATTAGTATCAATCAAAGCTAAAAGTAAATTGCCTTTAACTAAAGTTATAACAATCAGGCCCTTAACTAACCATGTATTAAATTCTTTTAAAAATAATACTACTACAAATCTTTATAGTAAGTACTCTTTTTCTGGAGCCCCAAATAAGGATTATAATCAATTGTTTTTAATTATACATAATTCGTTTAAGGAAATGTGTCCTTTAAAAGACATTAAAATTAATTTTAAATTACAATTTAATGAGTGGGCTACTAAAGGCATTAGAATAAGTAGGGACAAACTTTATAGTCTTTATGATAAAAAATCTTTTAACGTTAATCCTGATTTTCAAAATTATGTTAGAAAATATTCCAAAATATTTAAAAAAGTTTGTTTAGTGGCCAAGTCAAAACTTATTAGTAGGCGTATAGATAAATCAGATAACAAAATAAAAACAGTATGGAAGATTATCAATTCTGAAACTGGGAATAGTAAACAGAGAGATACTGACCTGTCTTTGAAAATAAATAATAAAATCATTTCAAATAAGACAGAAGTTGCTAAAGCGTTTGAAGATTTCTTTTCGAATATACCTGTGGAAGTAACAAAATCTCTTCCTTCTTCTTCCATAAAAGCTGAATTGTTACTTAAGAAATTCGTTGAGAGAAGTATTCCAAATTTTAATTTTAATCATGTATCTCCTACCACTGTCAAGAAATCATTTAATTGTATTAAAGTAAAGACCACAGAAGATTTATGGGGAATATCTGTCAAAGTAATTGAATCCATAATTGACACTATTGCCCCGATTCTTGCAAAGATATTTAATGACTGTGTTGACTGTGGCACCTTTCCTGATTTAATGAAACACAGTAAAATAATTCCTATTTTTAAATCTGGTTGCAAGAATGATCCATCTAATTATAGACCAGTTTCAGTACTTCCTGCTTTAAGTAAAATATTTGAAAGACTGGTACTTGACCAGATGATGTCACATTTTAGTAGACATAGGATTTTTCACCCTCGTCAATTTGGTTTCACTAGGGGAAGGTCCACCACCGACGCCGGGGCCAAATTAGTGTCTCACATTCTAGAAGCTTGGGAGGGTTCACAGGATGCCATCGGCATTTTTTGTGATCTCTCCAAGGCTTTTGATTGCGTTGATCATGATACTCTAATTCTTAAACTAAAACATTACGGATTACGAGGACAATCCTCAGAACTTGTATTGTCATATCTCTCAACTAGGCAGCAAAAAGTAGGCGTAAACGGAGTAACTTCGTCGGGTTCCTTAATAAGAATGGGCGTACCTCAGGGTTCAATTCTAGGCCCCTTTCTATTTTTAGCATATATTAATGATCTCCCCTACATGATGGACGACTTAACTGACATTGTTTTATTTGCTGACGATACCTCACTCATTTTCAAATTGGATAGGAAAACGAGGGATCTTAGTTATTTAAATGGTGGCCTTCAAAAATTATCTGATTGGTTTTCAACGAATAACCTGCTCTTAAACACGTCCAAAACAAAATGTCTTAAATTCACACTTCCAAATGTGCGGTCTCAGTCAGATTTAAATCTCATGCTCGACGGCGATAAACTCGATTTTATTAACGATACTGTATTTCTTGGTATTACAATAGACTCTAAGTTACAGTGGGGTGCTCACATAACAACTTTATCTAAAAGGCTTAGTTCGGCTGCATTTGCAGTTCGGAAAATTAGGCAATTAACTGACGTTCCCACTGCTAAATTAGTTTATTACGCGTATTTTCACAGCATAATGTCATACGGCATTCTGCTGTGGGGCTCTGCGGCGGATGTGGAGTCTATATTTATTTTGCAAAAACGAGCAATTCGTGCCATCTACTGCATGAGCCCTCGCGAGTCTCTAAGGAATACATTTAAAGAAATTAACATCCTAACGTTGCCAGCTCTATATATCTTGGAAAATATAATGTACATTCGCAAAAATATACAGAGTTTTAGTGTTAATAGTGATCACCACAATATAAATACAAGAAATAAAAATAAGCTAGTAGTTCCAAGATTTAGACTAACTAAAACTAATACTAAATCTTTTCTAGGAAATTCAATTCGATTTTATAATAAATTACCGAAAGAGATAACAAGCTTGTCTAATAAAAAGTTTAAAACATGTATTAAATCAAAACTAATAAAGAAGGCGTATTATTCGGTTAGGGACTACGTAGAGGATAAGCGCGCGTGGAATTAGTATCATCTGCATATGTGGCCTCCCTGGCGGTCTGCTAATAATATTGTTTTAGCTTATTACTACAGTTAGCTGCCCCCATTGCCTCTATTTTCAGAAGGCTCTTGACATTCCTTGACATTTTTGTTAGGGATTTGAGTAGGACTACATATTGATGGTATGTAAAGTTATATTTTTCATCTTCTATAATTTTTTTTGAGTTTGTTTTTCTTTATATTTTCGTCCTTTGTAAATGTGACGACAATGTAAATTTAGCTGAATATTCGATTTCAATTTTTTCTTCCATTTTGGATGTCTTAGGTTATATTAATCTAAACATTCTGCTGTTTACATTGTTGTCGCATACCTTAAAATCAGTGTAATCTTAACCTCGATGTTAACCTTTTTTTTAAAAGAGTAACCTATGGAGTTTCTTGCCGGCTCTTCTCCATAGGAAGGACACTTTGGAACCGAGCAACTAGAGTCAGTAGTTTTTAACGTAACGTTTCTTGAGTGCCTTTTTTTGGTTTATAAGAAATAAAAACATTTTGATTTTGATTTTTGATTTTGACATCTAGTACAGCGTGAATTGTTATGTGAACTTGTCCTTGATTTGTTAGAATAGCTCTGACCTCTTCTATAGCCTTTGTTGATAATTTGGTTCACTTCTTGGTTCTTTGCACCATTTCCCTCATTTCCGTATACATCCAGTTGGTGACTCACCAATTCCAAGGTGTTCGCTAGCGTCATTATTTCATTTAGAGTAGCTTTGTCCCCCATTGTTAAAATCTTCTTGCGCAGTTCATTTGACGTACATTTCTCTGTTATTTGATCGATAATGAAATTGTCCAGTTTCTCAAAACCACATTTGTCCGCTTGATTACGTAATCTCACTAGAAACTTCTCCATTTTTTCGCCGGTTTCTTGTTTTAATTGTCTAAACAAATGTCTTTCATATACTCTACTTTGTTTAGGCAAAAAATACTCATCAAGTTTTTCCAAGGCAATATCGAAAACATCTTGACCTTCCGTTGCAGTATCCAACGCTCCAGTTGATGCAGAAGTGACTGCACTAGCCCCTGGTAAATTTGAGTAAATTTCCTGAAGTCCTGGTCCTCCAAAATGCAACAGAGTGGCCCTTTTCTTTACAGCGATTTGAATGTCAGCAGCCTCAAGGTAAATTAGCAAAGACCTTTTCCAGCGCTCCCAACGGCTGCCTACAGCAGAGGTATCACCTTCCACATCGAGTTTCTCTGGCCCAGGCATAAAGTTTGCCATGATGCGGACGTCTCTTCACTTCTTGGTTTCAAGAGGTGGGTGACCTGAAAATATCCAGTTGTGGGCAATCATATCTAGTAAAACATATTTTACCCATCACGTTGATCTCCCAACAACCAACAATATCTGCCAATTGAATGGCAACCTTGCCTACCCCCACTTAATGGTAGCATAACATAACCTTCCAATTTAATGGAAGCAACCTACCAATTGAATGGCAGCAACCTACCAATGTAGTGGCGGTAAAGTACAACCTACCAATTTAATGGCAGCAACCTGCCAATTTAATGGCAACAACCTACCAATTTAATGGCAGCAACCTACCAATTTAATGGCAGCAACCTATCAGTTCAATGGCAACAACCTACCAATTTAATGGCAGCAACCTACCAATTTAATGGCAGCAACCTACCAATTCAATGGCAGCAACCTACCAATTTAATGGCAGCAACCTACCAATTCAATGGCAGCAACCTACCAATTTAATGGTAGCAACCTACCAATTTAATGGCAGCATTAAGTAATTATAATTGTAAGGTATATATTTTCTATTCATATTTTTCTGTTAAACACAATCCCTAATTAAAAGTACAACAAAAATAAAACTCGTATCACACAGCTCTAAACTTTTTTTTTATTAATCGACAAATCGCCAGAAAAATATGAAAAAAAAAAAACAAAACAACAACAATATATTTAAGAATAAATTAGATAGCAATTTTCAAACAAAAATATGTCACTAATATAACGCATAAATATATTTTTTTTATAGATATATAAAAAAAACAATCACCAGGCTGTACAACCAGTGCCGTCGATTCCAGAAAACTTGTTTTTTTTTTTTTTAAGTTAACTGTGATTATATGAATTTATTAAGCAATCATTATTAGTATATAAACCAAAAAAAAAAAAATATATATATATCCATCTATACATCTGCTAACTATGCCTGTTTATTTTAATGTAAACAAACACGTTTTATGAACCTTCCTATATTCGTACTACGATTAGATTCATAGATCAATTTATACATGCTTCTGTCTATTGTGGGACCTATTGATAGAATAACATTACAGGATACGATTTTCGATCCCTTTAAAGTACATTCTAACCCCAATTTCTATTAGCGGAATGATAGTCAATTATTAAATCTGAAGCAACTAAAGTAAATTGAAATTACAAACCGTTTGAAAACCAAATTCCTCTGGTAATAATTTTCTAAGTTCCCGCTTCTACGCGGCTGACAATAAATCAACTATTGTTTTACTCGGCCGTTTTTTTATATTTTTATAATAACAAATAAAATACCTTTTTGCTCGTCGCCACTTGTAAGATCTGTCTAATTTATAATTATAATACGCTACACAGGCTCGCACACGCACTTAATGCACAGACTCTCAACACGTTCACACTCCCGCCATTATGGCTCTCGTGTCCCGACGTGGTGCGAGCGAGACAGTGATTGTCTGTGTGAGTGAGAGGGTAAATACACATACACTACACTTACGAATGGTATGAAACTCCTACACTCTTATTTATCTTGGAACCATAGTTTTTTACACTTTCGTAACACACAACTTGGCATTTTAGGTAGTTATAGGCACGACACAGACACGCTTCGCTTCGCTCGCTGCTATTAACCGTCTAAAACAAATCACGACAATTGTCTGAATTTGTTCTCAACAACTTTTGCGCGCCAGTGCGATATCTACCTCTTTTTTATATATAATATCATTGTACTTAGCAATGACGGCAAGAGACATACAACAGTGTGTTCAGTACGATGACTTAACTCGTCTCTGTCACTCTCGAAAACCCATTTTTCAATTTAAGTCAGAAGACAGCATGTGTATCAAAGAGAAGAGCGCCAACAGGTGTCTTACAAACAGAGCAGCATGCCGCAATAATTGGATGGAGTTGAGTAAAACAAATACTTACCTTTATTATATTATAAGACAGATGGCGCTAGTGCCAACAATAACATCAGCTCTGTGAATTTATGTTTTTAAAAATATAATAAGTCCTCTTTAAGTATTAATAAGTTGCACAATAGTGTCAGTATAATCCAATAACTAAGTGACAGTGTTTTCAAAGAATTCTAGACATTAAAAATAAAGTTATTAGTGAAAATAACTACTCGACGTTATAAATATAAACAATAGTTACAAGTAGTTAAAAACATAGTGAAGTGATCTAAAAAACTAACTTTTGTTAATAACTGAGAATATTCAATACCCTTTATACTAAATAAACCCAATTTAACGTAATTTAAAAGTGTTTACAAAATAAAACTGTAATGTCAAAAATAAGAAAAATAACCGTCTTGTTAAAATTCAAAATTTAAATGACTATAAACAGAACTACTATTTCACCATCTCAATAATATAAAGATTGGCTCAAGGGTTGGTCGTATCGCCTTTTATGCGTGAGACCACCCACAGAAGGTGTGAGTTCAAATCCACGGCCACTCCGAAGTCTTTTTAAATATTATACGTGATTATTTACAATTAAAAAAATGGCATTACTAGAAAACATAACTTTCAGACTCAAGTCAAAAACTACAACGACCACAGATGATTTCTCCGATGAAATCTCTCCTAATAGTTCTAGGAATTTACCCCTAGATGGCACTACTAGTAGATATCTGACGATGAGGACGAGAATATAATAGAACTTAAAAATGAAATTCAAAAACTTCAATTCCAACTCAACACAGCTCAAGAAAAAATAAATAATCTGTCAAAAGAAAACTTGGAATTAAAACAAGAAATAATAGATCTCAATATAATAGAACTTAAAAATGAAATTCAAAAACTTCAATTCCAACTCAACACAGCTCAAGAAAAAATAAATAATCTGTCAAAAGAAAACTTGGAATTAAAACAAGAAATAATAGATCTCAGCGCAACGAACACTTAAAATTTAATAAAAGACACGAATAAATTACCATCGAAGAAAAAAAACAAGTCGAAGAAGTTAGAAGAATGCTTATACGAATTTACAAATAAAAGCCCTTTCATTGACGCTACTTGCGCATCATTATCGAATAACAATGCCGTATCAACTGATTTAAACACGAAGCTTACGAAAAAACCTGAAAAAAATAAAATATGCATTATAAGCTCCAATAACACCAATAAGATTCTACCAATAATTGAAACCTTTTTCAGTAACTTTCAATTTTGCCACTATCTTACGACGGGCTGTGGAATAGAAAAATTGATTGAAAATATACACACCAAACTGATTAATTTCACTCAAGAGGATTTCTGTTTTATTTTCATTGGCGAAGAAGATTTCCGTATAACAAATAATTACTATAACGTAATTGTAAAAATAAGGGAAACTTTAAGAAAGATAGGGCATACAAATATAATATTATACCTCCCTACTTTCAAATACAATGCAGTAATATTTAACTCAAGAATTGAAACCTTCAACAACATGTTATATCTAGACAATAAAATACACAACTATGTCGAAATCCTGGACTCCAATTTAAATTTGTCGTATGATTATGCTATGTTTTGTAAATATACTGGGCGACTAAATAATAAAGGAATGAACAACATATGTCAAAATTTAAAATGGCTTACAGATGAATACGTTAGCGACTAAGTATTATACAATTCAAAATACAATAATCTCGAATATCAACGCATCAAACCTAACAGAAAACACGGACTTTTGTCGTCACTAATAACATTAAAATTATTCACCAGAATATTGCTGGTCTTCTTAATAAGTCAGACCTGATTACTGTTCATCTCCAAGAACTGTCTGAAAGGCAGAAAGACATTGATATAATCTGTATAACAGAACATTTCATTATGCGCGGCCATGAAAACCTTCTGAACATACCCAACTACAAGCTCGCCGCCTGTTACGCGAGAAGAGAAAAGAAACGCGGAGGAGCGTGCATTCTGTTAAAAAGTGACCTAGAATATAAGGAACTGATAAACATTTCTAGTTACTCAGTAACAAATGCTATTGAATGTTGTGGTATTGAATTAGTTAATCAACAGTTAATTATTCTATGTATATATAGGCCACCCAAACCGAATATGTTAAACATTTTTTATGAAAAACTTGATATCATTATAAAAACATTAAGTCCTAAGTTAAATAAGAAAATAATTATATGTGGGGATTTTAACATTGACTCGTTAAAACGTAATAATGTAACTCTTGATTTTGAATGCTTTCTCTTAAGCTACAACCTCAAACTAAAATTGAAACAGTCAACCAGGTTATGTAGTAATACTTGTTTAGACAACTTTGCTTGCAGTTCTCAATTACAAACTAAATGTGAGGTAATAGATTTAGCGCTTTCCGACCACACTGCACAATTGTTAGAGGTAAAAGTAAATAAGACATATAAAATAAAGTCTTGGAAGGTTAAAAAACGCGATATTTCAGAAAGTCATCTAGTAAGATTTAAAAACTACCTTCAATGTCTTTCATTTTCCGACATATACTATACCGATGACGCCAACATAGCATATGATTATTTTTTAGAATATTTTCGACTGTTGTACGATCTTTGCTTACCGAAAAAAATTGTGTCAATAAAATTAAATAAAAAAGTGAAATGGGTGTCACGAGGAATTCGCCTATGTAGTAGAAAGCAGCGTAATCTATTATGGAAATATAGAAATAACCCAACAAGTGAGAATAAAACTAACTTTAAACGCTACTCACAAACATTTCGCAAAATTGTAAAGTTAACCCAAAAAGCACAAAATAATTACTTCATTAACTCTTCTAGCAACAAATCAAAAGCATCTTGGCAAATCATTAACAATAAGACCCGTTTCACTAAACCCATTTCACAAATTATTATACAAGATAAAACTATTAGAGACCCCAAACAAATTGCAAACTGTTTTAACAACTATTTTGTTGATCAAATTAAAAGTAACTCAAATCTAGTACCTGACAATAATGACTTAACAAATAATCCTAACTCAATGTTTATGGGCCCAGTCATACCCCAAGATGTCATGAGAGCCATACTGTCCCTAAAAAATAAACATAGCGTCGGATATGATGATATTGCCACAAAAGTTGTAAAATACGTGTCAAGTGACATTGCAGTACACCTAAGTCACATTATTAATTTATGTATAAGCTTTGGTGTATTCCCAAATGCCTTAAAAACAGTCATCGTAAAACCACTTTTAAAAAAAAACAACATCAAAGTTGTATCTAATTACAGACCAATAGCGTTAATTCCTGTTTTTTCCAAAGTCATGGAAAAGATAATTTACGAATCAGTTAATAGATTTTTAACTAAAAATAATATTTTGTGTGACGAACAGATGGGCTTCAGGAAGAATAAAAATATTAATTTAGCAGTTTATGCATTACTTAAGAGTATAATGAAAAGTGTAGACAATAAAACTCCTGTATGCGCAATCTATACTGATATGACGAAGGCCTTTGATTGTGTGCATCACGAAACTCTTCTGAATAAACTTTATGCCTATGGTATCAGAGGAAACGTCTTAAACCTCATAAAATCTTATCTAACTGACCGAAAACAATATATTGAAATCTCGAGAGTTTGCACCAAAACTAGACAAGAAATGAAGTATTTATCGGAAAATAGAGTAATCAAATATGGTGTTCCACAGGGCAGTGTACTGGGACCGCTATTATTCTTATTGTATATTAACGACTTACCTCGACACACCCATCACCCAACAGTCTTATTTGCTGATGATAGCACTACCATAATAGAATGCTCTGACAATGATATATATGAATATGATATAAATAAAACAATTAAAGACATTGTACATTGGCTGAACATTAATAATCTTGTAATTAATCTCTCCAAGACAAATATAATGCACTTTTATCAGCGCACATCTGTACAACCACTAAAAATTGAAAACGATGGTAAAAAAATTGAAAGTGTAACAGTTGCAAAATTTTTGGGAATCCTAATTGACAGTCAATTAACATGGAAACCACAAGCAGACGAAATATGTAGAAAACTTAGTGTTTCTGCCTACGTGTTATACAACCTCGCTAAAAAAGTAAATTTAAAAACATTATTAGTGGCCTACCATGGCTTGGTGGCATCTATCCTGCGATTCGGTATCATATTTTGGGGAAACTGTAGCTTGAGAGAACAGATATTTAAAGCCCAAAAACGCTGCATAAGAGCAATGTGTAACTTAAAGATAACTGACAGTTGTATTCCAATGTTTAGGTCCCTTAAAGTTTTAACTTTTCCAGCACTTTATATTTTTGAGACGGCTGTTTTCGTAAAAATGAACAGAAATTTAAATGTGACAGTATCTGAAAACAGAACTAGAACTATCCGAAATCAATATAAAAAATTACTACAAAAGGACCGCTATAATACGGCTTTACTTAAAAAAAGTATCTTAGGGATGGGCCCAAATATTTACAACAAATTACCTGCTACCATAAAAGATGCCCCAGTACAAATTAAAAAAAAAAAATTACTTGCTCTGTTGATTAACAAGTGTTACTATTCAATTAAAGATTATATAAATTACTCTACCATATAGTTTAAATTCCTTTGTCATAACATCAGAAACTTGATCTGTAGTGTGTATTACATTTAATATTTGCATGCCTAGTTTAAGGTAGATTGTAGTAGAACTATATTTTTCTTGTACACCTTATTTCCATGTACCTACTTTCTATGCAAATAAATTTTATTATTATTATTATTATTATTATTGTTGCGGGCAATGTGCACTGCGCGTCATATGTGAGTATCAGATTTCTGCAATACAAGTCGCTAAGGCCGGGGTCATTACACTGGATTCCGATTGTGTAATTAAAGGAGAAGACTTCACCGTTTTTTCGCACAAAATGCTATACTCAGAGGTTAAAACTGCGACGGACTTGGAATCGCAGCAAATAGCGCCGATCAATCACATCATCAACGTCTCTGTGCCAGAAATCGAAATCAACATCACCGATCACCAAGCTTCATTTAGGCACATTAAGGAACAGATTGAACAGATGAAGTCAGAAAAGGCTTTGTACTCTGAAATATCAAGCCATGACATACATCAATATTTAGTAATCTACGTTTTGGTTTTGGGTGTTGTGTTGACAGTACTAGTTTTTTTTTGTCGGTGGTTTTATCGTCGTCGGCAGAGGAGCGCCGACTTACAGTCGAACTCCGAGATGCAGCCTCCAAAGGTGCCGGTCGCGGCGCGCAGAGAGTATGCCACCTCCATCGTCGGTCCGCCGCCACACACAAGAGACGCAAGTCATCGCCAAGAAACCGTTGAATTGAGGAATTTCAATAGCATACTCAGCAGCATAAAGCGGCACAAGAAGATACCTCCAGTATTTACCAAACCAGTGTCTAGCGACAGTGATTGATTCAATTTATGTTTAAGCATAGATTTAAGTCATGCATTGTAACTTGAGTGAAATTTATAAGTTCATTAGCATTTAAGCAATTTTTGTGAACTCATGATCATCATCCACTCACATCTCTCTCGCCCGGGAATATAAAAAATAAAAAAAATAAAATCATTTTTATTCGAGTATCATTGACTCATACATTGTACACACACTTAGGCAACAGTCACATTACTTATACATAAAAACATTTTACATTCAATCCAATACTATTTATATTCAACTTTCATTCAATTTAGCACAACACAACACAAAAAATAAAAATAAACAAAATACATAATCATAATTAATTGTCAATCTACATACAACAACAAATAAGATTATGTCAGTCGCAAATCAACCTTTCACATGTCGCTGACAACAGTGGGAGATGATGGTGCAGTCCAGTCTTTCCGCGAGCGCGGCCAGCATGTTGTTTGCGCTCCCCCGCACTCGCCGCACCAGAGACGTGCCTCTCTTTCGCATAGTTGCGTGAAAGCAGTCCACGCGCGCTTCCGCAAACATCTTCGATGCATTGCAATAGCGAGGGAGCGCCAACATCATCCTGAACGCGTTGTTGAACTGGACTCGAAGGGCGCTGTACGACTTTTGCGTATAGTTAGTCCATAGACTGCACGTATACAGAGTAGTGCAGTAGGCTCTAAAAAGGATTATTTTAACATCTACAGAGCTCCGCGCAAACCTGCGTATAACCATGTTCGCTCTGACCGACAGCGACCTTCGCTCCCGCTCAATGTCGGCATCGTCCTTCAGGGTAGGGGTCACGAGATGTCCCAGGTACTTAAAAATGAACACTCTTTCTAAGGGTGAGCCATTCAGCTTGATGAGTGGCATTTCTAGCACTTTCCTAGACCCACCCTGAAAAACCATACACTGACTTTTCTTTATATTGTAAATCAGCCCATGAACAGCTGCATAGTCCTCACATATTCTCATCAGCTTCCTAAGTCCACAGACCGAGGCGCTCAACAGCACCATATCATCCGCGTAGCTGATGTTATTAAAACAGACGCCATCTATGTGACAACCGATATGTTGCTTGCTGAGCGCCTCGATCAGTCCATTCACATACAGGTTAAAAATGGTAGGAGAGCTCAAACCCCCCTGCCTCACCCCACATTCCAATCTATATGGATCCGACAACGTGCCTGCCCACTCCACGTTATTCACCTGGTTCCCGTACCAATACTTAAAGATATTAATAAGTTGAAGCGGTATCTGGGATGATCTCATCTTATTCCACAAGATATCGTACGTATACAGATGTTTTTCTCTCAGTATAGTATCCGACAGCACTCTTAAGACACAATATCGCAGCTTCTGTAGACAGTCCCGGGCGAAACCCGAACTGATTGTCATGTAGCTTTATGTATTTGTTTAATTGTGTATTAAGAATGCTGTCAAACACCTTTGCAATTATTGTAGCTAGAGAAATAGGTCGGTAGTTAGATATATCTGACAAATCCCCTGCTTTGTTTTTTACCACTGGCACCACGATAGTCCTCAACATGTCAGCAGGCAGATATGAGTGTGAAATACAGAAGTTGTAGAACATAGCCAACACCCTGCACATATGTTGCCCAGCATGCCGTATATGCTCCACACTTAAACCATCATGACCAGGGGATTTCCCACTGGAAATCGATTTTATAGCCATTAATAATAATAATAATAGTACGCTTGTGTTATGGTAACCAGACAACTGATAAACATACTTATATATTTCTAAATACATACATATTATAGATAAATTACACCCAGACAACCAGAACAAATGATCGTGCTCATCACACAAATATTTGTCCTGGGTGGGAATCGAACCCACGACCTCCGGTATAGCAGTCAGGGTCACTAACCACTAGACCAACAGGCCCGTCTGAGACATCCCTGGCTGACACTTACAATAAAGTTGTTTTTAAATTTATCAGCTATACCCTTCAAATCATTCGTCCCGTCGACACTCACAGGAAGACCAGGGCGCATCTTCAAACTGTTGGTACTTTTCCAAAACCCCTTGAAATCCTTCGTGCTATGTTTCGAAGCCAGAACATCCATTTTTAACTGATTTTGATGGTTTTGACACCATTTTACACGCGACTTAAATATTTTCTTGGTCTCACACATATTAGTAAACATAACCCCAGTAGTAGGACTACCACACAAACGCCATTCCCGAAAACTTTCCCTGGCCGCTCTGTGACTGTCGCTCACAATTTTATTCCATCCAACAATGTTTCTAGGTGTACGTCTAGTCTGTACACGCCCGCTTCCACGCCCCTCCACCGACGCCTGAGACAACGCACGCACGATGTCGGAGTACATCGCATCAATAACTAAGCTGTGAGCTGGGTCATCACAATACAGATCACTACACATTCGAAATTCAGACGGAAAATCAATAAGTCTGAGATATTTATTACATTTGGTACGATATTGCGTGATGTCGTCAGCGGTTTTTTCTCCCCACCTGACCCGATTGTTATCAGTTACACTCGGCGTAACTCTCAGCGGAGTCAATCGATCTAGTATACATTCACATATCACGGGAAAATGATCCGACCATAGCACATCGTAGTTAATACTTATATTGCACACAGAGACCGCGGCTGATTGCGACATAACACAATGATCAAGCCAGCGCATAGACCCACAGGCTTGATCTATATAGGTAAATGAGTCCGAGGTCAATCCTAACCTATTTACATCTACTATTATCCAATTAAAGTATCACATAACATTTTCAATTCATTAAAAAATAATTCTCCGGGATGAGCATTAAAATCCCCTAAAACACAAATAGGTTCGTTTACATAATCATTACTAATAGCACTTACAGTTCCCATACAGTCCGTAAACAACGGCAGGTTATCTGATTTATTTATTGGCATATAGACACACACTACTATCAATGGACCAGCGGCCTCATTAACACGAATAGCACACACTCGCGGATTGTCGCAATCTATCACTGTAACACTAGGAAAAACACTAGTATTCCACAGCAGCGCTGTCCCGCCATGAGGCCTGCCGCGCAGTAGGCCCGCCGTCGTGTCAACCGCCGAGGTCCCACAGGAACAAAATTTACTATCTATGCTATTCAGATACACCAACTCTTCTGGAAGCAGCCAAGTTTCTTGTAGTGCTATAATCACACACTCGTCACATAAACGTCGAACATCGTTGACCGAGCGCTTTACGTTTTTACAATTATAGCTGGCCAACTTATAGATCGTACTATCCATCGTTAGAAGACACTGGGCCGACTGCAGCAGAATCTCTGTCCGCCTTTCGATATTTATAATGAACGAAACGCCTAAAGATAATACCCTCAGGCCATGTCGTTTCGTCTAAAAACAAATCCACTTTGGACTCGGACAAAAGAACTTGTATGCTTTGTGATCCAACACCTTTTTAGTGTTAATCTTTTCCAAGGATATCTCCTCCTGTGTTTGCATTTTTATGTGGTCCACTATGTCAGACTCCAAAGTATCAACATGCACATTTGATATGAAAATAGGTATTTTCTTATTTGCAGCTTTAAAGGACGATGTTGGTGCCATAGATTTTCCTCTTTCGCCCAAGTACCTGTACTTTTGTTTCTTTTTCTTATTTACAGTTTGCCAAGGAGTATCTTCTTTTTCGCACTTAGTTTTTGACATCACCTTAGGTAGTTCACCCGTTATACTAACTACATTCACAGCGGGTTTTTGTTCTACATACTTATTGTGTTTGAATGTACTTGGGCTCACAATCTTCGATAACGGCCTGTCTCGCCCCTCCACACCGTCAACACAGCTGATCGCTTGCGCCTCTACCGCCGACCCCACCGCAGCGACCGGTATACTTGGTGACTCATTCCTACGCCTGACCGGTAACGGTGTACACACAATACCAGCTTGACAATTATGTTCCAAGGACGACTTCGATGCGGGGGAGGTTTTCTGCATATTAGTATGCGACTGTTGCACGTCGTGTTCATCCGAGGTGTAATTATGACTCAAAGCCATCCCTATAGGTCCACTGTCGATATTCCAGGCACCTCGTCTCATGTTCACATACCCCGCCGGACGAGTTGGCGGAGGCAGCGATGCATGCTTTAAATCTTGTATGTCTGCTCGAAGTTCCTCAAGCTGTTTGATGGTAGCATACGTTTTGTTGATGTTTGCAATTTCTGAGTTCAACTTAGTTATATCTTTTAGTAGTTTAGTGCAATCAAGATGATCGAACAATATTGGGGGTAGTTTTTCAAGTACCTTCGCCACAAATACAGGAATCACATCAGGATCTGTACTTTTAAATATATTAACAATGTCGTCTAGGTCTCTTTCTTCCTTCCCTTTTCTTTTTCTCGTGATTTTTCGTTGATCCGTTGGCAACGATTCAAATAATAACGATTTTGATTTGCTGATTTCACTGCTCGTAAACGCAGAAACACAGATTCTCTTAAGCGTTTCTTCGTCGATTACTGATATTTTATTTTGCACATAGGCTAATAATTCATGGATAACAATATTACAAACGTTACATTTTAACACTTGCGACATTATTACAAAATGCGTCGGAGCATTTAGCGCGTCGCACGTCTACAACCGACCTTGACCGCGGCGCGCGGGTGAATATGTACGAGTCATGTATCGTACACAATGATATTATAAAGGGAAGATACGTTACGTTCATACTGAGCGGTGTCCAGAAATTGTTGCGTTGTTATTACGAATGTACTTACATGTAGGTGTATAGTCATTTTCAACTACGACTGCGATAGATAATAGGGAACGTATGGTACAAAAAGAGATAGCTATCTGTAGTGTGTTGCGCTTGAAGTACAGTAGTGAATCATAGAGTATGCGGATTTGCCACAGATGAGACATTGAATATAAGCATAGGTACATTACATTGGTAATGATGTTTTAAATAAAACAAAAAACAGAATTGTTATTTATTTATTTACAAACTTAGACTAAGATACAATAAAAAAAAAAAGTCGGCCAAGTGCGAGTCGGACTCGCACACCGAGGGTTCCGTACAAATTTAAGTTTCAAATTATTTTTATTATAAGATGTAAGTAAAAATTTACGGTTTCCGTGAGATAATTCTTTTTTTTCAAATCCTTTACTATGTTCTTCATGCTTGTCATTTTTTTTTAATCTGCTGTTTTGGATTTTAAGAACATTATTTTTTTTTCTGTAACATTTCTTTTTCAACAACTAATTTACGAACTCGCGTCTTAAGCTTTGCTTTTCTGGGGGTGTCGAACACTGAATCCAGGTCGGATATAACAACATGGTCCAGACTGGTAGGTGAGCGAAATTGTGGAACATCATCATTGTCCTGAAATAGAATAAATTCTCTTAATTGAAATATAAATTATATTTGTAATTAATTGATCAAGATTGAATGCACGGGTCACATCATTACATAAGTTACGACCATTTTTTTTGTTGTGAAAATAATGAACTATCGTAATATTTATAAAATTTAATTTTACCGGGGCTATCACAGGCACTGAAGTTTTTTTCAGACGCATGTAGCCTTTGGAAGTAGTATATTTATCTTCATTTTTAAAATGTTCAGAACAAATTGTACTACTTTTTGTAGGCATCCACTTATGTTCACTTCTTTCCGCCTAAACTATGCCGGACCCATTCATGTTTTATAACATCATCACTAGAAAATCTGGAAATAACAAAAACATTATAAAAAAAAATGTTTTATCTAGGTACATACATTCTAATCGAGTAATAAAATAATATTGAATAGCGCACTATTACTAAACAAACTCAAGCGGTCAACGAACGCTGTGTATTCTGCCTACGACTTCGCTTCTAGTTGATTAATCTATGACGCATGGCTATTTGTCCTTGTCGCGCTGCAGTTGTCATCATATTCACTGTCCTTTTCGAACCACCATATTAATAATTCGAAATGTATTTTGTAAATGAGAAATAAAATCGTGAAAAAATATTAATATGACATTATTTTAATATACTTACGAATGGTATGAAACTCCTACACTCTTATTTATCTTGGAACCATAGTTTTTACACTTTCGTAACACACAACTTGGCATTTTAGGTAGTTATAGGCACGACACAGACACGCTTCGTTTCGCTCGCTGCTATTAACCGACTAAAACAAATCACGACAATTGTCTGAATTTGTTCGCAACAACTTTTGCGCGCCAGTGCGATATCTACCTCTTTTTTATATATAATATCATTGATCGTACAGGGCACGCGCGCATTCACATCAGCACTTTTACATATCGCTTTACTCAAATCATTGTTATAAAGCGCCAGTACACATTCAGCACTCATATACAGCAGTACTCACCGTATTAATATAGATAGCATTAGTTACTTGTTAGCGAAGTATATAATAAACGAATATTCTTTGACTATCAGTGATTTCTTCCTATCTACAACCCAAGGTGTGTGCGCCACAGTTAGCAGCGCATACAATTTGCTTCTTACTTACAAAACAGAAAACAAGTAGTAAAAATTGATAACTTCACAAGCTCAATGCAAAACATAACATACGGCTGTCCGCAAGGTTCAGTTATTAGTTCGTTACTATTTCTTATATACATCAACAATATAGACAAAATAGGTTTGAAAGGGCACCTAACATTATACGCAGACGACACCTGCCTCTTTTATTTCAACAAGTCATTACAAAACATTATGTCTGATGCTCAAAAAGATCTTGACCTACTTAACGGATGGCTAAAATATAACTTGCTAACTATTAACACGTCAAAAACATCATTTATGATCTTTTCCGCAAAAAATAAACGGCTACCCGATTTCTCACCTCTTACGATTGACGGAGAATTAATCAAACGATCCAGTCACGAAAAATACCTCGAGTTGTGGGTAGATGACAAACTTACGTGGAAACTGCACATAGACCATATCAAAACCAAATTAACGTCACTATTAGGAGCATTACGAAATATTAGAAACTGTAGGTATACCAAAGAAAGTACGACAAATTATATATAACTCTCTAGTAAAATCTAACTTGGAATACCTAATCGAACTATGGGGATCAGCCAATGATATTATAAAGGGAAGATACGTTACGTTCATACTGAGCGGTGTCCAGAAATTGTTGCGTTGTTATTACGAATGTACTTACATGTAGGTGTATAGTCATTTTCAACTACGACTGCGATAGATAATAGGGAACGTATGGTATAGAAAGAGATAGCTATCTGTAGTGTGTTGCGCTTGAAGTACAGTAGTGAATCATAGAGTATGCGGATTTGCCACAGATGAGACATTGAATATAAGCATAGGTACATTACATTGGTAATGAATGATGTTTTAAATAAAACAAAAAACAGAATTGTTATTTATTTATTTACAAACTTAGACTAAGATACAATAAAAAAAAAGTCGGCCAAGTGCGAGTCGGACTCGCACACCGAGGGTTCCGTACAAATTTAAGTTTTAAATTATTTTTATTATATGATGTAAGTAATAATTTACGGTTTCCGTGAGATAATTCTTTTTTTTTCAAATCCTTTACAATATGTTCTTCATGCTTGTCATTTTTTTTTTAATCTGCTGTTTTGGATTTTAAGAACTTTATTTTTTTTCTGTAACATTTCTTTTTCAACAACTAATTTACGAACTCGCGTCTTAAGCTTTGCTTTTCTGGGGTTGTCGAACACTGAATCCAGGTCGGATATAACAACATGGTCCAGACTGGTAGGTGAGCGAAATTGTGGAACATCATCATTGTCCTGAAATAGAATAAATTCTCTTAATTGATACGGTAAATATAAATTATATTTGTAATTAATTGACCAAGATTGAATGCACGGGTCACATCATTACATAAGTTACGACCATTTTTTTTTTTGTTGTGAAAATAATGAACTATCGTAATATTTATAAAATTTAATTTTACCGGGGCTATCACAGGCACTGAAGTTTTTTTCAGACGCATGTAGCCTTTGGAAGTAGTATATTTATCTTCATTTTTAAAATGTTCAGAACAAATTGTACTACTTTTTGTAGGCATCCAGTTATGTTCACTTCTTTCCGCCTGAACTATGCCGACCCATTTATGTTTTATAATCTAGATCACTAGAAAATCTGGAAATAACAAAAACATTATAAAAAAAAAATGTTTTATCTAGGTACATACATACATTCTAATCGAGTAATAAAATAATATTGAATAGCCCACTATTACTAAACAAACTCAAGCGGTCAACGAACGCTGTGTATTCTGCCTACGACTTCGCTTCTAGTTGATTAATCTATGACGCATGGCTATTTGTCCTTGTCGCGCTGCAGTTGTCATCATATTCACTGTCCTTTTCGAACCACCATATTAATAATTCGAAATGTATTTTGTAAATGAGAAATAAAATCGTGAAAAAATATTAATATGACATTATTTTAATATACTTACGAATGGTATGAAACTCCTACACTCTTATTTATCTTGGAACCATAGTTTTTTACACTTTCGTAACACACAACTTGGCATTTTAGGTAGTTATAGGCACGACACAGACACGCTTCGCTTCGCTCGCTGCTATTAACCGACTAAAACAAATCACGACAATTGTCTGAATTTGTTCTCAACAACTTTTGCGCGCCAGTGCGATATCTACCTCTTTTTTATATATAATATCATTGGGATCAGCCACTAAATCAAATCTAAACTCACTACAAAGAATACAAAATAAAATTATCAAAATACTATTTCATTATCACTATCTATACCCAACAAAAAAACTTTACGAAAAAACAAACCTACTAAATCTCAAGCAACTTTACACATTCTACACTTGCATTATTATAAAAAAAATCACCACGAATTCTATACAATCAAACATTCAAATACGTAAAAAGACAATAACATACAATACTAGAAGCAAAAACAGGTTTCAACTAATGACTGCACGAGCACGAACTAACTACGGCAAAAAAACATACTGTCTGAAGGAGCACGACTGTTCAATGATTTACCGGAAGAATTAAAGAAGTGTGAAAGTATTAATGTATTTAAATCTAAATTAAGAAAACATATATGCAACCGCGCGATGACGTCATCAACGCACCAGATGCGAACATCTAAAATACTTATCTTGATCTAACTATTTATATCTCAAGTGAAATGTAATTTTTCTTATGAGAATAAAATTCTTTGAACCTAACCTATCTTGACATGCAGCTGAATAATCTATGTCCCCAGTACAGCCATATCATCATGATGGGTGACTTTAATACGTGTTTACTGAAGGATGATGCTCGTGCTCGGAGACTGCAGTCTCTTATCATCTATAAATCTACACATTCTTCCCCTTTCTGCCACTCACCACTCCACGAATTGTTCTCCTTCTTTGCTCGACCTTATGATTGTCTCTTCTCCTTCTAATGTTTCTGATCATGGTCAACTTCCTGCAAGTTTCTCCTATCACAATCTTCTCTATCTTTCCTATCGTATCCGTACCCCCAAGCGTAAACCTCAGCTCCTACATTTACGCAGCTACAGGGGTATGAATCTAGAGGCATTACAGCGTGATGCGAGTATTATCGACTGGAGCCCTGTGGCAGATACCAGCGATATTGACGAGAAACCGTACCTTTTTAACAATATCATACATAAACTTTATGATCATCATGCCCCAGTGCGACTCGTCAAAGTAAAGCGTGAACCAGCGCCTTGGATCTCGCCTGAAATTCAGGATGCCATGGCTCGGAAGGACAGAGCAAAGCGGAAATATGAACGCAGACCTACAAGTGACAACCTTTCACTCTACAAGATCGCACGCAACCGCTGCAATCATCTATGCCAGACCGCCAGAAGAAAACATTTTCACGACAACCTGGTCAACCATAGCTCAGGCGATGTCTGGAAATTCCTAAGGTCTGTTGGCGTTGGCAAATCATCGGAGAATGCCTGTAAGGATATCGACCTTACGGCCTTAAATATTCATTTCTCCATGCCTCCTATCACTCTTGATCCTTCTACCAAATCTTCTACACTACTTGAACTTTCCTGTCTCCCTGCACCTCGCTGTCCCCCTTTCTATTTCTCTTCTGTGGCTTTAGAGGACGTCAAAAAATCTGTCTTAGCCATCTCATCCTCCGCGATCGGTAACGACAGTTTGTGCTCCCGGATGATTTTTCCTATTCTTCCACAACTACTTTCCATCCTATCTCATATCATTAACTTCTCTTTGACTTCCTGTTCTTTTCCCTCAGCTTGGAAACTCGCATACGTTATTCCTCTTCCAAAAACTTCGAATCCATCCTCATTTGCACAGTACAGGCCAAGTATCCGACTTCCTAACGTCCTATAACCTTACTTCCCCTTTCCAATCTGGTTTCCGCCCTGGCCACAGTACTGTTACTGCAAAGATTTATCTATAATATGTATGTATTTAGAAATATATAAGTATGTTTATCAGTTGTCTGGTTACCATAACACAAGCTCTGCTTAGCTTGGGATCAGATAACCGTGTGTGAGTTGTCCCGGAATATTATTATTATTATAAAGGCGGAACAAGTGAAACGACAGGTTGCTTACTTAAGACTGACTTTATTCAGGATCTCACACTTATTTATAACATGATTTACTTATATACTACACCTCTTATCCAGGAGAAAAAAAATAAATTAGACATTTATATTTTTTTTTTCTCATCTAAAATGTATCAACTAAACAATGAAGTTCACACAAGTTCTTAGTACTTATTAATATGTATTATCATTAGACATATCATTGCAAATACATGTATGCATAGTGCATATTATCTACGGTTCGTAACAAGCGCTCAATACTAACTAGGGTATCTGTTACATTGCAATAAACATTGTATCTTATTTCAATAACATTATATTACTTAACACTTTAATAGCGTAATTAATTAATTTCTTATAATATTACCTATTAGGCTATTAGGAAACAAACAATTTTGTACGGTTCTTATGAACTATGTTGGGTTTTCCATTTATTAATAATTCTCGAATTACACTGTACGGACCTGAATACAGTTCACTTAGTTTGTTACCAGTTTCATTTTTTAAAAGAACTAGATCACCTTTCTTGTAAACTACTGTTTTTACCTTCTCATCATATTTATTCTTACGTATTATTTTCGACTGAATTAAGTGTCACGAGCTTCCTTCTGGGAAACTTGAAGCCTATATCACTATCACTACATAGTATAAAGCAAAGTCGCTTCCCGCTGTCTGTCCCTATGTATGCTTAGATCTTTAAAACTACGCAACGGATTTTGATGCGGTTTTTTTAATAGATAGAGTGATTCAAGAGGAAGGTTTATATGTATAATACATGCATAATATAGTAGAGAAACACAGATAATCTTAAAGGTTTTTACGTAAGGTCGTAAATAAACACACTTTTTTGCGCTTACATTGCAAACGCTGGCTGAACCCTACGAGATAGATCAAAATAATGTACTACAGTATTGTACACCTTAAAAAGGTCTACAAAAAAGTCCGCGATGGTATATGTCTATCTCTTGAGGATAACCCACAATTACCATTTTTTATCCTTAATTTATTACTTATCCAATTAAGTACCTTAAATACATTGTGCATGTAATATAGACCAATTTGGCCCTTTGCAGCATGTAATTTAATATCAGAGATTTAAAACGCCAGGGACATAGCGGATGCGGCGGTACTGGCCGGGGGGCCGGGGAGCGCGTGCCTATACCTAAATAGTGCGTCGAAGGCCGCGCTTCGCCCTACAACACTTTATGATTATGTAGTATATTTAGTATCAGCATTGCACCCGTGCAAAGCCGGGGCGGGTCGCTATTAATCATAAATTTCAATTACCAGATAATATTCAACTTGCTGATCCCGACTTTTATTTATCTAACAATATACATTTACTCATAGGTGCAGATAAATTTTGGGAATTGCTTAATGAAGGCCTTATCCGTTTACCTTATGGTCCATATTTGCAAAACACGAAACTTGGCTGGATCATATCGGGAGCAGTTAATAAAAAGGCTTCACACATTAACCGAACTTAATGTTATCTCACACAAACATTGGATTCAGAACTTAAACTATTTTGGGAACTTGAAAACATCATCACTACATAGTATAAAGCAAAGTCGCTTCCCGCTGTCTGTCCCTATGTATGCTTAGATCTTTAAAACTACGCAACGGATTTTGATGCGGTTTTTTTAATAGATAGAGTGATTCAAGAGGAAGGTTTATATGTATAATACATGCATAATATAGTAGAGAAACACAGATAATCTTAAAGGTTTTTACGTAAGGTCGTAAATAAACACACTTTTTTGCGCTTACATTGCAAACGCTGGCTGAACCCTACGAGATAGATCAAAATAATGTACTACAGTATTGTACACCTTAAAAAGGTCTACAAAAAAGTCCGCGATGGTATATGTCTATCTCTTGAGGATAACCCACAATTACCATTTTTTATCCTTAATTTATTACTTATCCAATTAAGTACCTTAAATACATTGTGCATGTAATATAGACCAATTTGGCCCTTTGCAGCATGTAATTTAATATCAGAGATTTAAAACGCCAGGGACATAGCGGATGCGGCGGTACTGGCCGGGGGGCCGGGGAGCGCGTGCCTATACCTAAATAGTGCGTCGAAGGCCGCGCTTCGCCCTACAACACTTTATGATTATGTAGTATATTTAGTATCAGCATTGCACCCGTGCAAAGCCGGGGCGGGTCGCTATTAATCATAAATTTCAATTACCAGATAATATTCAACTTGCTGATCCCGACTTTTATTTATCTAACAATATACATTTACTCATAGGTGCAGATAAATTTTGGGAATTGCTTAATGAAGGCCTTATCCGTTTACCTTATGGTCCATATTTGCAAAACACGAAACTTGGCTGGATCATATCGGGAGCAGTTAATAAAAAGGCTTCACACATTAACCGAACTTAATGTTATCTCACACAAACATTGGATTCAGAACTTAAACTATTTTGGGAACTTGAAAACATATATTATAAACGTAAATTAATAATTGAATATTTTTTAAGTAAATTGTAATATTATTAAACTGAATCTTATGAACGACCCACATTTTGTTTTTATTTACGATTTCCTTTTAATGTGCTTATTATCCACTTACCTACTCATAACATGCCATTTAACAATTTAAAACTCCTGCCTCCTAAAGTAGCAATACCGTTGAGTGAAGACACACTGCAACTATTTGCCTTTATTATTTAATCAGGCACTTTTCCTTGGGATAATTTAAATAATTGCTACATCCTTTATTTAACATATGTTTGAAGTTACAACTAAATTAGATAAATGAAGTAAATATGTAGCAATTATTGACGCAATACATTTCGGTAAACTCTGCATGCTTGACTTTAAACTAGGAGGTGACCAGCCAACCAAACGTCAGGATTGCTGGTCAAAAAAAATATTTTAGTTCTAAATATATATCGTATGTAGCAATTATTTATTATATTTAGCAAATATAAGCAATTATGTAGCAATTTTCGAATCAACTCTCATAGACCAACGCCACAGACAACCAGCCATTCCGACGCACACGCATGAACGTAATTTTTATCGTTTGAGATTGCTGAAAAAATAAAATACACGTGTGCTTAAGTATCAGTAGGAAATTGCCATGAAACAATTACATAGTTAAATAGTTAAGGACTTACCTTACAATGTTGAGAATAGAGTTTCTTCGATTTACAATTATAATATTTGCCAAGCGGTAATATTGGGCAGCCATCGCGGTATCAACAAGTTGAATGGTGTCATCATTCCGCCAGTAATTTTCAACGGCGCAGTCATTTCATTAATTATTTATATATTTTATTTTAGGTGATCAAGTACTTCCTAGAACGAACTGCATCCGAGATTTGGGTGTATATCACGATTCTAAGCTTACGTTTGAATTACATGTCGATGCCATAGTCGCTAAAGCATCTAAAGCACTAGGTTTCATAATGCGGCTCTCCAAGTGCTTCAGTCAAGCTAAAACATTAAAAATCCTATATTGTACTTTTGTTAGAAGCCACTTGGAGTACGCGTCTGAGATCTGGAATCCACAAATACATTGATCGTATAGAGAGCATCCAGAAAAGATTTATAAAGTATTTGTGTTATCATCAGAAGGTACCGTACCGATCTGAAGATTACCTCAATCTCTGTAAGAGGTATCATATATTACCCCTTATTAATCGGCGATCAATCTCTGGTCCTGCATTACATTATTTTAATGTTCCTGTAAGGTCGAAGCGATGGAACTCAACGCTGTGCGTTCCATTTACCTCTACGAATTATAGGCGAAACTCATTTATAGTGCGTGCAAGTAATCATTTTAATAACATGTGCAGACAATATGACTTTGATCCTTTCGTGACAAGTGTATCCTCGGCCAGAAAGTGCATGAGCCTTAGCTTTTTTAATTAAGTTTTGTATAATCGAGTTTTAATTCTGGGATTTTGCTTGAAATGTATTAAGTCAAGTTTGATTGTCATCCTGTTTCTTCTTGGTGGCTGTATTGCATTGTGTTGTTCACACACACTTTATCAATCTGTTCTTTAGAAGTGAAGACTTTTAATTGGCTGTCAGTCTCACACACTGTTTTTATTATGTTTACTTTAGCTGTAAGTTTTCCATCACTATCACTATCACTATCACTATCACTACATAGTATAAAACAAAGTCGCTTCCCGCTGTCTGTCCCTATGTATGCTTAGATCTTTAAAACTAGGCAACGGATTTTGATGCGGTTTTTTTTAATAGATAGAGTGATTCAAGAGGAAGGTTTATATGTATAATGTATAATACATGCATAATATATAGTAGAGAAACACTGATAATCTTAGAGTTTTTTATGTAAGGTCGTAAATAAACACACTTTTTTGCGCTTACATTGCAAACGCTGGCTGAACCCTACGAGATAGATCAAAGTAATGTACTACAGTATTGTACACCTTAAAAAGGTCTACAAAAGGTCTACACATTAAAGAGCACGTGCCTATACCAAATAGTGCGTCGAAGGCCGCGCTTCGCCCTACAACACTTTATGATTATGTAGTATATTTAGTATCAGCAATGCACCCGTGCAAAGCCGGGGCGGGTCGCTAGTTTTAACTCTAAAGGATAATGATCACTGTTGTAAAGTGGATCAATAACATTTTGTGTCAAATTATGTGGGAGATTACACTTTTTACCAAATACCAACTCATACGGGGTATAATTTGTTGAACTATGTACGGATGTATTATATGAAAAACACCAAAAAGGCAACCAAGAACTCCAGGCTTCTGGATGGTTCTCTGTCTGTATACGCAAATATGCTCCTAAATGTTTATGGCTATTTTCCAATGCACCTATACTTTCGTGGTGGTAAGCTGTTGAGTTAATGTTATTAATTTTTAATAATTTGCAAGTTTCGTTCATTACTGCTGACATAAACTCGGTACCTCGATCGGTTGCAATTGTTGTTGGAATTCCATAACGAAGTATGTAATTATTCACGAATGCTTTGGCTACTTCTGTGCTACTCTTAGTAACTAACGGATATGCTTCCACATACTTTGACAACTCACACTGTAGAGTTAAAATGTAAGAATAATTATTGACATCTTTATCTAACGGCCCTACTAAATCTAAATATATTTTTTCTAATGCTGAATGTGCCGTTGTTGTAATTGTCATGGGTTCTTTAATGTTTTTTGTATACTTTTGTTTCTGACACTGATGACAACGCTTTACAAACTCCGTCACGTCTCTATCGATCCCTGGCCAAAAGTAATATTTTTTAATATTCCTGACCATTCGTCTGATACCTGCGTGGCCACTAGTAGGTAACAGATGAAAGTCGTTTAGAATTACTCGCCTATCGTCTTTAGTATTTATACGCTTGACATCTTGTACTATACATAACCGCGGTCCGGACCACTCTCTACATTTATCTATCTCATTACTCATTTTTTTAATAAAAACTTTATTATCCTCTTGTTTTAAGATATAAATTTCTTCTACATTTATTACTTGACAAAAATCACGTAGCTCCCTCGCAAAGTCGCTTGGCGTCAATTGTGATTGGACAGCTGGATTAATATAAATGGTTAACCTTGAAGAAACGTAAATAAATATTTTATTTTCTTTAGTAATTTCCGACTTCTGTCGTGATTTATCTATGTCACTATGACTTGCAAGTCTGAGCTCTACCGAATTCCTAGGTTTATTATGTGTCTCCACAACTTTCAGTTGATCAGGCTGATCGTCGTTTGAAACAATAATATCCGAGGAATTCGACTGCATCTTCCTATATTGAGCTCGCGTCATTACACATAATGACGTCACCTTGTCATTCATCTCTTTTAAATCTTTACTTGTTACACGTATCCGTGATAATGCGTCTGCCACCGCATTATCTTTACCTCTTACATATTCCACTGTGAAGTCGTATTCTTCTAACGCCAATCTAAATGTTAACAAACGACTCGTCGAATCTCGCATGTTAAATAAATATACAAGTGGTTTATGATCCGTTCTAATTATAAACTTTCGTCCGTACAAGTATGGTCTAAAATGCTTTATAGCCCATACAATGGCAAGCAGTTCTTTTTCAATTGTTGGGTACATTATTTCCGATTTATTTAGACCCCTACTTGCATACGCTACTGGTTTTTCATTTTGGTTTGCCAAAACTGCTCCTAGGGCATAACCTGATGCATCAGTTTGTACAATGAAAGTATTGCTATCTGTTAAGTCTGGATATTGAAGTACAGGCGAAGAAACTAGCTTTTCTTTTAGAGAATTAAAGGCAATCGCACAATCTGTATCCCAGTTAAAAATAACATTTTTTCTACATAATTTGTTCAACGGGTATGCTAATGCTGCAAAATTTTTAATAAATTTCCTGTAGTAGTTTGCAAAAGCTACAAATCTACGTACATCATCTGTGTTTTGTGGTTCTGGATAATTTTTCATAACAGTAATTTTTTCTGGATCTGGTAAGATGCCATCTTTTGACACCACATGTCCTAAATATAAAATTTCTTTTTTGAGAAAATCACATTTTCCTGGGTTTAGTTTTAAATTTACTTTCCTAAGCCTCGTAAATACGTCCTGTAAATTCTTACAATGGTCATTTAAGTTTTTTCCAAAAACTACAAGGTCGTCTTGGTAAACAAAGCATTTTTCGAAAGTTAGTCCTGACATTGCCATCGTCATCATTCGTGAGAACGAACTGGGGCTTGTTTTCAGCCCCATAGGCATTCTAGTTAACTGATATTGTCCTGAACAAAAAGCTGTGTATTTACGACTATTTGGTTCCAACTCAACATTATAGTAGCCTTGATGAAGGTCTAACTGTGTAAAATAAATACATCCTGATAGTGAATCTAGTATTTCGGTTATATTGGGGAGGGGGAATTTGTCATCAATAATTGCATTGTTTAATTTTCTATAATCTATCACCAACCTAAATTTTTTATTACCTGCACTGTCGGGTTTTTTCGGTACTAATAACAAAGGGCTTGACCACTCGCTATTAGTTGGCTCAATGATACCTTGCTGTAATAAGTCATTTATTTGTTTCGTAATTTCGTATCTTTGCGAATGTGGTAACCTTGTATGGTTTCACATATACCGGTTCCGCGTTTGGTTTTAGAATAATTTTGTGTTTATATATGTTTGTTGTTGTTAATCTGTCCCCTTCTAAATAAAAAATATCTGAGTATTTGGCGCATAAATTTTCTATAGACATTCTCTCTTCTAAATTTAAATGTTTTAATTGTATCAATGATAATAACTGCTTAACCCTCTGTGCATCCTTATCACACCTATCAAAACTACAAATATCATAATCGTTTGCGCTATATATGAGAGGCTGGATGTTATCTAACATTAAATCTTTCTCGGTAGTATTCAATATTCTAATAGGAATCTTGCCATTGTTGGGTGTAACTAAACTACTAGCCATGAAAACACCATCACCTAGTTGTGACGCACACACTACAGCATCACTATCAAAAGATGTTTCTACAAAATGCACGGACTCTGATCTCGCTGGTATATACAAAGCATCCTTGTTCATATCCGTAAATATTGGTACGTTAATTTCATCACCTGATGACGTTCTCAATACTCAATACTCAATAATTTATTGCGTTCCATAATTTACATAAATGGTCTTAAAAATAGAATGATACAGAAACATTATGGACCCTGTCGGGCACAGCAAAAACTTAGGAGATAGGAAGAGAGTTTTGTATATGTATTTAATATATATATATTCTTAGCGATAACGTATTATTAGATAAGTTAATGTTTGCTTGATACCGTTTTAAGAAATCGCATCCAATAATACCGCTTGCTTTGCACGGCAAGGAATCAAACACGTAACATTTCTGTGTAGTAGTATATTATTGGGCATTCTGTCCCACTTGTTCGCTCATGCTTGCGCATTCGCGACGTGGGACAGAATGCCCAATAATATTTCTGGTAATTAGGTCTTGGGCATTCTGTCCCACTCTTGTATTACGCGCTCACAACTGGTACAATCGTCTGTGATACAGATTTGTGTACGCAGTATGCTTTTTCATCGCAATAACAATAGGAACCAACAGGCAATGATTGTATTGATTTGTAATGTTTTTGTTACTGCGCGCTCACAACTGTTACAATCGTCCGTAATACAGATTCATGTATGCAGCATGCTTTTTCATCGCAATAACGATAGAAACCAACAGGCAATGTTTGTCTTTGTAATATGCTATTGCGCGCTCACAACTGATACAATCGTCTGTCATACAGACTGGTGTACGCAGTATGCTTTTTCATCGCAATAGCAATAGGAACCAACAGGCAATGATTGTATTGATATGTAATGTGTTTGTTATTGCGCGCTCACAACTGATACAATCGTCCGTGATACAGATTCGTGTATGCAGTATGCTTTTTCATCGCAATAACAATAGAAACCAACAGGCAATGTTTGTCTTTGTAATATGCTATTGCGCGCTCACAACTGCTACAATCGTCTGTGATGCAGACTGGTGTACGCAGTATGCTTTTTCATCGCAAAGCACATAATAAAAAACAAACAAAAGGTATTAAGATAGATTAAATTGTATTTAAAATATAACAAGTTATTGAGACTAGAACGAACATTGGAGGCTTCAAGAACAGCTCATCTGCGGACTGCACGAACGCTTGGAGTTTACGCCACTGGCTGGTGTCACCCTCAGTCTGGAATTTTATTCGAAGTAGCGCTTTCCTCCATAGCTCTTGAGAGTCTGTTTCACGAGCGTCATTTGTTTGATACACCTTGAGGTCAATATAGTACTCGCCAGAGGTGTTTGCAGTCCGGCGTTCGCTACCGTTTGCTATTCTTGTAACGAAGAACGTGGACAACACAGGCGTCGATGTGCCATCACATTCATCGTCTCGTTCATGTCGGAGCCCGAATATATCAAGTTTATTTATTTTTTTGCTGGAACAAAGAGTAAATAATAATGTTAACAAGTACTCGTATACTAACGATAATTTTAGGAACACGTTTAAATTTACGTAGGTACATGTTTTGTTAAGAATCTGGGATACACAAAAGTTAAAATATCGTATTAGTTACCTTATAGTAGCGGATTTTGTAGTTGGAGTAGTCTTGCGCTTGCCTGTAGATGTTGTCCGTTTTTGAGAGCTTTCTGTTTTGCGTTCATTGTTGAAGGAAATGATGTCACTCTCGCAGTCAGACCTGAAAGTTTAACAAATCAATTGGTTATAATTATTTATTGAACGTAATACAGTAACACAATAATTTTATATGAAATAAAATGTTTGTGTATTGTATTCGAAGGTTCGATCACATCAAACACTCGACAATCTAGATATAAATTAATCAAGTAATGAAGTAATAAATACAATACTTACATTTTAACTGGTGTGAATTCTAGCAAATTGAGCAGCGGTGATGTACGAGTATAGTTTATTTACACAAAAGATACTCAGTGTTGTGTTGATGCACGGTTTACTTTCTAGATTTTAGCTGAAAACCAGTAGCTGGGGTATGGTATTGTACCAAATATTATATCAGCACTAGAAAGTAAACTAATGATCGCTAACAAACATGCCTTTGCTTATAAGCAAATGTGATGTGATTCCTTGGATAATTTAAAATGTTAATAATCAAAGCAAACATACTAAGCGACACTACCATTTCTCGGGTACGTATTATATTCGTGTAAACGCAAAAAGTACCGACTAAGGGATTCATTTGTTGTCAGTAATGACTTCATATATTGTTTTACGTGATCAAGTTACATCGTACGATTTTATACTTGTTGCTAATTTAGCATAATTCATAAGGGCTATCATTTTTATAGATATAAAATTGGATTAAAATAAATAGTCTGATAGGTTTTTTAAAGTAAATAAAATATTTGAAAACATGATACTTACTCTAGGATTTTTTATTAAAGTGAGAATGTTTTAATATTTAACCAAACAAAAGAATGATTATAATACACCACCAATAGATAACTTTAATTTGTATTAGTAGTGAACTTTAGTAATTCACTCTTTATTCGTTTGAACAAATAAGACATCTTGTTATTTCTGTAATGATAATATTATTACTAATATTCAATGAGTGACAACCCTACATAAAATATTTGAATCAACAATACAAGCAATTTGAAACTTAGTTACATTCATAATTTCGCAATTATTGTAGCATGGTGGACCTATGTAATAATAAATAATTTTTATTCGCAGTTTACTTACTAAACTAAACTTAAATTAATAAATATTATAATGTACGTGTAAATCGAAGAAACTCTATTCTCAACATTGCAGCATTGTAAGGTAAGTCCTTAACTATTTAACTATTATTTCATGACCATTTCCTGCTGATACTTAAGCGCATGTGTATTTTATTTTTCAGCAATCTCAAACGATAAAAAATACGTTAATGCCTTCACGGAAACAGTGATCGTCGCACAGTAAAGAAGATTGTGAAATTTATGATTTAGAAATATCTACAACGATCATCTGAGATTATCCTATTAAAGGTAGGTAATGGTCATTATCATTCGGTTTTAGAGGTTTAAATTTACTCAACTAATAATATTATAATCAGGTATTTTTTAAGATAATGATCTTATGTATAGTTTTCTAAAGTAAGGAGATAAAAAGGTTCTTGTAACCGCGAGCGTAAGTAAGAATTACATTTTCTGTACGTATTCTAATCAAAGTTTCATGTTTTTTCAGAAGCAGAACAGAGCTGTTACTGTGGTGAATGTGATGAAAATATAACAAAGTCTAATCGCAGCAGGCAACAGATCCAGTAGTTAAGTTTTAGCTTTTAAAATTAGTACCTATATACCTTGTAAGTAACGATTACTTTATATTTTTGTAAATTTCAATTTGTTTTTTGGTAAAAAATGCCTTTCTGTTCGGTATGCAAAATTGATGTTAATTCTCGCACTTGGTTTACGCATTTACGTACTAATAAACATAAAAATAATAGCATTGTAACCCTCGATGACAAAATTGAAATTATAGATACTTGTTTTAAAGGACGTATTGTAAGTTATCGTATTAAAGCGTGCGAAAATAATATTAATGACTATCCAGAATCTTTTTTAAATAGTATCAAAAAAGAAGTAAATTCTTTAATAGACAATTCACTTCAAAAACATACATCGGTCAAGGTTAACTTTGATTATAACGGTATTTTTTTGATGTACAAAAATGATGTTCAAGAACTAAAATCTTTTGCAACAAAAAACATCATTGTTCATTGTAATTACAATTTTGATTTGTTGTATCAAAACTTTTCAGTTCAGCTTTTAAAAAAAATTGAGGAATTTCAAGAAAGAGATAGTGGATGGTCATTTTTACATAATTCCCATTTAGAAATTAACATTAATAAATATCAACCACTTAGCGGATCAAAATTTTTAGATTTACCTAAATTCATAAAGAGCAAAAAAGCTTGTTTGACTATTCAAAACAATGATGATTATTGTTTTTTATGGTGCATTGTTGCTGCCTTATACCCTGCTACGCATCATTCGGAGAGAGTAACTTCTTATCCACATTTTCGCGACGTCTTAAACATTGATGGCATTGCTTTTCCAATCTCTTTTTCAGACATCAATATTTTTGAAAGACACAATCCCATGATACAAATTTACGTTTATGGTCTAAGAAATGGTAAAACTATAGCAGGTCCACTGTATAGACCAACGAAGTTAAACGAAGGGTCCAAAATTATTCATTTGCTGTATATAGAAAATGATAATTCATCTCATTATTTATTTATTTTAATCATGGAAGACTTACAGCTATTAACATCGTTCTAGCATATAACATGTAACATAGTCAGCAGAAAGCCAATTACAAATCTTCGCTTATAGAAATATACTAAGAAATTATTACAAGCAGAGTATGAGCGAACAGAAAAAAAGAAGAAAACATCACGCCTGGTTCACAGAGGTTTGCCTGGTTCACAGAGGTTTGCCTGGTTCATAGACGTATCAACTAAACATCATTTATTTATTATCAGTAGTTTGTTCTAGAATAAGTATACAGATCACTGCAGTGGTTTCATTATATATATATATACATGCATATACACATATATATATCACACATGTACATACATACACATACACACATATATTATAACTAAGATTCCTTAAAGAAATGAAGGCTTAGGCACCTCCTTGCCGATGCAACACTAGTTATGAAAGGGTCAATATCAAACTGCTTACATATATTATTGAAATGTTGACTTGCGCGCACTAAGTAACTGTTTTGCCGGTAATTTGTTGAAGCCTTTGGAACGTGAAATGGTAGATGGTAACGGAGTGATTTCGACGGAACACTAAAGTTAATTTTTTGTAAAAGATCAGGACAATCAATTTTGTGATTCATAATTTTTAAAAGGAAAGTAAAATCAGCTATTTCTCGTCTGTTTGCTAATGGTAAAATATGGTATTTTTTACATAACTGGAGGTAATTGCCTGACTGATAGGGGATCTTCTGATAGAAGCATAAATACCTAATGAAACGCTTTTGTACATTTTCAATGCGATCGATATACTTACAATAGCGCGGATTCCATATTTGGGACCCGTATTCTAGGTGACTCCTTACATAGGTGCAATATAAAATTTTAAGAGTCTTAGCATTTGTAAACGTTTTACATAGACGCATTATAAATCCAAGTGATTTCAAAGCTCTTTTCACAATGGTGTCGATATGTTTGTCGAAAACCATTTTGCTGTCATGATGCACTCCTAAATCCCGAACAGTATCACATCTTGTCAATGTCTGGTTACATAAGGTGTAGGAGGTATTTAGAGGATCGCGTTTCCTAGTATATGTCACAGTATAGCATTTTTCAGGATTAATATCAAGTTTATTCTGCCGACAGTATTCTTGTAGATGATCTAACTCATTTTGGAGTCTCATCATGTCTTCCGGGAAGGAAATAGTTGCGTAGACCTTCATGTCATCAGCAAAACATAATAAATTAGATGACTGAAGGCATCGGTCAATGTCGTTTACATAGATCACGAATAAAAGCGGACCTAGCAGGGAGCCTTGAGGAACACCACTGGGCACGGAAACCCAGCCAGACCTATAATTATTTTGTGCAACAGCTTGAGACCTGTTATCTATGTAACTAGAAAACCATCTGAGAAGGTCACCGCGAATTCCAATCTTAAACAGCTTCTCAATTAGGATATTGTGGTCAATTCGATCAAATTTTTTATTATTTATTTATTTATTAAACTGTTTCTATTATAAGACTGTTTACTTTACAAAAAACCCCACAAAACTGTTTGCACAGTTTTGTGGGGTTGCTGTAGATGCTTTGCTGTAGTCTGTGTAAACGACATCAACCTGCCTGCCATCATCCATGGCTCTTGTAACAAACTCGTTGAATAAGACTAGGTTAGTCGTAGTAGACCTACCTTTAAGAAAGCCATGTTGAAAGGAGCTGAACGATCCTGAAATTACAGAAAAAACTTGACTGTAGACAATCCTCTCAAATACCTTAGAAATGATGCACAATTTGGAAATCGGCCTGTAGTTAATAATCTCTGTTTTCGAACCCTTTTTGTGCACTGGAGTAATAAAGGCCGATTTCCATAGTCCGGGGACAGTACACAAGGACAGGGACTTCTTAAACAAAAGCGAAACTGGTAGTGCGATAGATGATGCACATTTCACTAGCAGCTTGGGCGATAATTTGTCAAGACCAGCACCTTTATATATGTCCAGCTTACGGAGCAAATTAGTTACGTCGTCGATTTTTATTTCGATATTAAAAATATCCGCAGATGGATTAACTTGAGTGGAGTCCGGAAGATAAAGTGTTGGGTTACGTATACCGTTCGTACTATGGTTGAGGAAAGTGGAATGAAAATAGGTGGAAAAAGCCTCACATATTGATTCACCCGTAAGTAGTAAATTGTTATTGTAGTTGAGCGTATTAGGAGTTGCATGCGAATTGAAACGAGTTTTTACATAGGCCCAGAAGGATTTAGGATTTTCTTTTATAGATTTTTCAGTACACACACACAACAACTTTACTCTATCACGTAACATTCTAAATGTGTGGCCATCAGATAAATTACCATAAGTTTTGATTTTTTTTTTTTTTTTTTTTATATTTGTGTTTTTCTTTAATAGCCTTAATTAAGGATTTACTATACCATATTGGGTACTTACTCTTACGTACTAGTTTGTGTGGTATGTACACATTTTGTAGGTTAGCAAGGGTTTTGTTAAAGAACTCAACTGAGTCATCCAATGTACGTGATGAGAGTTCGCCCTCCCAGTTGACTGCACGGATATCACTGTTCAGAGCCTCAAAATTACCCTTATTATATAAGTAACATATTGTCGGCAAGCACTCTAGGATAGGTATTTCAATTAGATTAACAGTAATTAATAATGCTGGGTGATATTGATCTATAGGGACTAAAGGACCGGAAGATTCATATACACTAACAACTTTATTAGATAACACTAAGTCCAATATTTTACCCTGCTTATTAGTCACCCCATTGTATTGCCCAAGACCCAACATGCAAAGTTCGTCAACGAGCAGACATTCATCTGCAGTAGAATAGATTGCTGGCGTAAGCGGTGAGAGATCATTAGATGGAATCCACGAAATATTACTCATATTGAAGTCGCCGATGACTAAAAGCATATCAGTCGGATTATTGAGTGATAAGTGGTGAAGTTTATCGACAAAGTTGCGTAATTGCATGGAGAATGACAAACCTTTGTTTTGCGTACATAAATAGATCACGCAAATATATAGATTTATGTATTCGCGCGAATTTGATTTTTTAAGCTGTAGGCTTACCCATAGGTCTTCCGCGGAAGAGTGTAGTAGTGGCTGTGAATAAACTGGTAACTCCCTACGTGTAGCAATTAATACACCTCCTCCTCGCAGCTGCCCAGTCAGCTCATAGTCACGATCGCGGCGCCACACAATGTACCGATCATTAAAGATTTCAGAATCACAAACACCGTCCACCAACCACGTTTCTGTTAGCACGATAATATCATAGTCACACATCAGGATTTGGCGATGGCAAGTATCAGTTTTTGTCCTTAACCCACGTACGTTCTGATAGAAAACATTCAAACAATCAACACTTACCATTAATTACAAAATTAGTAACATCGCAATAGTAACACTTTACGTTTAAAATAGTGTAACAGTATGAATTCGTTTTTAAGCATTTAGCGCGAACTAATATGATATAGCATTTATTTATATAATATAATGGAGGGTAAAAGATAATAACTTTTATGCAGAGACAAAAGGCAATCGACGTACATTCCGTGCGGTAGTAAACAACTGTGCGACAAAGCGCGCAAGCACAATGATTTGAGTTCTTAAGTGTAAGCAGTATAGATACATTTTTAAGTATAGCGATTTGAAAGTAAACACCGCGATAAGGAATATAATAGAACATTTTAAGCGAACAAAAAATGGGTGTCCGACTCATTAGTGCGTTATTGTCTCATAAAAGATTTACCTCGTCTTGTAAAAAGTCAAATCACGAAACACCACAGTAAGTTGTATTTTTGTGAAACCTGTTTATTGTTTTTTCCTGATCAAGAAAAAATTAATAAACACCAATGTGGAGGAGTCGTAACTGTTTTACCAAATTAATTTAAAAAATTAAAAAAAACGGCTGCCATGCCAAAAAAAATTAAAAACAAGTCAAATATTTGCAGTCGGGGGACCTGTAATGAATTGTTCCAAGTAACCGACCCCGACTGCAAATATTTGACTTGTTTTTAATTTTTTTTGGCATGGCAGCCGTTTTTTTTAATTTTTTAAATTAAATTTTTTTTAATACCTTTTAGTGAACAACAAAAAAACATAACACAACACAAAAAAAAAATCGTTCGGATCCCTTTGCAGGCGATTTCGACTCACACTTGACCATTTTTTAATGTCCACATAGCCTATGTCACTCGGGATAACTCAAAGCTTCTAATGATTCCACAAACATTAAAATCGGTTAAGCCTTTTAGAAGTTATGGTGGAATAAAGAAACTCACAAACATACATACATACATACATACATACATGAACCCTGAAAACATAACACTCCTTTTTGGGCAGTCGTGTAATAAGGGGTCGGTTATACAATTTAAAAACTATCAAAGAAAACAAAATGTTCCATTTGCTATATATGCTGAGTTTGAAACATTACTTGAACAGATTTGTAACCATGAACATGACACCGCGAATACGCTCCGCTTACAACGACACGTTCCTACTGCATTTGCATATAACATTGTTTCTTCGATGGATGATAATTTTAATGAATTTAAATCGTATCGTGGTATTGACTGTGTTTCAAAATTCATTGATTTTCTTACTGAAGACGTTAAGAGGATTCATAAGATATTAACCGAAAATGTTAGGATTAAATTTTCACAAAAAGATGAGATCGATTACATTCAAGCATGGCAGTGCCACATATGTGATCTTCCCTTGTGGAATAATAAAGTTAGAGATCATTGTCATATCACAGGTCGTTATCGTGGCGCCGCACATAAATATTGTAATTTACAGTATAAAGTGTGACCTAGATGGCGTTTTACATCATTCCAACGGTCAGTTTGAAAAAGTTTTGACAGATGTGGGCGGTTTGTTAAGAAAAAAATAAGGTAAGAGTTTTGGAACAATTTGATTTGGTGTGCAACTTACTTTTCCAGTGCCTAAATATTATGTGTTTCCTTTAGTATATTAAGTGAAGTTTAATTCTGTGTAATTTCAAAGTTCGCAAGTTCGTTATAACCTTAAATGTTTCATCATCATCATCATCATCATCAGCCGGAAGACGTCCACTGCTGAACAAAGGCCTCCCCCCTAGAACGCCACAATTAACGACAACTCGCCAATTGCATCCACCGGGTGCCCGCAACTTTGACGATATCGTCGGTCCACCTGGTGGGAGGCCTGCCAACGCTGCGTCTTCCGGTTCGTGGTCGCCACTCGAGAACCTTTCTTCCCCAGCGGTTATCGGTTCTTCGAGCGATATGGCCTGCCCATTGCCACTTCAACTTGCATATTCTTCGAGCTATGTCGGTAACTCTAGTTCTTTGGCGAATTTCCGTATTCCGGATCCTGTCGCGCAAAGAAACCCCGAGCATAGCTCTCTCCATAGCTCGTTGAGTGACTCTGAGCCTCTCCAAAAGGCCAACCGTTAGCGACCACGTCTCAGAGCCATATGTCATCACTGGCAACACACACTGGTCAAAGACCTGCGTCTTCAGACACTGCGGAATTTTGGACGAAAAGATGTCGCGTAGTTTCCCGAACGCTGCCCATCCGAGTTGGATTCTTCGGGCGACCTCTTTGTCGAAGTTGGACCGGCCTAATTGAACTATTTGTCCAAGATAGACGTAGTGGTCAACAACTTCGAGAGTATCATTCCCAACAACAACCGGTAGGGGTGCGACATGGACATTGGACATGATCTTCGTCTTGTCCATGTTCATTTTAAGACCCACCTGTTGGGAAACGATACTGAGGTCGCTGAGCATAGTATTGAGCCCCTCCAGCGACTCCGCCATGATCACTATATCATCGGCAAAACGAAGGTGAGTGATGTATTCGCCATTGACATTGATGCCGAACCCGCTCCAGTCCAAGAGCTTGAAGACGTCCTCCAACGCATTTGTGAACAGTTTCGGAGAAATAACGTCTCCCTGTCTCACACCACGCTGCAGTTGGATTGGTTTCGTGCTCTCGTCCCGTAACCGGATCGACATGGTGGCGTTACTATACAAACACTTCAACACCTCGATATACCTATAGTCGATATGACATCGCTGGAGGGACTGCAATACAGCCCAGGTTTCGATTGAATCGAAGGCTTTTTCATAGTCCACAAACGCTAGACACAGTGGCCGATTATACTCCTCGGTCTTCTGTATAATCTGGCGGAGCGTGTGAATGTGGTCTATGGTGCTAAAGCCTTTTCGGAAGCCAGCTTGTTCGGGAGGCTGGAAGTCATCAAGCCTGCGTTCGAGACGGTTCGTAATGACCCTCGAAAACAACTTATACACATGGCTCAGGAGCGAGATGGGTCTATAATTCTTCAACAAGGTATTGTCGCCTTTTTTGAAGAAGAGCACCACCACACTCCTGTGCCATGCTTCTGGCGTAGTACCCTTGAGTATGACGGAATTGAATAGCCTCTGGAGGACTAACAGTACCGGTTTTCCACCCGCTCTCAGAAGCTCCGTTGTAATTCCGTCATCACCCGGCGCCTTGTTGTTTTTAAGCTGTTTCAGAGCCACTCTAATCTCGTACAGGCTGATGTCTGGGATGTCCTCAGTATAGTGCCGGGTCAGTTTGGCTCTAGAGTCCTGAGCCACACTGACAACGGGTTTCCGTGTCGAAGTGTACAGCTGTCCGTAAAACCTCTCGAGCTCTCTCAATATCTCCGGTTTCGATGAGATGATACTGCCATCGTCGATCTTCAGCTTCGTCATTTGGCTTTTCCCAATAGAGAAATTTCTCGCGAACACTTTGGAGCCCTTAAATGCCTTGCCTTGCCCTTAAAAGCCTTAAATGTTTACCGGCTAATAACTAAATTCAAATTTGGTTGAATTTCAGTTATTGGCCATCCCCGGCCAATTACTAATTTTCCATTATACGTTTTTTCAATGCAGTTTCGACCTTATAAGGGTATAATATACGTTATACAAAAATTCTACAGTTCTAAATTCAATGAATCAGTTATTAGCCGGGGGTGGCCAATAGCTGGCAAGTAACATGGCCAATTACTAAATACTTTTTTTTAATTTCTTTCAGACTGCTTTAACATGCCAAAGATACCGCAATATACCAAAGAGCAATTAGACAAAGCTTTAGAAGACGTTAGTCAAGGTATATCAGTTCGTACAGCAGCCAAAAATATGGTATACCTAGAGCAACACTACAATTTAAATTGAAACACCCGGATAGCAAGAGTGAATTTGGACCAGAACCCTACTTGTCTAGAGAAGAAGAAAAACAGTTAGAAGAATGGCTATGCGATATGGGCAAAAGAGGGTTTCCTAGAAATGCCGAAGATATTCTAGATTATGTTCAAAACTTTCTATTTCAGTTCAGGATGGATGACGGCGGATACATTTAAATATATTATCGAGCATGTTTTTCACCCTTTTTTAGTAAGAAATAACATTCAGCTACCAGTTTTGTTGTTTGTTGACGGACACAAATCTCATTTAACCTACGACCTAAGTGTACTAGCTCGCTCTCTTCAAATAGAAATATTTGCTCTGTATCCAAACGCCACTAGGATTCTTCAGCCAGCTGATGTGTCACTATTTAGACCCGTAAAACAATTCTGGAAATCGGCAGTTAGAGAATGGTTGCTAGAGAACATTGGTGAAGTTGTTTCTAAGCAAAATTTTGCTTTCGTTCTAAGAAAAGTTACAGACAAAATTAGTTCTGCCTGCATTGTAAATGGCTTTCGAGCTTGCGGTCTCTACCCTTTTGATCCAAATGCTGTCGATTATTCTAAATGCTTAGCAAAGTCAGCATCCAGATCTGAAGACACTGTAGACATTTTAAATGATGAACCCGAAAAATTACTATCATTGACAAAATTTTCGGAAATCGTAGGTGTAGAGATGATTAACAAATTTAAAGATATTAAAAATATAATGCAAGATGTCCAAAACAACGAATCATTTTTCACTCTTTATCAAATATGGAATTTTTATCATTCGAATACGGAAAATACGATAGAGAATACTAATGAAAATATAACAGAGACTACTAATGAAAATATGACAGAGAATACTAATGAAAGTGAGGAAGGAGAATACAATGACATGGAACCAGAACCGACAATTGCACAAAAAGAAAACTTTATGACAACAATTATAAATAACAATATTTCTGAAAACGAAAGTTTAAATATAATCATAGCAACACACCAAAGCCTTGAAAGAATCCAGGATGAACAATATAGCGCGAGAAATGACGACCAGAACTGTGAATATGAAAACTTTCCTCACTCTGACAAAGAACCCTTTACCATTCAACCTTCAAATAATGAACAAATCAACATAACTAGTGATCTACAGAATAACAACCAAGAACTTGTAACTTTAGAAGACCTAGGAATAGCAAATGCGGAAAACCATGAAAGAAACCTACCATCCTGTTCAACAACAACACTCAAAGATTTTTTATCAATACCTCCAGGACCAACCAGAAAAGGGAAACGTAACACTGAGAGGCTACCTTACCACATATCAGGACCAGAATACCAAAAGATTTTAGAAGAAAAATCCAAAGAAAAGAATAGACTAGAGGAAGAAAAGAAAGCAAAGAAAGTTGCGAGAGAGCAAAAAAAAGAAGAAAGAAAGAGGAAACTAGAGGAAATAAAGACAAAAAAGTTGGAAAAGACAAGAAAAATTGAGTCTATTTCTTGC
This sequence comes from Autographa pulchrina, assembly GCA_905475315.1. Lineage (NCBI taxonomy): Eukaryota > Metazoa > Arthropoda > Insecta > Lepidoptera > Noctuidae > Autographa > Autographa pulchrina. The sequence goes on along the minus strand of FR997761.1, from coordinate 14,255,017 downwards.
TGTGGTGTGTGTAAAAGAGTTGTAAAGAGCATAAAATTGAGATGTTGTGAATGTCAGAAATCATCATCATCATCATCAGCCGGAAGACGTCCACTGCTGAACAAAGGCCTCCCCCCTAGAACGCCACAATGAACGACAACTCGCCAATTGCATCCACCGGGTGCCCGCAACTTTGACGATATCGTCGGTCCACCTGGTGGGAGGCCTGCCAACGCTGCGTCTTCCGGTTCGTGGTCGCCACTCGAGAACCTTAATTCCCCAGCGGTTATCGGTTCTTCGAGCGATATGGCCTGCCCATTGCCACTTCAACTTGCATATTCTTCGAGCTATGTCGGTAACTCTAGTTCTTTGGCGAATTTCCGTATTCCGGATCCAGTCGCGCAAAGAAACCCCGAGCATAGCTCTCTCCATAGCTCGTTGAGTGACTCTGAGCCTCTCCAAAAGGCCAACCGTTAGCGACCACGTCTCAGAGCCATATGTCATCACTGGCAACACACACTGGTCAAAGACCTGCGTCTTCAGACACTGCGGAATTTTGGACGAAAAGATGTCGCGTAGTTTCCCGAACGCTGCCCATCCGAGTTGGATTCTTCGGGCGACCTCTTTGTCGAAGTTGGACCGGCCTAATTGAACTATTTGTCCAAGATAGACGTAGTGGTCAACAACTTCGAGAGTATCATTCCCAACAACAACCGGTAGGGGTGCGACATGGACATTGGACATGATCTTCGTCTTGTCCATGTTCATTTTAAGACCCACCTGTTGGGAAACGATACTGAGGTCGCTGAGCATAGTATTGAGCCCCTCCAGCGACTCCGCCATGATCACTATATCATCGGCAAAACGAAGGTGAGTGATGTATTCGCCATTGACATTGATGCCGAACCCGCTCCAGTCCAAGAGCTTGAAGACGTCCTCCAACGCATTTGTGAACAGTTTCGGAGAAATAACGTCTCCCTGTCTCACACCACGCTGCAGTTGGATTGGTTTCGTGCTCTCGTCCCGTAACCGGATCGACATGGTGGCGTTACTATACAAACACTTCAACACCTCGATATACCTATAGTCGATATGACATCGCTGGAGGGACTGCAATACAGCCCAGGTTTCGATTGAATCGAAGGCTTTTTCATAGTCCACAAACGCTAGACACAGTGGCCGATTATACTCCTCGGTCTTCTGTATAATCTGGCGGAGCGTGTGAATGTGGTCTATGGTGCTAAAGCCTTTTCGGAAGCCAGCTTGTTCGGGAGGCTGGAAGTCATCAAGCCTGCGTTCGAGACGGTTCGTAATGACCCTCGAAAACAACTTATACACATGGCTCAGGAGCGAGATGGGTCTATAATTCTTCAACAAGGTATTGTCGCCTTTTTTGAAGAAGAGCACCACCACACTCCTGTGCCATGCTTCTGGCGTAGTACCCTTGAGTATGACGGAATTGAATAGCCTCTGGAGGACTAACAGTACCGGTTTTCCACCCGCTCTCAGAAGCTCCGTTGTAATTCCGTCATCACCCGGCGCCTTGTTGTTTTTAAGCTGTTTCAGAGCCACTCTAATCTCGTACAGGCTGATGTCTGGGATGTCCTCAGTATAGTGCCGGGTCAGTTTGGCTCTAGAGTCCTGAGCCACACTGACAACGGGTTTCCGTGTCGAAGTGTACAGCTGTCCGTAAAACCTCTCGAGCTCTCTCAATATCTCCGGTTTCGATGAGATGATACTGCCATCGTCGATCTTCAGCTTCGTCATTTGGCTTTTCCCAATAGAGAAATTTCTCGCGAACACTTTGGAGCCCTTAAATGCCTTGCCTTGCCCTTAAAAGCCTTAAATGTTTACCGGCTAATAACTAAATTCAAATTTGGTTGAATTTCAGTTATTGGCCATCCCCGGCCAATTACTAATTTTCCATTATACGTTTTTTCAATGCAGTTTCGACCTTATAAGGGTATAATATACGTTATACAAAAATTCTACAGTTCTAAATTCAATGAATCAGTTATTAGCCGGGGGTGGCCAATAGCTGGCAAGTAACATGGCCAATTACTAAATACTTTTTTTTAATTTCTTTCAGACTGCTTTAACATGCCAAAGATACCGCAATATACCAAAGAGCAATTAGACAAAGCTTTAGAAGACGTTAGTCAAGGTATATCAGTTCGTACAGCAGCCAAAAAATATGGTATACCTAGAGCAACACTACAATTTAAATTGAAACACCCGGATAGCAAGAGTGAATTTGGACCAGAACCCTACTTGTCTAGAGAAGAAGAAAAACAGTTAGAAGAATGGCTATGCGATATGGGCAAAAGAGGGTTTCCTAGAAATGCCGAAGATATTCTAGATTATGTTCAAAACTTTCTATTTCAGTTCAGGATGGATGACGGCGGATACATTTAAATATATTATCGAGCATGTTTTTCACCCTTTTTTAGTAAGAAATAACATTCAGCTACCAGTTTTGTTGTTTGTTGACGGACACAAATCTCATTTAACCTACGACCTAAGTGTACTAGCTCGCTCTCTTCAAATAGAAATATTTGCTCTGTATCCAAACGCCACTAGGATTCTTCAGCCAGCTGATGTGTCACTATTTAGACCCGTAAAACAATTCTGGAAATCGGCAGTTAGAGAATGGTTGCTAGAGAACATTGGTGAAGTTGTTTCTAAGCAAAATTTTGCTTTCGTTCTAAGAAAAGTTACAGACAAAATTAGTTCTGCCTGCATTGTAAATGGCTTTCGAGCTTGCGGTCTCTACCCTTTTGATCCAAATGCTGTCGATTATTCTAAATGCTTAGCAAAGTCAGCATCCAGATCTGAAGACACTGTAGACATTTTAAATGATGAACCCGAAAAATTACTATCATTGACAAAATTTTCGGAAATCGTAGGTGTAGAGATGATTAACAAATTTAAAGATATTAAAAATATAATGCAAGATGTCCAAAACAACGAATCATTTTTCACTCTTTATCAAATATGGAATTTTTATCATTCGAATACGGAAAATACGATAGAGAATACTAATGAAAATATAACAGAGACTACTAATGAAAATATGACAGAGAATACTAATGAAAGTGAGGAAGGAGAATACAATGACATGGAACCAGAACCGACAATTGCACAAAAAGAAAACTTTATGACAACAATTATAAATAACAATATTTCTGAAAACGAAAGTTTAAATATAATCATAGCAACACACCAAAGCCTTGAAAGAATCCAGGATGAACAATATAGCGCGAGAAATGACGACCAGAACTGTGAATATGAAAACTTTCCTCACTCTGACAAAGAACCCTTTACCATTCAACCTTCAAATAATGAACAAATCAACATAACTAGTGATCTACAGAATAACAACCAAGAACTTGTAACTTTAGAAGACCTAGGAATAGCAAATGCGGAAAACCATGAAAGAAACCTACCATCCTGTTCAACAACAACACTCAAAGATTTTTTATCAATACCTCCAGGACCAACCAGAAAAGGGAAACGTAACACTGAGAGGCTACCTTACCACATATCAGGACCAGAATACCAAAAGATTTTAGAAGAAAAATCCAAAGAAAAGAATAGACTAGAGGAAGAAAAGAAAGCAAAGAAAGTTGCGAGAGAGCAAAAAAAAGAAGAAAGAAAGAGGAAACTAGAGGAAATAAAGACAAAAAAGTTGGAAAAGACAAGAAAAATTGAGTCTATTTCTTGCTGTGGTGTGTGTAAAAGAGTTGTAAAGAGCATAAAATTGAGATGTTGTGAATGTCAGAAATCATCATCATCATCATCAGCCGGAAGACGTCCACTGCTGAACAAAGGCCTCCCCCCTAGAACGCCACAATGAACGACAACTCGCCAATTGCATCCACCGGGTGCCCGCAACTTTGACGATATCGTCGGTCCACCTGGTGGGAGGCCTGCCAACGCTGCGTCTTCCGGTTCGTGGTCGCCACTCGAGAACCTTAATTCCCCAGCGGTTATCGGTTCTTCGAGCGATATGGCCTGCCCATTGCCACTTCAACTTGCATATTCTTCGAGCTATGTCGGTAACTCTAGTTCTTTGGCGAATTTCCGTATTCCGGATCCAGTCGCGCAAAGAAACCCCGAGCATAGCTCTCTCCATAGCTCGTTGAGTGACTCTGAGCCTCTCCAAAAGGCCAACCGTTAGCGACCACGTCTCAGAGCCATATGTCATCACTGGCAACACACACTGGTCAAAGACCTGCGTCTTCAGACACTGCGGAATTTTGGACGAAAAGATGTCGCGTAGTTTCCCGAACGCTGCCCATCCGAGTTGGATTCTTCGGGCGACCTCTTTGTCGAAGTTGGACCGGCCTAATTGAACTATTTGTCCAAGATAGACGTAGTGGTCAACAACTTCGAGAGTATCATTCCCAACAACAACCGGTAGGGGTGCGACATGGACATTGGACATGATCTTCGTCTTGTCCATGTTCATTTTAAGACCCACCTGTTGGGAAACGATACTGAGGTCGCTGAGCATAGTATTGAGCCCCTCCAGCGACTCCGCCATGATCACTATATCATCGGCAAAACGAAGGTGAGTGATGTATTCGCCATTGACATTGATGCCGAACCCGCTCCAGTCCAAGAGCTTGAAGACGTCCTCCAACGCATTTGTGAACAGTTTCGGAGAAATAACGTCTCCCTGTCTCACACCACGCTGCAGTTGGATTGGTTTCGTGCTCTCGTCCCGTAACCGGATCGACATGGTGGCGTTACTATACAAACACTTCAACACCTCGATATACCTATAGTCGATATGACATCGCTGGAGGGACTGCAATACAGCCCAGGTTTCGATTGAATCGAAGGCTTTTTCATAGTCCACAAACGCTAGACACAGTGGCCGATTATACTCCTCGGTCTTCTGTATAATCTGGCGGAGCGTGTGAATGTGGTCTATGGTGCTAAAGCCTTTTCGGAAGCCAGCTTGTTCGGGAGGCTGGAAGTCATCAAGCCTGCGTTCGAGACGGTTCGTAATGACCCTCGAAAACAACTTATACACATGGCTCAGGAGCGAGATGGGTCTATAATTCTTCAACAAGGTATTGTCGCCTTTTTTGAAGAAGAGCACCACCACACTCCTGTGCCATGCTTCTGGCGTAGTACCCTTGAGTATGACGGAATTGAATAGCCTCTGGAGGACTAACAGTACCGGTTTTCCACCCGCTCTCAGAAGCTCCGTTGTAATTCCGTCATCACCCGGCGCCTTGTTGTTTTTAAGCTGTTTCAGAGCCACTCTAATCTCGTACAGGCTGATGTCTGGGATGTCCTCAGTATAGTGCCGGGTCAGTTTGGCTCTAGAGTCCTGAGCCACACTGACAACGGGTTTCCGTGTCGAAGTGTACAGCTGTCCGTAAAACCTCTCGAGCTCTCTCAATATCTCCGGTTTCGATGAGATGATACTGCCATCGTCGATCTTCAGCTTCGTCATTTGGCTTTTCCCAATAGAGAAATTTCTCGCGAACACTTTGGAGCCCTTAAATGCCTTGCCTTGCCCTTAAAAGCCTTAAATGTTTACCGGCTAATAACTAAATTCAAATTTGGTTGAATTTCAGTTATTGGCCATCCCCGGCCAATTACTAATTTTCCATTATACGTTTTTTCAATGCAGTTTCGACCTTATAAGGGTATAATATACGTTATACAAAAATTCTACAGTTCTAAATTCAATGAATCAGTTATTAGCCGGGGGTGGCCAATAGCTGGCAAGTAACATGGCCAATTACTAAATACTTTTTTTTAATTTCTTTCAGACTGCTTTAACATGCCAAAGATACCGCAATATACCAAAGAGCAATTAGACAAAGCTTTAGAAGACGTTAGTCAAGGTATATCAGTTCGTACAGCAGCCAAAAAATATGGTATACCTAGAGCAACACTACAATTTAAATTGAAACACCCGGATAGCAAGAGTGAATTTGGACCAGAACCCTACTTGTCTAGAGAAGAAGAAAAACAGTTAGAAGAATGGCTATGCGATATGGGCAAAAGAGGGTTTCCTAGAAATGCCGAAGATATTCTAGATTATGTTCAAAACTTTCTATTTCAGTTCAGGATGGATGACGGCGGATACATTTAAATATATTATCGAGCATGTTTTTCACCCTTTTTTAGTAAGAAATAACATTCAGCTACCAGTTTTGTTGTTTGTTGACGGACACAAATCTCATTTAACCTACGACCTAAGTGTACTAGCTCGCTCTCTTCAAATAGAAATATTTGCTCTGTATCCAAACGCCACTAGGATTCTTCAGCCAGCTGATGTGTCACTATTTAGACCCGTAAAACAATTCTGGAAATCGGCAGTTAGAGAATGGTTGCTAGAGAACATTGGTGAAGTTGTTTCTAAGCAAAATTTTGCTTTCGTTCTAAGAAAAGTTACAGACAAAATTAGTTCTGCCTGCATTGTAAATGGCTTTCGAGCTTGCGGTCTCTACCCTTTTGATCCAAATGCTGTCGATTATTCTAAATGCTTAGCAAAGTCAGCATCCAGATCTGAAGACACTGTAGACATTTTAAATGATGAACCCGAAAAATTACTATCATTGACAAAATTTTCGGAAATCGTAGGTGTAGAGATGATTAACAAATTTAAAGATATTAAAAATATAATGCAAGATGTCCAAAACAACGAATCATTTTTCACTCTTTATCAAATATGGAATTTTTATCATTCGAATACGGAAAATACGATAGAGAATACTAATGAAAATATAACAGAGACTACTAATGAAAATATGACAGAGAATACTAATGAAAGTGAGGAAGGAGAATACAATGACATGGAACCAGAACCGACAATTGCACAAAAAGAAAACTTTATGACAACAATTATAAATAACAATATTTCTGAAAACGAAAGTTTAAATATAATCATAGCAACACACCAAAGCCTTGAAAGAATCCAGGATGAACAATATAGCGCGAGAAATGACGACCAGAACTGTGAATATGAAAACTTTCCTCACTCTGACAAAGAACCCTTTACCATTCAACCTTCAAATAATGAACAAATCAACATAACTAGTGATCTACAGAATAACAACCAAGAACTTGTAACTTTAGAAGACCTAGGAATAGCAAATGCGGAAAACCATGAAAGAAACCTACCATCCTGTTCAACAACAACACTCAAAGATTTTTTATCAATACCTCCAGGACCAACCAGAAAAGGGAAACGTAACACTGAGAGGCTACCTTACCACATATCAGGACCAGAATACCAAAAGATTTTAGAAGAAAAATCCAAAGAAAAGAATAGACTAGAGGAAGAAAAGAAAGCAAAGAAAGTTGCGAGAGAGCAAAAAAAAGAAGAAAGAAAGAGGAAACTAGAGGAAATAAAGACAAAAAAGTTGGAAAAGACAAGAAAAATTGAGTCTATTTCTTGCTGTGGTGTGTGTAAAAGAGTTGTAAAGAGCATAAAATTGAGATGTTGTGAATGTCAGAAATCATCATCATCATCATCAGCCGGAAGACGTCCACTGCTGAACAAAGGCCTCCCCCCTAGAACGCCACAATGAACGACAACTCGCCAATTGCATCCACCGGGTGCCCGCAACTTTGACGATATCGTCGGTCCACCTGGTGGGAGGCCTGCCAACGCTGCGTCTTCCGGTTCGTGGTCGCCACTCGAGAACCTTAATTCCCCAGCGGTTATCGGTTCTTCGAGCGATATGGCCTGCCCATTGCCACTTCAACTTGCATATTCTTCGAGCTATGTCGGTAACTCTAGTTCTTTGGCGAATTTCCGTATTCCGGATCCTGTCGCGCAAAGAAACCCCGAGCATAGCTCTCTCCATAGCTCGTTGAGTGACTCTGAGCCTCTCCAAAAGGCCAACCGTTAGCGACCACGTCTCAGAGCCATATGTCATCACTGGCAACACACACTGGTCAAAGACCTGCGTCTTCAGACACTGCGGAATTTTGGACGAAAAGATGTCGCGTAGTTTCCCGAACGCTGCCCATCCGAGTTGGATTCTTCGGGCGACCTCTTTGTCGAAGTTGGACCGGCCTAATTGAACTATTTGTCCAAGATAGACGTAGTGGTCAACAACTTCGAGAGTATCATTCCCAACAACAACCGGTAGAGGTGCGACATGGACATTGGACATGATCTTCGTCTTGTCCATGTTCATTTTAAGACCCACCTGTTGGGAAACGATACTGAGGTCGCTGAGCATAGTATTGAGCCCCTCCAGCGACTCCGCCATGATCACTATATCATCGGCAAAACGAAGGTGAGTGATGTATTCGCCATTGACATTGATGCCGAACCCGTTCCAGTCCAAGAGCTTGAAGACGTCCTCCAATGCATTTGTGAACAGTTTCGGAGAAATAACGTCTCCCTGTATCACACCACGCTGCAGTTGGATTGGTTTCGTGCTCTCGTCCCGTAACCGGATCGACATGGTGGCGTTACTATACAAACACTTCAACACCTCGATATACCTATAGTCGATATGACATCGCTGGAGGGACTGCAATACAGCCCAGGTTTCGATTGAATCGAAGGCTTTTTCATAGTCCACAAACGCTAGACACAGTGGCCGATTATACTCCTCGGTCTTCTGTATAATCTGGCGGAGCGTGTGAATGTGGTCTATGGTGCTAAAGCCTTTTCGGAAGCCAGCTTGTTCGGGAGGCTGGAAGTCATCAAGCCTGCGTTCGAGACGGTTCGTAATGACCCTCGAAAACAACTTATACACATGGCTCAGGAGCGAGATGGGTCTATAATTCTTCAACAAGGTATTGTCGCCTTTTTTGAAGAAGAGCACCACCACACTCCTGTGCCATGCTTCTGGCGTAGTACCCTTGAGTATGACGGAATTGAATAGCCTCTGGAGGACTAACAGTACCGGTTTTCCACCCGCTCTCAGAAGCTCCGTTGTAATTCCGTCATCACCCGGCGCCTTGTTGTTTTTAAGCTGTTTCAGAGCCACTCTAATCTCGTACAGGCTGATGTCTGGGATGTCCTCAGTATAGTGCCGGGTCAGTTTGGCTCTAGAGTCCTGAGCCACACTGACAACGGGTTTCCGTGTCGAAGTGTACAGCTGTCCGTAAAACCTCTCGAGCTCTCTCAATATCTCCGGTTTCGATGAGATGATACTGCCATCGTCGATCTTCAGCTTCGTCATTTGGCTTTTCCCAATAGAGAAATTCTCGCGAACACTTTGGAGCCCTTAAATGCCTTGCCTTGCCCTTAAAAGCCTTAAATGTTTACCGGCTAATAACTAAATTCAAATTTGGTTGAATTTCAGTTATTGGCCATCCCCGGCCAATTACTAATTTTCCATTATACGTTTTTTCAATGCAGTTTCGACCTTATAAGGGTATAATATACGTTATACAAAAATTCTACAGTTCTAAATTCAATGAATCAGTTATTAGCCGGGGGTGGCCAATAGCTGGCAAGTAACATGGCCAATTACTAAATACTTTTTTTTAATTTCTTTCAGACTGCTTTAACATGCCAAAGATACCGCAATATACCAAAGAGCAATTAGACAAAGCTTTAGAAGACGTTAGTCAAGGTATATCAGTTCGTACAGCAGCCAAAAATATGGTATACCTAGAGCAACACTACAATTTAAATTGAAACACCCGGATAGCAAGAGTGAATTTGGACCAGAACCCTACTTGTCTAGAGAAGAAGAAAAACAGTTAGAAGAATGGCTATGCGATATGGGCAAAAGAGGGTTTCCTAGAAATGCCGAAGATATTCTAGATTATGTTCAAAACTTTCTATTTCAGTTCAGGATGGATGACGGCGGATACATTTAAATATATTATCGAGCATGTTTTTCACCCTTTTTTAGTAAGAAATAACATTCAGCTACCAGTTTTGTTGTTTGTTGACGGACACAAATCTCATTTAACCTACGACCTAAGTGTACTAGCTCGCTCTCTTCAAATAGAAATATTTGCTCTGTATCCAAACGCCACTAGGATTCTTCAGCCAGCTGATGTGTCACTATTTAGACCCGTAAAACAATTCTGGAAATCGGCAGTTAGAGAATGGTTGCTAGAGAACATTGGTGAAGTTGTTTCTAAGCAAAATTTTGCTTTCGTTCTAAGAAAAGTTACAGACAAAATTAGTTCTGCCTGCATTGTAAATGGCTTTCGAGCTTGCGGTCTCTACCCTTTTGATCCAAATGCTGTCGATTATTCTAAATGCTTAGCAAAGTCAGCATCCAGATCTGAAGACACTGTAGACATTTTAAATGATGAACCCGAAAAATTACTATCATTGACAAAATTTTCGGAAATCGTAGGTGTAGAGATGATTAACAAATTTAAAGATATTAAAAATATAATGCAAGATGTCCAAAACAACGAATCATTTTTCACTCTTTATCAAATATGGAATTTTTATCATTCGAATACGGAAAATACGATAGAGAATACTAATGAAAATATAACAGAGACTACTAATGAAAATATGACAGAGAATACTAATGAAAGTGAGGAAGGAGAATACAATGACATGGAACCAGAACCGACAATTGCACAAAAAGAAAACTTTATGACAACAATTATAAATAACAATATTTCTGAAAACGAAAGTTTAAATATAATCATAGCAACACACCAAAGCCTTGAAAGAATCCAGGATGAACAATATAGCGCGAGAAATGACGACCAGAACTGTGAATATGAAAACTTTCCTCACTCTGACAAAGAACCCTTTACCATTCAACCTTCAAATAATGAACAAATCAACATAACTAGTGATCTACAGAATAACAACCAAGAACTTGTAACTTTAGAAGACCTAGGAATAGCAAATGCGGAAAACCATGAAAGAAACCTACCATCCTGTTCAACAACAACACTCAAAGATTTTTTATCAATACCTCCAGGACCAACCAGAAAAGGGAAACGTAACACTGAGAGGCTACCTTACCACATATCAGGACCAGAATACCAAAAGATTTTAGAAGAAAAATCCAAAGAAAAGAATAGACTAGAGGAAGAAAAGAAAGCAAAGAAAGTTGCGAGAGAGCAAAAAAAAGAAGAAAGAAAGAGGAAACTAGAGGAAATAAAGACAAAAAAGTTGGAAAAGACAAGAAAAATTGAGTCTATTTCTTGCTGTGGTGTGTGTAAAAGAGTTGTAAAGAGCATAAAATTGAGATGTTGTGAATGTCAGAAATCATCATCATCATCATCAGCCGGAAGACGTCCACTGCTGAACAAAGGCCTCCCCCCTAGAACGCCACAATGAACGACAACTCGCCAATTGCATCCACCGGGTGCCCGCAACTTTGACGATATCGTCGGTCCACCTGGTGGGAGGCCTGCCAACGCTGCGTCTTCCGGTTCGTGGTCGCCACTCGAGAACCTTAATTCCCCAGCGGTTATCGGTTCTTCGAGCGATATGGCCTGCCCATTGCCACTTCAACTTGCATATTCTTCGAGCTATGTCGGTAACTCTAGTTCTTTGGCGAATTTCCGTATTCCGGATCCTGTCGCGCAAAGAAACCCCGAGCATAGCTCTCTCCATAGCTCGTTGAGTGACTCTGAGCCTCTCCAAAAGGCCAACCGTTAGCGACCACGTCTCAGAGCCATATGTCATCACTGGCAACACACACTGGTCAAAGACCTGCGTCTTCAGACACTGCGGAATTTTGGACGAAAAGATGTCGCGTAGTTTCCCGAACGCTGCCCATCCGAGTTGGATTCTTCGGGCGACCTCTTTGTCGAAGTTGGACCGGCCTAATTGAACTATTTGTCCAAGATAGACGTAGTGGTCAACAACTTCGAGAGTATCATTCCCAACAACAACCGGTAGAGGTGCGACATGGACATTGGACATGATCTTCGTCTTGTCCATGTTCATTTTAAGACCCACCTGTTGGGAAACGATACTGAGGTCGCTGAGCATAGTATTGAGCCCCTCCAGCGACTCCGCCATGATCACTATATCATCGGCAAAACGAAGGTGAGTGATGTATTCGCCATTGACATTGATGCCGAACCCGTTCCAGTCCAAGAGCTTGAAGACGTCCTCCAATGCATTTGTGAACAGTTTCGGAGAAATAACGTCTCCCTGTATCACACCACGCTGCAGTTGGATTGGTTTCGTGCTCTCGTCCCGTAACCGGATCGACATGGTGGCGTTACTATACAAACACTTCAACACCTCGATATTTTATTTTATTTATCTATAATATGTATGTATTTAGAAATATATAATTATGTTTATCAGTTGCCTGGTTACCATAACACAAGCTCTGCTTAGCTTGGGATCAGATAACCGTGTGTGAGTTGTCCCGGAATATTATTATAAAAAAAAAAAAAAAAAAAAATATTACGTAAGATTCATAAAGTTATTACATTTAGGCAAAGTGCATACTTGAAAGAGTATATTGAATTAAACACACAACTACGTCAAAAGGCAAATAATGTATTCGAACAAGATTTTTTCAAGCTTTTAAATAACAGCGTGTTTGGGAAAACACTGGACAACACAGAGAATAGAGTGAATGTTCATTTAGTTAATACTTGGAATGATTCTAATAATGTTACTAAAAAGTGTCACACCGCTGAAAAACTAATTAGCAATCCTTATTTTCATAGTGCTTCAGTTTTCTCAGAAAATTTAGTAGCGATACAAATGAAACCTGATCAAATAATTTTAGACAAACCTATTTATATTGGCTTTACCGTTTTAGAATTATCTAAATCGCATATGTATAATTTTCATTACAATATTCATTTATTTATTTATTTATTTATTTAATTTTACAGAAAGCTTACAGACTAATAAAAGAAAAAACTATAGGTAACAAATGTAGGTAGTGACAATTGCTAATAACAAGCTTCCACATTTATATTAGCTAGTTACAATTTGCGTTGTGATCTCACTCCATATAGTTAATTGACTTACATTAAAAAAAATATATACTGCGTTTTAATGATTACTTATAAAGGAGAAAAAATACATAAATAAAATAATGAATGAACAATGATGATGAATGAATGATGATTTTATGTTGTGCAATCACATGCTAGAAGTTAATTATGTTAATTAGTCATATTAATTAACTATTTAATTATTTATTTAATTATGTGCCACAAAAGTATTCCTTGTTTAGGATATTTCTAATTTTACGTGCACTAGTGCAAAATAAATCAACTTCCAAGTTCGGTGGTAAACTATTAAATGCTTTTACACTGCGAATGCAGAATGTGTTGCGCCTATAGTTTGTTGCAGCGAACTGTGCGTGTAATACTGGTCGCTTTCTTAGACTGTTCTGATTAGTGCGAAGAAGTATTTTGCTGAGTAATTCGGGACAGTCGATCGAGCCGTTTGCTACGTTAACCAAGAAACAAATGTCATTTATATTCCGTCTTAAATCCAGTGGCAAGAAGTGGTATCGCTTACAACGGTGTTTATAATCAGTTGAGAATTGCCCCGCCTTGTAGTCCAAGTACCGCAAGAATTTTCTTTGGACAGATTCAATGCGAGATTTGTAGACCTCGTACTGCGGGTTCCAGACTTGAGAAGCGTACTCGAGGTGACTGCGTACGAAGGAACAATAAAGAACCTTGATTGGTTTCAAAGAACGGAAGCTGGAACATGATCTAATAATAAAACCCAAGGCTTTTGAGGCCTTATTCACAATGGATTCTATATGACCGTCGAAAAGAAGCTTACTATCATGCAGTACACCAAGATCTCGAATACTGTTCACTTTAGTTATTCTATGACCCTCCAGAAAGTATCCCAGACCAATTGGAGATTTTTGACGAGTGAATATAATGTGAAAACATTTGGTTGTATTTAATTGCAATTTGTTACTTTTGCAGTATAAAACAAAACTGTCAAGGTCTTTCTGAAGTTGCTCAGCATCAGATAAAGTTCGCACCAACTTAAGGACCTTCATATCATCAGCATATAATAAAATGTTGGAGTTTTTAAAACACTTCCATATGTCTGAAATAAATATTGTGAACAGTAACGGCCCTAAGATTGATCCTTGGGGTACACCTGAAGGAACTAAGTTCCACTTAGAAGTATACCCACGCAAGACTACAGCTTGTGTTCGATTGTCTATGTAGGAGGAAAACCAGCGGAATAGATCACCATGTATGCCGGCAGATAATAACTTTTGTAGAAGCACCCGGTGATCTATGCGATCGAAACATTTGCTATAGTCAGTAAATATTACGTCAACTTGACATCGCCCTTCCATCCCGGCTGTTATAATTTCATTGGATAATATTAAGTTAGAGGTAGTTGACCTTCCTCTAAGAAAACCATGCTGCTCATCGCCAAATTGGCATTTAAATGCAGAGTAAACCTGTAAATAAACCACCCGCTCAAGGATTTTTTGTTAGAATAAGCATAATTTGGAAATGGGTCGGTAGTTTTCAATATTCGATTTATCCCCTTTTTTTAATAATGGCGTAATGAATGCTGATTTCCATATCTTAGGGACAATGCCTTCTCTTAAGGACCGCTCGAATAAAATGCAAATAGGATTAACTAAGCTTTGCGCGCAGTTTATTATAAAAACGGGAGGTATTAGATCGCATCCGCCAGATTTATAAGGGTCAAGACCCTTCAGCAGTGTTAGTACTGAAGACGGGCACACATTTACCGTACAAAGGTTCACCGAACTACTGAAATGGCTATCTACATATATATTCTGTTGATCAGAATCCGAGCCAGGTTCTTGGAAAGTAGACTGAAAGAAGGAAGCAAACAGTTCAGCGATGCCCTCGCCGGTGTCTGCAGATTTGTTCAAATAATGCAATAAACTGGGTAATGTGTCAGAACTCCTCTTACTCTTAATATATGCCCAGAAAACTTTAGGGTTACTAGTTATGGAGGATTCAATTTTTTCCATATAAGCGTCATAACATTCCCGCTCTAGATGCTTAGCTCGGCTACGTAAGAGAGAAAAAGAGTGGTAGTCTGATAAGTTGCCGTAATTTTTAATATCATCAAACCCTTTTATAAAAATAAAGTAAAGTTATGTTATACGGATACAGATTCCTTAGTGTATGAGATATTTACATCAAACTTTTATCAAGATTTGAATTTTAAGCTTTTAGATTATTTTGACACTAGTAATTACTGTATCGATAACGAATTTAAAATACGTCAAATTAATAAAAAAACCCTGGATTATTCAAAGATGTGATGGGAGGAAAAATCATCACAGAATTCGTTGGTTTAAGGTCAAAATTGTATTCTATTAAAAAGGGGTCACTCTGCTATTTTGAAAGAAATGTATTAATGAATAAGATTTTACCACGTAAACCAGATTATATTTAAATTAGAGTTAGTTGAAAGTGTATTTATGTGAATGTCGTAAGTTATTTTATAAGTTATTTCGTTTTATTGTGTAAGAATAAAATGATATTATTATAATAGAAATAAATGTGATATTGTGAGAAACCATAATTGTTTTATTTATTCAGCTTTACATTTTTTGTTGATCATGAATACAATAACCTTAATATATTTAATAAATCGCTTGCCAATGAGTTCGCCGAATTCAAAACTTTTGTTTGGCAGGCCCTGAGCAAAATGAAGGCCCATATCACTTCACTGGTGGCTACAGTTGACCGTCATGAGACTTCGATGCGGCGAAAGGTTCTTTTCATACACGGAGTTCCTGAAAAAAGTGATGAGAAGGTACGGGAGACCGTCTATAGTGTACTCTCAAGTCGCTTGAAGCTGTCTGATGCGGTGATCAACAACACTATACACGTCTGTCATAGACTAGGTACCTCGAGACTCAAAGCCCGACCCATCCTTGTTCGGTTTTTCAGCATGGAGCACAGGCAACTTGTATGGGGTAGTAAAAAGTCGCTCAAGGGCACGGGGATTACGTTGTCGGAATTCTTGACCCAGTCTCGTCACCTTGCATTTACTGCTGGACCGTCGAGGGCAAGATTGTTGTTATAACGCCGGACAAGTCTCGCCACAAACTTGAAGGCATGGATGAACTGCGTAAGTTGTTTGCCCGTTTTCTTATGCCTATTGCCGGCGATGCAGAGGACTCAGCACCATCGGACGAGCCTGGATCGCCAAAAGAGTTGCCTGCTATCCCTGTCAAGGGTACGAGGAAGGCTCGGCGGCGCAACTGAGTACTTTCAGGCTGATTTTTACATGCTTGTGCAACTACCTTATCGTATGTATCCATCTATTGCTATTAATGTACGTATATCTGTTCTAAATTGTTTCTTCATTCTTCTTACACCGTCATAAAAATTTATGTTTTTAAATTTAGTGAGGGTGACGGTTTTCATCACTCCTATTAATATTTAATTAATTGTCAATTGTCATCTGTCACTGTCAACCTTGTCATTGTTGATTGTATTTCCTTGACGTGACGTTTCATTTCACTCTTGTTAAGTTTTGATTTGCACATTTTGTTTTAGTATTTTATATATATTTTGTCAGTAATTTATTAGGAATTTATTATCTACCTTTAATATTGGTGACGGTTTATTTTATTTTATATACGTATATATTTCTTTCAAATCTGATTCGCTTCAAATGAAGCACTGTGTGAGTTAGTGGGTGGCTGACAGTTCTTTGTATATTGATACTTTAAACTGTCAACTGCGCGTTTTAAAGTAATTTGTTTGTCATTTTTATTTTTATTGTTTTTGCCTTTTATTTTTATATTTATTCTATACATTTAATGTTTGACGACTTAACTCTCAACGATAGTTTCGTCTCATGCTCTTCTTCCACTGACAGTTTTGTTAGTGCCGGCAGTGATACTTCTCCACCTATCACACTACGTGGTAAAATCGCCTCTGCGTTTTCTACTACTCTCAATGACCTCCATTTAGTCCACATTAATGTCCAGAGTGTTCCCGGCCATTACAATGACCTTCTGGCGTCCATTAGCAGTGAACATATCGACGCTCTGTTGATATCTGAGTCATTTCTTAAACCTTCTCTTCCTTCTAAACATTATGCTCTTCTTGGCTTTGTCCTGATCCGCAATGACCGGACTGGCAAAGGTGGTGGTGGTGTGGCTATTTACCTTCGTGCTGACATATCCTTTAAGATCATTTACACCTCTCCCAATCTTTATTCCGAATCAGCTGAATATCTCCTCATTGAGTTTATAGTTCACCACACCAAAGTATTGCTAGTTGTAATTTACTGCCCGAACCTTCACATAAACTACTTTGACTCCCTCGAATCTGTATTGCAGGAATATTGCCCTCTTTACAACCACATCATAGCAATGGGGGATTTAAACACTTGCTTGTTGAAGCGTGACTCCCGTTCTCTCAAGCTATCATCTCTTTTGTCTTCTTTCAACCTTCACATTCTACCATCTTCTGCTACCCACTTTGCTCCTAATTGCACTCCTACTCTACTTGACCTCATGATTGTTTCGTCTCCTAATAACGTCTCTACTCACGGCCAATTTACAGCTCCCTTCTCCTATCACGATCTTATATTTATGTCCTATCGAATCCGCCGCCCCAAAATTAAACCTCAATATCTCCTATTGAGAAATTATCGCTGCATGGACCTTCAGGCGTTGAGTTGCGATGTTGAGGCTGTTGATTGGTCGACGCTGCTTGCAACACAGAACGTTGATGATGCTTTATCTTTTTTCAATGCTAAGGTTATGGAAATATTTGACAAGCATGCTCCTAACCGTCGAATAAAAATAAGGCATGAGCCTGCACCCTGGATAACATCCACCATTAAGGAGCTTATGGCTAGAAGGGACAGAGCTAAAAGTAGGTATAAGCGGAGACCATCTGAGGCGAACTTGCTGCTTTTCAAGGATCTGAGAAACCGTTGCAATCGTCTGTGTCAGGATGCTAGGAGGCGCTACTTTCAAGATTCTCTCGACAAACTTAATCCTTCTGATAAATGGAAATTTCTCAAATCAGTTGGTATCGGTAAATCTCCTAAAGTTGACATCTGCAAAGATGTAAACTTAAATGACCTGAATCTTCACTTCTCCCTCTCACCGGCTTCTTTAGGTTCATCTGCCAAAAATTGCACTTTATTAGAACTGTCGAGTATGCCGGTACCGAGCTGCCCTCCCTTTGAATTTCACACTGTGACTCACTCCGAAGTAGAAAAATCTGTGTTGGCTATATCTTCCTCGGCGGTTGGCAAAGATAATCTCAGCTCGAGGATGATTATCCCTATCTTACCGCAATTACTTCCCATCCTAACCTACTTATTCAATTTATCCTTTTCCTGTTGCACTTTCCCATCTCTTTGGAAACAAGCTTTCATAATCCCTTTGCCCAAATCACCGAATTCCTCTATTGCATCTCAATTTAGGCCTATTTCGATTCTCCCTTTCCTTTCTAAAGTCCTCAAGCACATCGTACACCGTCAAGTTTCCTCTTTTTTAACTTCCAATTCTCTCCTCTCGCCTTTTCAATCTGGGTTTCGCCCGGGCCACAGTACTGTCACAGCCCTGATTAATGTCACTGATGACATCCGTTTGGCCTTGGAGAACAAGCGCCTTACGGTACTTGTTCTGCTTGACTTCAGTAGTGCATTTAATTCAGTGGACTTTGACGTACTGCTGGGAATACTGCAATCGATAAATTTTTCTTCATCTTCGTTAGCTTGGTTCTCTTCCTACCTTCGGGGCCGCTCGCAGTGCGTCCGTCATGAAGATTCTACTTCTGAATGGTGTGAGCTCTCTGCGGGGGTGCCTCAGGGTGGCGTCCTCTCCCCTCTATTATTCTCCATTTTCATTAACTCAGTCACTACTGCTATAACTTCAAATTTCCATCTTTACGCAGACGATTTGCAGGTGTATAGGCATTTCTTGCTGGCCGACGCTGATGCTGCCATTTCAGCCATGAACGTTGACTTGGCTCGCATTAGTTTGTGGGCTAAGTCCTACGGCCTAAAATTGAACCCAGCTAAATCTCAGGCTATAATAATCGGCAGTCGGTACTACCGCAACTCACTTGACCTGAACTGCTGAGATTAACTATATCTTGATGGTGTTCACATCCCTTACTTCGATTCCGTTAAAAACCTGGGTGTCATATTTGATTCTAACCTTTCTTGGCGAGCACACATCAATGAGGTCAGCCGTAAAGTGCATTATTCTTTCCATTCTCTCAAAAGCCAATCCAATATTTTCTTCCCCATAAAACCAAAATTTCCCTAGCACAATCTTTGATCCAGCCCATTATTGATTACGCTGACGCCTGCTTTTTAGACGCTACTGAGGAGCTATTAAATAAGCTTGAGCGCTTGCAAAACTTGTGTATTCGGTTCGTCTTTGGTCTACGAAAGTACGATCACGTCTCCGACTTCCGCAAGGATCTCAAGTGGCTCCCTATCCGCCTTCGCCGGAACACTCGGATATTATGTCTCCGCTTCAACATCCTGCATAATCCACAATATCCATCCTATCTGCGAGAGCGTTTTTCCTTTGTAAAGCCTCCCAATGCTCCGTGCAGATCCCACCTCAAAACCCTTCTAAAGTTCCAACCTCATAGCACGGACTTCTACTCCTATTCCTTTTCCGTGCATGCAGTCAGACTGTGGAACTCACTGCCGCCTAACTTACGCAACTCACCTACTATCTCTCTTTTTAAGCAAAGAGTAAAAGAGCACTACCTTTCTTCATGACTTAAGTGTATATTTATTTATGTATTATAATTTATGTTTAAATTAATATGGTACTATAAACTTTTTTTTTCTATGTAACTGTAAGGGTCGGAGGTGAAGCAGCTCGCAGTAAAAAAGGATTTGCAATAATAATTTTATATTTTCTTAAGAGGGTGTACACAGACAAAACTGAGCGAAGGAAACGTGCGGCGTGGGCCGAGTATTGTATTAGACTAGTTAAGTTAAGTGGTTACGTTAAACGGTGGGCTGTACCCCTTCCCCTCAGTTCGTTCCTCACCCCGCACGTCTCCTCTTACAATGTTAGTGGAATACAAATATGTTTTCTAGTAATTACATTTATTACCTAATTAAAAAAATACGATCGCTATATTTATCGCGTCGCTAACACGCCCCACCCTAGTGCTGCCTCAGCAGCACTCATCATCAACTGCAATTCGAGCGACGCGCGTGGCTGATCTAACAATAACTCCATTCTTAGTTTTTATTTTCACCATCCTTACTCGGCCATCTTTTCCTGGGATAACCTCCTGTATTAAGCCTTTGGGCCATAGATTACGGGGCCCGTTTGGATCTACTACAAGTACTAAATCGCCCACTTGTAACTTTCTCTGCTCTTCCTGCCACTTCTTGCGGGGCAGCATATCTGGTAATATTTCTCTGACCCATCTGCGCCAGTACATGTCCGCTAATCTTTGCGAAATTCGCCATTGCTTTCGCAGGTACAAATCCGAGTCATCGAAATCTCCAATATGAGGTAAGCTGGATGATGATCCCACCAAGAAGTGATTGGGTGTTAAAGTTTCTAGGCTATTCGGGTCTACGGATACGTGAGTCAGCGGTCGACTATTGACGATATTTTCTATTTCCGCCAGAAGCGTGTTTAATGTTTCATCTTTTGGAGCGCGTTCATTGAGCACAACTTTAAGGCTGGTCTTTACGCTTCTGATAAGCCGCTCCCAGGCCCCACCCCAGTGGGGACTCGCAGGCGGTATAAAAGTCCATTTCGTTCCGTGATTCAAGGCTTCACTTTTCATAACCTCTTGGTTTAAATTTTGAATTGACTTCTCTAATTCTGTATTCGCCCCTCTTAGATTCGTCCCATTGTCGGAATATAAATATTGTGGCCATCCTCGTCTCGCGGCCATCCTTCGTAACGCCATAATGAATGAGTCCGTGGTAAGTGTAAAGACAACTTCCAGGTGGATGGCTCGTACAGTCATACACGTAAATAGAACGCCGTATCTCTTTTCTCGGCGTCTTCCCACTGTGACGTCCATGGGACCAAAGAGATCTACGCCGCAGAAAGTAAAAGGACGTTGATGATGAGCCATCCGAGCACCAGGTAAGTCTCCCATTCTTGGTACTTCCGGTTTACTCTTTCTTGTTCTACACAACATACATTTAGATGTCACACTTTTAACGAGAGGTCTCAGTCTTGTGATCCAGTATCTCTGTTTAACTTCGTTCACTACTGTCTCTTGATTTCCGTGAGCGTAGTAGTGGTGATAATATCTCACGATTAATCTGGCCATGTAACTTCTCCCATCTAATATTATACGGTTTTTTGTTTCAGGAAGGACACCAGCAGCAGCACCAATGCGGCCACCGACGCGCATGACTCCGTGTTCGTCAAGGTAAGGTGACAAGGTAAGTATATTACTGGTTTTTGATATACATCTATTATTTTTTATTTCAGCTATGTCCCTCTCGAACGACTGTGCTTGTGATTGCTTCAGTAATAATATTTCAGCTCTTTCCATGGTGTCGTCAAACTCATATGTAAGCTTCTTACATTTATTTATAAATTTTAGTACTAATGAAGTCGCTCGAAGCAAGCGAAGCCACGAAGAAAATCTTGTAGCATCAGGTACAGGTAAGTTCACTTCTCTTACTGTTTGTATACTATTTATGCATTCTAATTGTGTTTCTATTCTGTTGGGTTCAATAAGCGTGAAGTCGCGAGGCCACTGTTTTTCATCGCTACGTAGAAAGGTAGGTCCGTGTATCCATTCTTTTTCCAATATAGAACAGTCATATGACTCTCTGGTGGCGATATCGGCTACGTTGAGCTTCGTTGGTACATATCTCCACTGGTCTGCATTGGTAAGTTCGTCGATTTCGCCTTATCGATGCGCCACGTATTGTTTATAATTACGTGCGTCATTATGTATCCATGTAAGTACAGTACTTGAGTCACACCAAAATAATTTTCTATCTGCTTTCATTTTGTGTTCCTTTGTTATAGTATCAGCAAGTCTTGCGGCTAGCACAGCCGCCTGAAGCTCCAAACGCGGCACTGATACAGGCTTGACGGGTGCAACGCGGCATCGACTAGTTATAAACGCTACATGTACACAATCATTGTATTGCCAACGCCAATACGCCACCGCGCACATCGCTTTCGTTGATGCGTCGCAAAATATATGCAACTGTAGGCATGTATAAACAGTGGTTAGTGTAGACTCGATCGTAGTATATTCAGTATGCGCGGGAGCTCCGCGCTCTGTGTGCAGCGACCGCCTTCTGGGGACCGGTTTACATTCCACCTCGCTCGCACGCGAACATGCTGTCGCCATCGGATAATATCTAGGCAGGCGTACGTTATGTAACGATTGCAATAATGTTATCCATTTAAACCATTTATTAAATACTGTATCAGTTACGTGATCATCCCAGCTGATTTTTAATTTCCAGGTTTCTTGTAATATAATTTTTCCAATTATAGTGTACGGGGACAGAAAGCCATAGACGTCAAAAATAGACATAATTACTCTTAACATCTCCCTCTTCGTAGGCCTTTGTGTACCGTTTATTATGCTTTCAGGAATTCGCTTGAAAGATACGTCGAATCTTAGCGTATCGTCGCTTGGATACCAAATTAAGCCAAGCGTCCGTTCGCCCTCGTACTGTTGCCCAATTTTGAACTTTACAGCTGCGTCTCCCAGCGTGTCTTTAGGTAAGCTGTTTAGTACCTTTTTACTATTACTAGTCCAGTTGCGTATTTCAAAACCGCCTTTTTAGTGAATGGAAATGATGTCATGAACCAGTTTTATTGCGGTTTCTTCATCCGGTAGACTGTCAATGTAATCATCCATATAATGATTTGTATATATAGCAGCAGCTGCAGTGGGCATAGATGACTCATATTGCCGAGCGTTTTTATTTTTTATAAACTGGGCTATAAAGGGCGAGCAATTGGCACCAAAAATCAACGACGTCATGACATAGGTATTCAAGGGCCCGTCACGTTTGTCTCTATACAGAAATCGGAACGCATCCTGGTCTTCTGGTCTTATTTTCACCCGCAGAAACATATCTTTTATGTCTCCGGACACAGCTATTCGATTTTCTCTAAAACGCAACATTATGCCGAATAATGACGTCAGTAGGTCAGGTCCTTTTATTAAATAGTCGTTCAAAGACAAGCCATGCGTTTTAGCTGCTGCATCGAATACTAAACGTAATTTCTTTTTGTTCGGGTTATCGACGCCAAAGTGAGGTAAATACCATGTTTTAGGTGTAATGTTTATGTCACTTAATTTCTTAGCGTAATCATTTTCGAATAAATGTAGTATGCGCTCTTTATATCTCTGAGCATATTCTTCATTTTTTTTTATCTTCTGTTCAACTCCCTTGAGTCTAGATAGGGCGGTCGGAAATGAATCTGGCATTAGACATTTCTCGTCCCTCCATGGTAAGCCAACATGCCATCGACCATCAATAAGCATAGAAGTTCGTTCTAGGATATTTTCAGCGCGTATATCTTCAGAGTTCTGCCTCGGCTTAGCAGATACGCCCATGGACTCGATAGAGAACGACCTTCGCACTTCCTCTTGAATATCTCGCAGAATACATTCTGATTCCATGACGTCACTGGTAACAAACAAAGCGGAGTGACGTGCAGGTTTAGATGAGCAAGCAGGCACCCTTCCATGCAGGCACCAACCCAGAGGAGTCCGGGTAACACAGGGTTCATTGGGTCTGCCCATCTTTATTTCTACAGGTAAGAGGAGGTGGCAGTTATCTTGGCCAATTAAAACTTCCGGTTTTAACTGTTCTGTACTTAAGTGCTGACTGATTTTATCTAAGTGCTTAAAGTTTTTGTAATTTACGGTAGTTAAGTTCTGTTTAGGTAAATTTAGTTCATCAACGATTCGCGCATTCATTGTAAACAACTTGTTATCTTCACCGCACAAAGTAAGATGCGCCAGCTGAGCGTCGCACACTAGTTCAGCATTATTCCACGCACCACGCACACGAAGACACTCTCGGCGCCCGCGTATCCCCGCCTGAGCGGCAAGTGGGGCGCTTATCAATGACACAGTCGAGCCGTCGTCAAGCAAAGCAGTCGCACTAACGATCCCGTTCGGTCCGTGAATGTTAATGGGCACGACTTTTAACAATACGGAACTAGTAATGTTTATATTAGTCACTGTTTCGGATGGTATTTCAGTATCTACCACTGGCACGGATACACTGTTGTCTTGACGCGGTACGTAGTGTAGTAAGCGGTGATGAGCTTGTCCACAATTATCTATATCACAGCTAGGAGCAGGACACGTTTCCCTGCGATGGTGCGCTAATAAACACTTATAACAAATACCGTATCGCTTTACGTACAGCCATCTGTCCTTACGCAACGATTTTTTAAACTTTTTGCACTCGGTTAACTTGTGATTTACAGTACGACAATAACGACACTTTTCTTCACTTTGTCCGTCTTGCACTAAAACCGTTTGTATATTGTTCACGTTATCGTACTGTTTACGTTTGCTATTGTCCATTTTAGGGTGCAGTAAATTAGCACTACATGTAGATATTTTTACTGCTTCTTCAGTGAGGAAATCTGACAGTAGATCCAGTCTAGGTTTAGATGATTCGGCAACGATAAACGGGTAACTGTAGTCAGCCCACTTGGCGAGAAGAGTTGTAGGTAGCTTGGACAAAATAATATTAGCTACTTCTATTCCTTGTAGGTACTCCTGGCGGCCAAGGGCTCGTACCGCTGCTACATAGTTCTTCACTTTAACAGAAAACGGCACTATCTCTCGATAATAATCCACAGACACGTTGCACATCC
This sequence comes from Autographa pulchrina, assembly GCA_905475315.1. Lineage (NCBI taxonomy): Eukaryota > Metazoa > Arthropoda > Insecta > Lepidoptera > Noctuidae > Autographa > Autographa pulchrina. The sequence continues at coordinate 14,230,316 of FR997761.1, read as the reverse complement.
TCTTTATGTCTGTCATTATACGAAATAGGATAACGTCAGCATTCCCGAATTGTAGCTTTAATGTTGACATCACGACCGCAGGCGAAGTAGCACTGATGAGTAGGGAAGCCACTGCTTCATGGGCAGCGCCACGAAGACATTTTCGCAGCCGCCAAAGGTTTTCTTTTTCGGTGAAGTTGCAGACTTCAGTAGATTCGACATACGCCTGTTCAAATTGAAGCGACTCTTTCGGATCGCCGTTAAAAACAGGTAGTTCTTTTGGTTTACTAAGACGACTGAGTAGCTTAGTGTTCTGCTGGTTAGTAGAGGAGGTGACCATGTCTTTGAATGCATTCGCTAGCTGCCGTACTGTTCCATCTGTGTCGGCCGGACCCGACGCGTGCGGTTTGCTCTTATCCATTCCAACCATGGTGTCATGCTGCAGTTCCTGTTGACTGCGGTCCATCCACCTCTGTATGTCACTACCAGCACCATGATTCCGCTCCGATGTTTCTGATGGTGGACTGTATTCTTCGTCTTCATCTAGTTCGGCCAGGTCCGCTGCTAATTGTTTATCTATAAGGTCCATTTCTATTCGTGCCTTTGCCTTAGCTGCTTCCAGTTCCAGTTTCTTTCTCTGGGCTTGAACAGAAGGAGACGATGAGCCTTTTTTCGACTTAACAGAGCACCGTGAAGCTTGTGAAGGCGGTTTATTGTGTACAACTCGTTCCGATTTCACTACACTCCCGGTACAAGAATTTTCCCTTTTGTTCTCATCATCTTTGTTTCTTGTTGCAGATGCAGGCGGCGGCATTTCCTGTGCTCCGGTAACCACATGTAGCTTTGTCTGAAGCTCCTTTTCTTTTTCTAGCTGTTTGCTGGCGGTACTGCGAGTGTTTACCATTGTTTTCTTTGGTGGCGGAGTATTAAACATGAAGATCCTGCTCGATGGACCACTTTGTAAGGGTCGGAGGTGAAGCAGCTCGCAGTAAAAAAGGATTTGCAATAATAATTTTATATTTTCTTAAGAGGGTGTACACAGACAAAACTGAGCGAAGGAAACGTGCGGCGTGGGCCGAGTATTGTATTAGACTAGTTAAGTTAAGTGGTTACGTTAAACGGTGGGCTGTACCCCTTCCCCTCAGTTCGTTCCTCACCCCGCACGTCTCCTCTTACAATGTTAGTGGAATACAAATATGTTTTCTAGTAATTACATTTATTACCTAATTAAAAAAATACGATCGCTATATTTATCGCGTCGCTAACAGTAACTATTGTACACATTGTCTACAAATTTCTTGTCCTTCTCCTTTCGCAGGTCTGCTGGAAGAGATTTCTTTTAGAAATAAGCAGTACCTTTGTACATCTTTTATCTTATGTTCTGTTCCATTTTTCTTGTCCTGTTTGTGTACATAAATTGTTAAATAAATAAATAAATAAATAACCCTTCTTTTTTTGCTTCATCGCAGTCGGGTAAAAATCAAGTTGCGACATGTAGCAGGAATATTATTACTAACAATGTTTATGCCGATGTAATTTGAGCGTATATGTATTTCATCACTCGGATACATGTAATGCTTAGTTAACAACTTTCGGTAGTCAAAGAACATAAGCAAAAATACAATCATTTGAAACTAATCACTGTAAATTGCTTTTTACTGTGTTTACATTACGATTGATTGTCTTGTGCACCAATATGTATTTATTACATAAAGGTTAGAAGATATTGCATTCGATACTTATTGCACTGCATAATAAATTCATTTTATTTAATCATTTACTAAATATAGTTCGCTTGAAGTACTTGTACCTGCACATTATATTCAACATGACTTCGGTAAGTAATTATTTTATATTTTCATACAAATGTTGGTGTTTTATGCAATGTAAATATTTAACGACTTGTTATAATATTGTTTCAGCGATCGGGATCAGACATCGTTTTTAGCCAGTATGCTCAAGATCCTTACGAAGAATTCAATGAGATGCTACGATGCGATCGTGAAAACGCCAATCGAATGGCGAAAGAAAAAAAGACGAAACCACGTCGTAAAGACACCGTGAACAAACCCAACTCCACTCAGTCTTTCGTGATGAGCAGACACCAGCGGCGAGGCATTAAACTGATCAAAATATCAGTAATTGACCTGTGTAATAACTCGCTAGGCAGCGACAGTGACAATGAAACTGAAAATGTGATTATAAGTGCGCAGTACATAGTTAAAGAGGTGGTGGACCCTATAGTGGATGAAACTGAATCATTAGTTAGGAAAATATCTAAATCGTTAATAGAATATAGTGATTGAAAATATTTGTATTAAGGTAAAGTACCCTAATTCCGCGGTATTTTCACTAAAACTCGAAAGGAGGTCAAAAATTAAGCATTTATTGTACCCTTTTCATAGTCTAACTATTTTTATCAGAACCATTAGTGTTTCTACTGTTGAAATAGACAATAGGTTTGGCTATTTGGTCTTGATTTGTATACTAAATTATTTAAATACGAAAAGAAGTCGGAGGCACCTAATTCCGATGTAAAAATCCTAATTCCGATGTATTTGGTTCCTAATTCCGAGTATACAAAATGCAAGGAAATAGGTAGGAAGAATAATATACATGGTGTTCAAAAAATCAACTTTATTTATTCACTTAGGTTTTATAGCTGCCCCCCGTCACTTTCGACCACGTCGACGTCACCAGGCTCCTGAAGGACATCATCTTCCTGAAGACGAGCCTGACAGAAGTGCAGTCCAAATTGGAGGTCTCGGACAGGACTATTCAAGATCTGCGTGCCGAAGTAGTGTTATTACGTAACACTATTTCTGTAAGTAGGTCACCTGACGAGGCGTCTAAGGTGAACATGCGTCGCGGGGCGCAAAATGCCTCCGTGTGCAGTTTTGCATCGGCGGGGTCTGATGCGTCACCGACTGCAGTAAAGTGCGATGACACGGCGAGTGCTAAATGTGGAAACATGTCGACACCTCGACGCGTTTATGCTGACGCCGCCGCTAGCCGGGCCGCAGCTCGCGCACCTAGCTGCGCCGCACCCGTACCCGCGCCCGCACCGCCGGCGCCGCCCCAGCGCGCTCCTACACGTGCCGCGCGCGCGCCGTGCCCCGCGCCGCTGCCCGCGCCTGCTGTGTTGGCGCCTGGACGGGATGAAGACGGTTTTGAGATGGTGCAGAGGAAGAAGCGCCGTCCCAAAACTGTGAAGAACCGCTGCGGCAAAGCTCCATTGAAGCCCAATGGACTAGTGCGTGCCGCACAGCCAAACACGCCAGTGTACATCTCCCGCCTGCATCACTCTGTGAAGACAGAGTGTGTTGTCGACTACGTGCGCCAGAAGTTGAACTACTTGCTGAGGGTGCAGGAGCTGGAGTCGCGTCGCAACGTCAACTTCAAGGCGTTTGTGGTGCGAGTACCGAATTGCTTCTTGCATCAAGTACTGGACGAAAACTTCTGGCCTCAGAATGTGGTGTTCCGTCGCTTCCGCGGACAAGTACCACCAGAACGCGCTAAGACGTAGTGCAAGGAAGATTACTAACCTAATTTTAAGCAATATATACTAACAACTTTTGTATAAAATATCTATGTTAGTCTGTAAGGTATATGTCTATGGGCCTTAGTAGCCTGATAATAAATGATTTATTATTATATTATTATTATTATTATTATAGTTTGATCTCAGTCTTCTTATATGAGGTTTTTATATTCTAATAAAATGATAAAATATCTTAAACCTAAACATTAACATTATTATCTGTTATATAATATTATCTTTCGTTTCGTGTCAATATTCTTTGACTAATTACTCTTCATATGTATGTATTAATAAAAATGCGAAATAAGTATCAAAATAGAAAAACAATAAACAATAACTCTATGTTACTTTGATTACTATCATAATATGCATAGTGAAAATAAAAACCAAAATACAAATATTAAGTACTTAATAAAAAAATATTGAAGTGTAAAGCTAAAAATAATTTAATTATCACTAAATAGAAATAGTATTATACTAAAAAAAAGTTCATGGTAAATTGCTTAAAATTGTGAACATCCTGTATTTTACGTGTGAAAGTACCGCGGAAGAAGGTGCTCATAGAACCTTATCCCGACCTACTATACATCGGAATAGCGTTTCATACCAAAAAATCTCGTTTCCTAATTCCGAGTAATAAAAAATGAAAGATTTTTTAGTAGTTTATACAGAAATTAATACTTCATTGCAAAATCTTCTTAAATATGATGTAATACTTGCTAGAAGTTACATCAATTGCGTATGAACTTAAATTTTTCTTCTTAGCTTTCCCATACAATGAATTAACAAAATACCTTAATAGATCACCTTTGACATGCTGTAATTACTGAATAAAAAGCAAAAGTTTACCTCGGAAATAGATTTTAATATTCATTGTCTTTTTAAGTTATCGAACCCAAAGCAGGAAAGGCCTAATCATAAATACAACACTGAAAATTAAAAAAGAAATCAATACTGTGAAATCGCTATTCCGCGGTATACGTCGGAATTAGGAACCGGCTAAAATATTTGGCACCTAATGCCGCGGTATTTTCAAAACGTATTTTCACTTTGTTTTATTCAGAAAAACATATAAAGGTTAAGTGTTTTCGATTAAAAATATAATCCTTTAAATAGTTTAACTCAAAGAATTACACACACAGTATAAAAATAATCAAAAAATCACTATTTAAATAAAAAAATATAATTAAAAATTAAAAAACACTCCTGCCATGTAAAAAAAATCATAAACAAGTCAAATATTTGCAGTCGGGGTCGGTTACTTGGGACAATTCATTACAGGTCCCCCGACTGCAAATATTTGACTTGTTTATGATTTTTTTTACATGGCAGGAGTGTTTTTTAATTTTTAATTATATTTTTTTATTTAATACCTTTTAGTGAACAACAAAAAAGCATGACACAACACAAAAAAAAATTCGTTCGGAACCCTTTGCAGGCGATTTCGACTCACACTTGACCATTTTTTAATGTCCACATAGCCTATGTCACTCGGGATAACTCAAAGCTTCTAATGATACCACAAACATTGAAATCGGTCAAGCCTTTTAGAAGTTATGGTGGAATAAAGAAACTCACAAACATACATACATACATACATACCTACATACATGAACCCTGAAAACATAACACTCCTTTTTGGGCAGTCGTGTAAAAAAACGTGGTACTCACGTGCACAGGGGCCAAAATGTATGAAGGGTGCGTTCGGACCAGCTGCTGACGCAAAACTAACCAATTATTTTAAAACGTATACACATTACTCCAGACCTTTGATGATATAACTATGCCAGGATAAATTATCAATTGAATAAGTGATCTTGCAGTAAAAAAGACTTTGTAAATCGGTCGTAAATGCAGTTTTTCTAAATACCTCGGAATTAGGTGCCAATTTTAGAACCCCTCGGAATTAGGGCACTTTACCTTATTTGTAAGTTTTAGTATGTGGGATAATAAAGGTACGTAAGAGGGTGACTATATTGTTTGTGGTAGAATAGTATATAGTTTTGTGTTTTTATATTTAGAATAGGAATAAACATAACTGTAAATAGTATAGGGTTATTATAAAATAAACGCATTATTGTCATTTAAAAATGTTTTATTTTTATATCTTAACTAGCGACCCGCCCCGGCTTTGCACGGGTGCATTGCTGATACTAAATATACTACATAATCATAAAGTGTTGTAGGGCGAAGCGCGGCCTTCGACGCACTATTTGGTATAGGCACGTGCTCTTTAATGTGTAGACCTTTTGTAGACCTTTTTAAGGTGTACAATACTGTAGTACATTACTTTGATCTATCTCGTAGGGTTCAGCCAGCGTTTGCAATGTAAGCGCAAAAAAGTGTGTTTATTTACGACCTTACATAAAAAACTCTAAGATTATCAGTGTTTCTCTACTATATATTATGCATGTATTATACATTATACATATAAACCTTCCTCTTGAATCACTCTATCTATTAAAAAAAACCGCATCAAAATCCGTTGCCTAGTTTTAAAGATCTAAGCATACATAGGGACAGACAGCGGGAAGCGACTTTGTTTTATACTATGTAGTGATAGTGATAGTGATAGTGATAGTGATGGAAAACTTACAGCTAAAGTAAACATAATAAAAACAGTGTGTGAGACTGACAGCCAATTAAAAGTCTTCACTTCTAAAGAACAGATTGATAAAGTGTGTGTGAACAACACAATGCAATACAGCCACCAAGAAGAAACAGGATGACAATCAAACTTGACTTAATACATTTCAAGCAAAATCCCAGAATTAAAACTCGATTATACAAAACTTAATTAAAAAAGCTAAGGCTCATGCACTTTCTGGCCGAGGATACACTTGTCACGAAAGGATCAAAGTCATATTGTCTGCACATGTTATTAAAATGATTACTTGCACGCACTATAAATGAGTTTCGCCTATAATTCGTAGAGGTAAATGGAACGCACAGCGTTGAGTTCCATCGCTTCGACCTTACAGGAACATTAAAATAATGTAATGCAGGACCAGAGATTGATCGCCGATTAATAAGGGGTAATATATGATACCTCTTACAGAGATTGAGGTAATCTTCAGATCGGTACGGTACCTTCTGATGATAACACAAATACTTTATAAATCTTTTCTGGATGCTCTCTATACGATCAATGTATTTGTGGATTCCAGATCTCAGACGCGTACTCCAAGTGGCTTCTAACAAAAGTACAATATAGGATTTTTAATGTTTTAGCTTGACTGAAGCACTTGGAGAGCCGCATTATGAAACCTAGTGCTTTAGATGCTTTAGCGACTATGGCATCGACATGTAATTCAAACGTAAGCTTAGAATCGTGATATACACCCAAATCTCGGATGCAGTTCGTTCTAGGAAGTACTTGATCACCTAAAATAAAATATATAAATAATTAATGAAATGACTGCGCCGTTGAAAATTACTGGCGGAATGATGACACCATTCAACTTGTTGATACCGCGATGGCTGCCCAATATTACCGCTTGGCAAATATTATAATTGTAAATCGAAGAAACTCTATTCTCAACATTGTAAGGTAAGTCCTTAACTATTTAACTATGTAATTGTTTCATGGCAATTTCCTACTGATACTTAAGCACACGTGTATTTTATTTTTTCAGCAATCTCAAACGATAAAAATTACGTTCATGCGTGTGCGTCGGAATGGCTGGTTGTCTGTGGCGTTGGTCTATGAGAGTTGATTCGAAAATTGCTACATAATTGCTTATATTTGCTAAATATAATAAATAATTGCTACATACGATATATATTTAGAACTAAAATATTTTTTTGACCAGCAATCCTGACGTTTGGTTGGCTGGTCACCTCCTAGTTTAAAGTCAAGCATGCAGAGTTTACCGAAATGTATTGCGTCAATAATTGCTACATATTTACTTCATTTATCTAATTTAGTTGTAACTTCAAACATATGTTAAATAAAGGATGTAGCAATTATTTAAATTATCCCAAGGAAAAGTGCCTGATTAAATAATAAAGGCAAATAGTTGCAGTGTGTCTTCACTCAACGGTATTGCTACTTTAGGAGGCAGGAGTTTTAAATTGTTAAATGGCATGTTATGAGTAGGTAAGTGGATAATAAGCACATTAAAAGGAAATCGTAAATAAAAACAAAATGTGGGTCGTTCATAAGATTCAGTTTAATAATATTACAATTTACTTAAAAAATATTCAATTATTAATTTACGTTTATAATATATGTTTTCAAGTTCCCAAAATAGTTTAAGTTCTGAATCCAATGTTTGTGTGAGATAACATTAAGTTCGGTTAATGTGTGAAGCCTTTTTATTAACTGCTCCCGATATGATCCAGCCAAGTTTCGTGTTTTGCAAATATGGACCATAAGGTAAACGGATAAGGCCTTCATTAAGCAATTCCCAAAATTTATCTGCACCTATGAGTAAATGTATATTGTTAGATAAATAAAAGTCGGGATCAGCAAGTTGAATATTATCTGGTAATTGAAATTTATGATTAATAGCGACCCGCCCCGGCTTTGCACGGGTGCAATGCTGATACTAAATATACTACATAATCATAAAGTGTTGTAGGGCGAAGCGCGGCCTTCGACGCACTATTTAGGTATAGGCACGCGCTCCCCGGCCCCCCGGCCAGTACCGCCGCATCCGCTATGTCCCTGGCGTTTTAAATCTCTGATATTAAATTACATGCTGCAAAGGGCCAAATTGGTCTATATTACATGCACAATGTATTTAAGGTACTTAATTGGATAAGTAATAAATTAAGGATAAAAAATGGTAATTGTGGGTTATCCTCAAGAGATAGACATATACCATCGCGGACTTTTTTGTAGACCTTTTTAAGGTGTACAATACTGTAGTACATTATTTTGATCTATCTCGTAGGGTTCAGCCAGCGTTTGCAATGTAAGCGCAAAAAAGTGTGTTTATTTACGACCTTACGTAAAAACCTTTAAGATTATCTGTGTTTCTCTACTATATTATGCATGTATTATACATATAAACCTTCCTCTTGAATCACTCTATCTATTAAAAAAACCGCATCAAAATCCGTTGCGTAGTTTTAAAGATCTAAGCATACATAGGGACAGACAGCGGGAAGCGACTTTGCTTTATACTATGTAGTGATAGTGATAGTGAAACTAATAAACAGATACACCTTTAGTTATTCCTCTAAATACTTTTTTATACATAATACGTTTTTAAGAGCACACTGTTTGGAATGTTTATTACAACACAAGTTAACTTTTCCATCGCAGGAGTATTTTTTGTGCAACTTGGATAAATTAGGACATAATTTCTCATCAAGTTCCGATACATTACAATTCGTACATAGATCCTTAACCCATTTCACTTCTCAGAACCTTTAACTATAATATTCTTATCTTTTAAATATGGTACGATTATACGATGGAATTCTCTGTAGTCGATGTGTCCTTCACTCCAATAAATGCCTCGGTTTTTTTCTATCCATTTAACTTGAATCTTTTCTTCGCTTGTTAGATGTCTAAATAAGCATGGAGGTTTTATTAAAAACGATTGCGTATAGTTTTGAGTCGCAAATGCCAATTCTTTTATTATAAAATTGTTGTAAAGATCCTTGAATCCTTGTACATCCAATATGAGAGTATCCGATTTCATGATATTTTCTTAACAGTGCTGCTAAGCGGTTTGTACTCAATTATGCAGTCGTTTAATATAAGACAATATGCCGATGTTTGATCAGGTATGTCTGAAACTCTGAATCGCTTTCGATTTCCACTCTAACGTCCACAACAGGTCCTCCTTTTAGATTATCGGCTTGTCTGGAGCAATCGATAACGAATAGTGGCGCTAAGTCTTTGAATTGTTTTTCACTTAATAAGGGTTCCGCGCGACGTCCGTAGTACGACTGTTGAAATCGAGTATACTGTTCATATAATAAAGCTGTGTTGTTGTTTGCAAAATTAACGTTTAAATTTTCGTATGGAAAGTATGTTGAATTGAGGTATACTTTAACATCTCGTATATGACAGTGATCAAACTGAGACATGTCAGAACTGGCACTATTTTTTCTGTTTGTTTGTAAACCAATAATAATATATCTGGGTTTTTCTATTTGCGATGATGTTTTGATAGACCAGGTATGTTTAGTAGTCCTAGGTAACGCAGGATACTCGTAAAGATCCCAATTTCGGAATACCATCTGCAGTGGACGATCTTTTTCTAACAATTTAATTAAACTTAGTTTTTCCTTATCAGATACTTTAACGTGCGGTACGCGCCATATGATTTTATTTATAATAACGTCTTCTAAAATTTCACCAGTATTTAATTTCACAGCGTTCAAGTTTGTATTGCTACGTAACAATATCAACTCGTGCCTACTATTTATTACAATCTTTTTAAAATCCTCTGCAAAACCGAGTATGTTGCAAAGTGGTATGGATACAGAAAATTTACCACCGTTTATATTTTTAATGCCTTCGATATTCCAGCCCCAAGAATTAGATATTTTTGATTCGGTCTCATTCATTGAAATTAATGACTTCATCGTGGTAATTACACCAGCATTTTTTTATTTTATCAATTTCGACTCCATTTAGCTCGTACCTTATATCTTGGAATAGATAGAGTAGAGCATTATTGGTAAAATGAACACTGCTCGCGGTTTCTTTTGCATCCTTTTTCTTAACAACTATGGTTCCTTCCAAATACAAGGTGCTTGCTGACGGTAGTACATACATACAAGTCCTGTTGGTTGATAGGTATGCGTATCTCGTCATTCCTGTTAAAACTGGTCACGTACGGTTTATATGAATGGTATTCGATGCCTTCAACAGTATTGTCGTAGGTTGGTGCGGATAAAACATCTAAGATATTCATTTTAGGAGACCGATAGCTTTAAGAAATGCTTTATTTTCTCTCGTTAATTTTATTCTTTTCTTCGAGCTAGTTCTTATATGACTGGGAGCTTTATATAAACTGATGGTTTTTTTTGGTTGATGCGTATATTTATTATAGTCAATCATTTTTTCTTCTTAGATGTAAATAAAGCTGTACTTCTTCACCGCGTAAATTTATCAGTTGATTGTTTATGTCCAATAACCGTATATGTATGCAGCTTATGTTGTTTTGATTAATCGGAAAGTATATTGCGTTTTTAGGAATTTCTATGATTCTATATCCTGGTGGCACGTTGAGTGCAAATTCGTGGATAATGTGACTGGGCTCTCCGTTTACGTACGAACCACTGACAATATCACATTCAATCCTGATCACGGTCATTGGCAAAATGTTAACTGGAAACTGTGAGACATGCAGTTTATTAGCTTTTAAGATCTGCTTATCATATCCTAATAGGTTTCGAAAAGTGTCTTCCTTATCGAAGTTTATATTTTTAGAACAGAGTATAGTAGTTTTTAGAGTATTGTTATTGCACAGTAGTTTTATCGAAGCGTTTTGTATTTTGGACTTTATATAATCGCTGATATCTTGCAGTTCATAAGTTCCTTCGGGTATTTCAATTACTTCCTCCGATCCATAGTAGAACTTATTGTTCTTTTTATCAATATTTGGAATAGAATTAAAAGTGGAGAAATGCAATAATGCGCACTCGTACTGACCGTTTAATTGTAATGTGTTAGGATAGTAAGTAGACAAATCTGATGACTTTCCAGTTATTGACAAAGCGAGGGACATCTTGAGAATGATAAAAATGAAAGAATAACATATTAATTTATACATTTTTATTTTTCCAAAAATTTCTTAGATATTCTAAGCATAAGTGTCCACAATTTACAGTATTGAATTTTTGGTACCTTGTATAGTTGTAAAAAATATTACAGTTTTTTAAGTATCGTATCAATTCGAGAGGCGGTTTCAAATCACCGAAGCTGTCAAAATATTCACAATAATAATTATTAAATTTAATATAAGCCACCCAATGAGTTCCTTCATTTTTTGAATTGTCCAAATTCACGATAGCACATTCAATCTGTTTTGGTTTTCTCGGTAACCGATCTTTCATGTACCTAAACTCCTCGAAAGTATGGCAAGTCGCGCGCGTGCTTTTTGATGTCAACATCAGTTAATGGACGATTAGGTAGCTTACTTATCAGTTTTTTGACGAATTTATAAACAAACCTTTACCATTTTTATGCGGTTTAATGTACAACCACTTTCCTATAGCTAATGCTTCCATAGTTTTATTGTGCCGTTCAGTTTCTTGTAATTTTTTTTTAGCTGTTTTATAGTCGTTAACTGTTTTTGCGATACCCGCAGCACCACCCGCTAAAGATCCTAATGCCGATAAACCAGCGAAAATTGGGATCAAAGGCAGAACTCCACCAGTCTTCGGTATGGGTATGACACGAGGAACTCGTACTTTCTGTACGCAAGGAAATATCTTTCTAGCAGCCAAGTAAGCGGCGTTTATAAGAGCCTTACTGTCCATGTGTTTGAGTTTCCTAATTTTTGATCTTATTTTCGATACAAAACTGTTAAACGTTTTAATCCCTGCACCAGACTTTATTTTGGCTTTCATGACTTTGCTCACCAGCCACGAACTTAGTTTTTCCCCTTTTCCTGCGTCCTTGGATCTAAGTCTTTGTTTAGCCATGTTTAACAGTTGTAAATCGGCTTTGTGACGATTAGGTAAATCTGTATGGTTCTGATATGCAATATCGTGATGCATACAAGCTTCGTCTAACTTGTTTACGCCTCGATCTCCACGTAGTAACCGTTTTTGTAGTTTAGTACCCGGTCCGCAATAATTGTAACCAGGCAAATGAAGTTCAAAGGGTAAATTATTAATCACACTATTGACTAGTCCACCACCTTGCATTGTTCAAAGTAAAATGAAATACATGTAAGAAATAATAATGTTTATATAAATAATATGATATCTACTTTTATCAATTCACTATCGCAGCTCTGTTGATCCAACTATTTCCTGCGTTACTTAAACCTAACCATTTCACAAACAATTTATTTCCTTTTCTTTTTAAAACTTTTTCTATCAAATAAACGTTTGGGAAATATGTTTTTTGAAGTTCCGGTTCATAAAAGGTTCCCAAAATAGCTTGTTTGCGTTGGTCCTCTATATGATACGTTTTTGGAATGGTATTGTTTACTTTTTTTATGGTAAATATTTCAGTTGACCAATTAGGAGTATAGCCCTTTTTAAAAACATGCTTGTATTTACTAATGCGAACACTGTCACCAACTTTGAACTTAGGTACGCAACGAAAAGAAACTTGCTTATGTGTTTTTTTTATATTTTCTTTTATGTTTAACTCATTGCATTTATTTACTTCAACAGGTTTACATTGAATAGTACGATGCTTTGTGTTGTTATACATTTTCAATGTATCTTGTAACACCGTTTCATACCACTTGTAGTTTCCATTCATACTAAAACACTTATATAATTTATTTTTAATAGTTTTTATCAATCGCTCAACAATTGAAGCCTTCTTTGTAGAAAAGGTTGAGTAATGGTTAATATTAAACCTTCTCATGAGCGTCTGGAATGAAGTATTATAAAACTCTGTTCCTGAATCTGTTTGTAAATTAACCGGTTTGCGTTGAATTTTACTGAGTATGTTCCCAAATGCATTAGTAACATTTTTCGAATTTAGCGGTTCTGCCCAGGCGTATTTTTTTTTTTTTTTTTTTTTTTTTTTTTTTTTTTTTTTTTTTTTTTTTTTTTTTTTTTTTTGACAACTCACACACGGTTATCTGATCCCAAGCTAAGCAGAGCTTGTGTTATGGTAACCAGGCAACTGATAAACATACTTATACAGGGTGGGGAGGACAATATGATCATAAATTAAACTTCGTATAAGTCATGATATTCCCAACCGTCACACAAAAAATCAAATGAATATATCCAGTAGTTTAGCCACAGGAAATTATTTTTCAGTTTAAGTATTTTCTACATGATTTAACATGATGTATTTGTAAACAGCTGAGCGCGCTACAAGTTAACGACACACGTTGCCAGCTCGCTACTTTAAAAACCTATTTTCTCAAAAAAAGAGTCATAAAGCGTGTCGTCACAGCTAAATAATAAAAAATGCATGCGAAAGTTATTACTATCCTGTTACGCACTCATGTCAATCGCAAAATATGTATGTGCGAAAGAGATAGGTAAATTGCTTGTTTCTACTTTGCTTACACTTTGTCGACGTGTCTAGGTTATAGGTTACGCGGTCAGTGTGTCACCGGACCTCCTTCCTGCTGTGACGTGTTTTGTTTTCCTCTGGAATTTCGGATGCGCCCGCGCCCGTTTGAAGTCGCGGCGCGAGTGTTATCGTATCTTAGTTGTTGTGTTGTGTTGTGCGAAATTAGACGCTTTGTTTTAATAGTGACAGGACACATAAACGTATTATAGGTACTTAGTTAAATAGTGAAGTAAACTTTGCGAAATTAGACGCTTAATACTTGGTGTTTCAAGGTTTTATTATTAAATAATCATGCCTCGTTACAATTATACCGCTTCGGAATACACCGATATGATTTTAATTTATGGGGAGTGTCACGGTAATGCCGCTTTAGCTGTACGGACATACCGTGAGAGGTATGAGAACACGCGTATGTGTCCGACCCACGGGCGTACTATTGTACAAGCTGTCCAGAGGATACGGGAAAATCAATCCTTGATCCCGCACGTAGATGGTGCTCCTCCACGTGCAAATGTGATTTCAGACGAAAGAGTTATTAATTATTATGATCGCAATCCGACGTCCAGTCTGCGTAATGCAGGTCGACATTTTCATGTAAATCACAAAACCATTCAAAAAGTTTTGAAACGTAACAAACGCAGACCTTACAAGTACAAGAAAGTACAAGCATTGTTACCGAGAGATAAACCAATAAGAGAAACTTTCTGTCGCTGGTTGGAAACCAAACATCTCGAGAATACATTTACAAGGAATGGTTTATGGAACCGACAGAACCTTCGGTACTGGAGCCGCGTGAATCCGCATCTAGTTACTAGTAGTAAGCTAGAATAATAATATCTTTTAATAAATTGAAAGAAATGGCTGCTAATGGTGACCTATTATCAAGAGTGAGAAATAACATTATACGTCGGTGTAGTTTATGTATTCAAGAAAATGGCGGACATATTGAAAATAAAAAAAAATAATGACTGGCGACATAATTATGTGATCGAAAAGTGATTATGAATAATAAATTGATTAGTGAATAACTCGCGGGTGAATGATGCCTGACTATTTGGTTAATATTCTGTGATTTGATTTGTGTAATTGAAAAAATAAGAATAATGGCGCCAAACATTACGTCGCTGCGTCGCCGTCGGCCACAGCTATAACATGAATGAAACCAAGCTGCGTTGCCGTTCTTATCGCCGTAAGCGTGCCGAGGTAAGTGTACCAATTTTATACATGATGTTTTATTTTGTTTGCAGTTTTAAGCTATTTAGTTTGTTAGAAAAAAATGTTTTTTTTAATTTCGATGTTCGGATTTATTTGATAGTTGAAAAATGTTTCTATAAACCAGTACTGCCAGTGTTTTCATTTAAAGTCGTATTGTCATCTCCACACTGTATATTTCTAAATACATACATATTATAGATAAATTACACCCAGACACAGAACAAATGATCGTGCTCATCACACAAACATTTGTCCTGGGTGGGAATCGAACCCACGACCTCCGGTATAGCAGTCAGGGTCACTAACCACTAGACCAACAGGCCCGTCAAATTTTGAGAAACAATCTATCACCAATAATATATAATTGTAACCATTGTTGTATTTTCTTAAATTTTGCATGTCCATCAGATCAGCTTGCCACAAATCATCAATCCCTTTCAAAATTACAGAACGACGATCAAAATTTTTTCTTGCCGCTTTGTGAATTTCATTTACAATTTGTTGTTTGGACATTATGAAGGCTTTTTAGATGCTAATAAGTTATCTACAACTGTTTTTGTGTAAAACTTATCTTCTAAATGAATGGAAACTTCAGATATCTTTGCTTTTAAAGTATTTTGTACATCATTCATAATTTGAGATCGCATTAACAGCATGGATTTATATAAATCTTTCGTTATGTTTGTCATAAATTGATCTACATAATCCTTATTTACAGCATCATCTGGTTCTACAGGAGTTCTGATACCTCTCAACGTCGTAGCTTTTAAATCAAATTCACCATTTTCTGTTTTCGTTAATGCATTATCATTACTCTCGAATAATTCTGACAATCGCATTCTTTTATGAATATAATGTCCAAATTTGTCTATATTCATGTTGAATGTGCTTTGTATTGGGTTAACAGTAAAATGAAACGTATGCAGAGAATAAAAGATATTTATTAATTAATAACTTTACTTTCACGTAACTCTTCGATGATGGATATTATTTCATTGTCCAGCCCAGTGTTGCCAGCGTCTCGTGAAGCAATCAATAGTTTTAATCTATCCACTAGTTCATTTGGATTATCCCAATAGACATAATCTACGTTTTTTCTCCACACTTTTTTCAACGGTAGTCCATTCCCCTTTGGTTGATTGTAGGTCTGATTTGTACTTTGTAATTTAAAAAGGGGTTTAATGACTTGCAAATATTTTTGCCTTTTGCTACTTTTGATGGGTTTGCTTGGTTCAAAATCTCGACGGTGTGCATTTGTATCGATCAGCATTGACTTATAATGTTGCATATAATTATCTGTCACTAAACTTAAGTCTACATCTTTTTTTAGCAACAACTGTTTTAAACCCGGTGTATTTCGATATTTGCGACCCGTTACTGTGATAAAATCATCACAAATCGTAATGCTAGCTGAACCTAACATAAGTTTTCCACGCTCTATCCGAACACCAAATGGTACATCATGTAGTGCTTCAGGAGATAGAGACCAAGATGAAGTATCGCATTCTTCGTTCTTATCACCCAACGATTGAAATGAAGATTCACTGTCAATTTCATTTTCATCACTGCTTTCCACGTACTCTTTACTAGTAGGACCTTCCTTGTATAATGTTTGATTGCTTTCCAGGATTTTTTCATTTTCATCAGAAGTAGTTCCATTACTGGTGTTGGTTAGTAAATTAAGTGATTCGGTTATAGGTTTAAAAACCGTTTCTAATGCTTCCTTATTCCCAATCTCAAGTTCTCTCATGGTACGTACTTTTTTCTTTACAGCGGCTGAGGCATCTATGATTTGTTTTTTCAATGATTTTTCCATAGTCGTTAAATATATAGTTATCGCTTAAGAGTTGTTAAAAGAATAATAACGTAACGATGTCAACTGTCTTAAATATAGTATCATTTTCTTATTCAAAGACAACAAATGTGTCAAATTTATTTCTGTAACATCCATTATTTTTAGAGCAATCTTTATTTATTACCACAAAGTTGTAAGGTTCGCTCCAAATTTTTGAACACATTTCACGAAACTGGATCCAAGTCATATCTGTATTGACATGTTCTTCATAAATATCTTTTAGATTAATATCATCCTGCTTAAAAAGTACGATAAGGTTAGCGTTGTCTCGTACTAACTGTTTTGGCACTTTGCTATACGTTTGGTTGAGATAAAAACAATCGATATTTTTGTGTCTGCCCATTGCAAAGTAATCTCGCATGTTACTTTGATTTTCACATGCAACGTCATCAAATATTATTACAGAGTTGGGTTTAGCATCCTGAACACTCAAAACGTCTTCATTACCATGATATTTCTGAAATGAAATACCTGGAACTCGTTGTAAAACTCTTTCCAGAAATCTAAACTTAGGTTGGTGCAAAGTTTTTGAATAAACGTAAACATTTTGAAATTTTAAACCGTTTTCATGTACTTATAAGAAGACCAATGAGCAAATTTGTTTTTCCACAATTTGACGGACCACAAATAATACAACGTATTATGTTAGGTAATAATTCACCATGACGAACACGAGTCTTAGGAACATCATCACAGATAGTGTTTACATTCAGCGATTGGGGCTGTTTAATAAACTTCATGATAAGTATGTTATAGAGTTGATCTAAGAATGACACAATATGTTCATAGCGTTCACATTTAAACTTTTCTGATCAACAAATGATACATGGTACCAGATTTGGGAACAGTTCGTTATCGCTTGAGTGACTTTCTGAAAATTCATTGCATGTCGTGCACGTACATCGGATTGAGTCGATGAAACAGAGGGTTTGGTGTTGTTCAGACCATTCTCATTTTTATTATAATAAATTACCAGAAATATTATTGGGTATTCTACCCCACGACGCGAATGCGCATGCATGAGCGAAGTGGGGTAGAATGCCCAATAATATACTACTCTATGTAAATGTAACATTACCAATAACCAGCTGTAAATATAAGTATCCTGTTGCACATATTTTCCCACCTATACCGTTTATTACTACGTTGCAGTTATGAATACGAATGTTTTTATGCAATACTTTATTATATCTTACTACAGAAATTGAAGCTCCGGTATCAAGTAGCCAAGAACATTCTTGTCCGTTTAAAGTAAACTGTACGCGTAATGCATCGTCATAAGAAAATATTGTATGTTCTAGATTAGTCTCGAAAAAACTTATTCAACTCCAAATTTTCCTCAGGCTTTTCATCCATCACGTTTACATTCTCCTCTCGTTTATACTGATTATTTCCTCTGCTATTATAAAACCTACCTCTCCTCTCCTGTCCACACTCGTATTACCACGATAAGATTCTTTTTGACCTTGATATCTGTTTCTGTTTACGTTTCCTCTATTGAAACCTCCACGCCTATATTCCTGATGCTGAAACCTATTGTTTCCTCTGTAATTCCTATTATATTGATGAAAATGTCGTTGTCCCATAAACACATTTGTAGAAGTAGACGGTGAGGTTATTTCCTCATCGACTGCGGATTGGATAGCTTCATTTAAAGACTCAAACTTTCTAGCTGTAATTATTGTACTTAACCTTCGGTTTCGCAATCCATCGGCAAAGCATTTAATAGCAAGTTTCTCATTGACTCTTTTTAGTACATTGTAATTTTCCGAATGTCCTTCTGATTGCGAAATCGTTAGGTCAACAAATAAGTCAGCAATTTCCTGACCAAAATCTGAGATTGTTTTGTTCTCCTGCTTAATAAGTTGTAATTTACTACGCATAGCAGTATACGAATTATTCGGCAATAAATGTAACCTCATCGATTTGACTAACTCAGTTACATTATTATAGTTAGCTTCAAGTCGCAATTTAGCTGACTGTGATAATCGGCTTTTCATGACAAATCTAATTAAGTTATTTTGAGACCCTTCTTCTAAAATAGAACTATAATACTCAATACCATCGATTTGCTTTGTGACCTGCTCTTGGTCATTCATTACTGGTAGCAAACTAAGTGCTGCTTTTAAGTTGAACTTCTCCATTTCGCTACCGCTTGTCTCTTTACTAGTTTGACATAAAACATCAATTTCTAAATATACTTTATTGAACTTTGCACATAAGTCGTCAATTAATTTATTTTCGGCTGGCTCTTTAAATTCCTTAACTCGACTGATATCCTCTATATACTTATTATACTGAATACACAATTCATTAGCCTCAGCAAATTTTTTATTGCTAACTAAAATATTTTCTCGCCTCCTAGTTGGTCCGATTTTAACTAAATACGTTCTTATTTTTAGTAATTCATCGCACAATTTCTTTAGAGACTCTGCCATTAAAATACATTTCTATAAGTATCTATATTCTCTAGTTCTATTCTTATTATTCTATTCTAAACATAGTGTTATTCATTACAATTCTGCTTAACCTGAAATCTTATTAACTACATACCTGGCACGCACGACGTATGAGTACCTGTCTTCCTGCACATAATATTTTAATGTCCCTAAAACGCGTTTTTTTTTTTCCGCACTTTCACCGACACGCACTGATTTTATTTAATTTTGATCAACACCATACTTTTTAACGTAAACACATTCTTCTTACTCCCGGCGCCTTATATCTTCCATCTTATGCTGTCTGCTGCTGCTCTTCAGTGGGTCTCACGTAACGTCCTCGTAAGAAGGATCGTCGCGTTGCTCTCTCCTCAAATTCTCTTGCTATCCGTTGGACGTGGCATTTCTTATATTGGCGATAAGTGTAATAAAATACCACCAATGCTATAAATACTACGATGATAATCAGCAGGATGTTAACCGTGGTGAGATGATAATTCAGCTGTTCTGCATGTGCACTGTTATTTCCTCCTGATGCATTCTGTGCTATCACTATCTCTTCTTTTGACTGCGTTTTTCCCATTGCGAAATTGTCCAAAATATATATATATTTTTTCCTTTTAAACAAAATTATGTCTTCCTAGTTAGACAGTCAATCGGTATCATATTCACTTAGCTTATTTATTCACTTTCACACGGAGTGTCCGCTGTGCTTCTCGGAAGCGCCACGTGCGAATATGACACCATTGTCACGGTCGCCATGCAAAGGCGGAACAAGTGAAACGACAGGTTGCTTCCTTAAGACTGACTTTATTCAGGATCTCACACTTATTTATAACATGATTTACTTATACACTACATTACTGCTCTCCTTAAAGTTACTGATGATATCCGCTGGGCTATGAAAAAAAAACCCTCACCATCCTTGTGCTACTTGATTTCAGTTCGGCATTCAATTCCGTGGATTTTGGGACATCCTCTAAGCTATTCTCTAAACAACCAATTTTTCCTCATCCTCTTTAGCTTGGTTTGGTTCTTACCTTCGGGGCCGCTCTCAGCGGATCCGCCTTGATGAGTCTTTCTCTGACTGGTGTGATCTAGTTGCTGGCGTGCCTCAGGGTGGTGTCCTATCTCCTCTCCTTTTCCCCATCTTTATTAACTCCGTCTCCTCTGTTATTTCCTCTAACTTCCACCTCTATGCAGATGATTCGCAAATCTATCATCATTTTCCAGTGTCTGAAGCAGATTCTGCCATAGATAATAATATAATAATAATAAATCATTTATTATCAGGCTACTAAGGCACATAGAAATATACCTTACGGACTAACATACATATTTTATACAAAAGTTGTTAGTATATATTGCTTAAAATTAAGTTAGTAATCTTCCTTGCACTACGTCTTAGTGCGTTCTGGTGGTACTTGTCCGCGGAAGCGACGGAACACCACATTCTGAGGCCAGAAGTTTTCATCCAGTACTTGATGCAAGAAGCA
Organism: Autographa pulchrina; assembly: GCA_905475315.1. NCBI lineage: Eukaryota > Metazoa > Arthropoda > Insecta > Lepidoptera > Noctuidae > Autographa > Autographa pulchrina. The sequence goes on along the minus strand of FR997761.1, from coordinate 14,209,612 downwards.
ATTCGGTACTCGCACCACAAACGCCTTTGACGGGCCTGTTGGTCTAGTGGTTAGTGACCCTGACTGCTATACCGGAGGTCGTGGGTTCGATTCCCACCCAGGACAAATGTTTGTGTGATGAGCACGATTATTTGTTCTGGTTGTCTGGGTGTAATTTATCTATAATATGTATCTATTTAGAAATATATAAGTAAGTTTATCAGTTGTCTGGTTACCATAACACAATCTCTGCTTAGCTTGGGATCAGATAACCGTGTGTGAGATGTCCCGGAATATTATTATTATTACTTTACAACAGTCGGTGACGCATCAGACCCCGCCGATGCAAAACTGCACACGGAGGCATTTTGCGCCCCGCGAGGCATGTTCACCTTAGACGCCTCGTCAGGTGACCTACTTACAGAAATAGTGTTACGTAATAACACTACTTCGGCACGCAAATCTTGAATAGTCCTGTCCGAGACCTCCAATTTGGACTGCACTTCTGTCATGCTCGTCTTCAGGAAGATGATGTCCTTCAGGAGCCTGGTGACGTTGACGTGGTCAAAAGTGACGGGGGGCAGCTTGTGCAGCTCCTTCGCCACGAAAGTGCCCAGTCTTCTGCTAACAGTTGGTGACAACGGTCGTTTGGCAATTTTTGTTAGAATTTGACTGATATTGAGTCTGAGTTTGGTGTTCGTGTGTGGTGTTTTGTGAGGATCCACTCCGGGTTTGAACCCGCGACGTGCCGTCGAGAGATCGGAGTTCGCGTGCGCGGCCGCTCGCGCTACCGTAGCAGTGACGTCGCAAGGGGAAACTACCGAGCACTTGAACCAACCAATTAAGTCAAGAATTTGTCTTTAGAAAATCAACTTTATCAACATAACAACAGAGTACATATTACTAAAAATCATAAACTACTACTGTTGTAATGGAGTTTGTTTGCTGCAAGAAAAATATCAATAATGACAATACTGGGGAGCTAGTTTGCTGCAAATGCAACCAGAATTTTCATATACATTGTATTTTTACCGACAAGGATAAGGACTGGAGTCCTGGTTAAGATTTTATTTCGTCTTGGCAATGTTCGAAGTGCGATGCGGACCAGAAATTACCCTCGTCTACAAAAACTAATTCTAAAACTCGCACTACTGCTTCACGTAAAAGGACAAAAAAGGATAACATGATTATTAAAGAAGAAATCAAGGATGCAATTTCTGGTATTACCGTTGTTCTCTCGGATTTAAAAACAGAATTCTCTAGTCTCCAAAACTCTGTGAAATTCATTAGCGCTCACTGTTATTAAACGGATCGATAATATTGAGACTAAATTTAAAGTTATTCCAGAGCTGGAAGCAAGTATATCTGTACTTCAATCCCAAATTAAAGTTATAGAATCGGATATCCAGAAACAGGAGCAGTGGGGCCGTCGCTCAAATGTGGAGATTATTGGGTTGCCTGAAAGGTCTGGAGAAAACCTATTAGATTTAATTTCTCGGCTAGGACAACACGCCAATTGTCCTAATAATCCACAGACCGATATAGACTTTGTCACCCGAGTCGCGCACAAAACTAAAGACAATAAAAAACCTAAGCCTGTTATTGTTCGATTTTTAGCAAGATACAAGAAGGACTTCCTGGCCAGACTGAGAGGAATAAAGGATTTAAAAGCGTGTGATATAGGTTACACTGACTGTTCGTCGCGCATTTATTTAAACGAACATCTGTCTTTGTCTAATAAAATATTGTTAAGTAAAGCTAAGACTATGGTGGGTGAAAAACTGTATAAATATGTATGGGTTAAAAATCACAGTATCATGGTGCGTAAAAATGACCTCAGTCCAGTTATAAACATCTGCTCTGTAGAGGATTTAAAAAAGATTATATGAATATTATTTTTGATATACCCTCGAGTTAATTATTAATTATTTGTCTCACTTGTTATTTCATTATACTTAACATTGCGTTATTTACGTTATCTTGCATGTTTATGATAGATTATAGAATTATATATTTTTTTGAGAAGGGTGAAACATATACATATAACTTTTCTTTTGTGAGAGAAGCTTCTTACGTGTTTTGTTTGCTATATCTATACTTTTATTATACGTTTTTTTTTTAATTACTTATTCATATATTCATGTATTTAGAAAATGTGATTCATGTTATACGGGGTTTCGTGTTGTCGCGATGAGTCAACCACTTTCGATGCGTTTATTTTATGATGTGTTTATTATTTTGCTGTCCAACGATTTAATGATAGATGTATCAAGTTTGTTTTTATACAATGGGTTCTATTAACTTAAGTATGTTCTATCAGCACGTTCGTGGTTTACGAACAAAAACTAATATATTTTATAGGAATGTTCTTATATCGTCATTCGACATTATTTGTCTCACCGAAACATGGCTGCTACCTGGAATCTTTGACTGTGAACTGTTTGATAGTAGATACAATGTTTATAGGTGCGACCGAGACTATAGTTCAAGATCGGATATAATGGGAGGCGGAGTAATTATAGCTATTAAAAAAGAAGTTAAAGTAAGTAGCATTGTCATATCTTGTTCTAATAATATTCAGTCCGCAGATATATTATCTATTACAATTTGTATTAAAAACAGATCTGAGCTAACGCGACTTAAGCTATATTGTTGCTACTTCCCGCAGTGTAGTATGCAGTGTAGTGAAATGACAAATTTGTTTGATCAAGTGTCGCGATATATCATTGAGCACCCAAATGACCAAGTAAAGGGTGTCTCAGAATGTTTTTCGTTTTTGAATTGACCAATACGCGCCAACCGCAGGTAGCCGGGGGAGGGGAGTGGTGTCAAACGCTTGGCCGGCTTGTTAAGTTTAGTAGCCATGAATCGTTACACGGGACCGCAGCGCGCGTTTTGCGTGCGAGCGTTTTATAAAAACAACGATTCCTACACTATTGTTCGTCGTCTCTACAGGACACATTTTAATTTAACAAGCTTAAAACATGTGCCAAGTGCCAATTTAATTAAGCATTGGGTGAGCAAGTTTGAAGAGACTGGGAATACAATGCCGGACAAATCGTCTGGGCGCAAAAGGACATCAAGAACGAGCATGAACGTCGACCGCGTTCGCCAATCTGTTATGGACGACCCACGACGGTCGTTGAGATTGCGCGCAGCTTCTCTTAATTTGAATAAATTTACGGTTCATCGCATTATTTCGAAAGACTTACATTTTCACCCCTATAAAATTGTAATTGTTCAAGAAATGAAGCCTGATGATCCTGATAAACGAGTCGAATTCTGCAGGACAATGAAAAACCGTTTTAGGAGTTTCAATAACATCTGGTTCTCCGACGAATCGAATTTTCACATCAACGGTCACGTGAATAAACAAAATTGCAGATACTGGGCTTCGAAGAATCCTTTAGAACTGCATCAGAAGCCCTTGCACTCGCCAAAAGTGGTTGTTTGGGCTGCCATATCAAGTCAAGGAATTATCGGTCCTTATTTTTTTGAGGATGACCGAGGTCGAACACAGACCGTTAATTCTGATCGATATTGCCTTATGATCCGGACTTTTTTGGCTACAGAAATGCAAAACCAGTGTGGCTACAACCACAAAACCTTTTTCCAGCAAGATGGAGCCACTTCTCATGTTACAAATGACTCATTAGCTGCTCTTCACGATTTATTCCCTGGAAGAGTGATAAGTCGCCGAGGGGACATCAACTGGCCACCGAGGAGCCCTGATTTAACACCTGCTGATTTTTTCCTATGGGGCTACTTAAAAAATTAAGTTTACAATCCATTGCCACCCAACCTGAATGTTTTGAACCAAAGAATCACCGAAGAAATCAAGTCTATTCCAAGACCGATGCTCCAGCGAGTGATGAAAAATTTTAGCTCCAGGTTAAATGAGTGTGAACAAGTGAATGGTGCGCATTTGCAAACGGTCGTTTTTCATAAATAAACTACAATAACTGCTCTTTAATTTAACAATAAATAAAACGAGTTTTAATTAATATGGTTGTTTTTATATAACATCTAAAAACGAAAAACATTCTGAGACACCCTTTACTTCTTGTTGGTGATTTTAATATTAGAAATGCCCAGTGGGGTTGAACTTACCGGTTGTTTTAAATACTAACAATGGCGATGATTTATTGAATTCTTTGTATACCTATTTATTTATTTATTTACAAAGGTTTTCCCACAGCTTGTGTGTACATCATGTTAATAAATACAATGTTAAAACTTGTGTTAATGGTCTTACACATTTGCCAATTACGGGCTAACCAACATTTATAAAAAATACGAGACCTTAGGAATAAAAAAAATAACAAGTACCTACTACAAGCGAGCACAAAAATTACAAGCGAGGAATAAAATTTTAAAATTAATTATATTTTTTTTTAAAAGTCTTAAATGAAATTACTTTGAATTATACTTGATTTGAATTATATATTACAATTTCAAGCTCGGGTGAGATTAAATAAATTACATAAATTATATTTCACTGAAAAATGCAATAGTGAGATACAATGAAATTAAATAATGTTTTAGAATTACAAAATTACTAAATAACAAAATTACTGTCGTCGTGATTTCTCTGGGACTTAACAATTTTTGACCGAAAATAATTCATAGAATCATGATTTATGTCAGCATCTGGTACAGACTTCATAAACGAGTTTAGCTCTCTACAAATCCTAGTTAGAGGTGAGTTTACACCGATATTAGATTTACAAAGGTTAACATATTCATGATAAACCTTGGTCAATGGATATCTCGGTAATTTATAGGGTACGTTAAGTGCAACTCGCGACACTAATTCATTGCAGTCCAATTTACTATTAACCAGTTTATATAGGAACATAATGTCCTGCATCTGTCGTCGTTCACGCAGCGAATACATCTTAAAACATTGGAGGCGTTGTTCATATTGGTACCGAGGAGAAATCTTGTTCGTGTTATATGCAAGATGCTTGGTAAAGGCTCTTTGGATACTTTCAATCCTTTGCGAGTGCACCGCATAGTGTGGATTCCACACTACACTAGCGTACTCAAGGCGGCTCAGAACTAGTGCGTTATACAACGTGATTTTAGTTTGTAACTTAAATCCTTTGGTGTTTCTTTTGAGAAATCCAAGCATCTGCGCTGATTTAGTGACCATGTTACTAATATGACTTTTGAAGTCAACTCTACTGTCAATAATAACTCCAAGATCTCGAACTTCATTCACAGTATCCAGCAGTGCTCCTTTTATGTTGTAAGAGATCGCATGAAGTTGTTTTTTTCTGCTGTATCTAATATGACAACATTTTTGTACATTGAGCTTCATACGATTCAAAGTGCACCAGTGGTCAATTCTGTCAAGATCTTGCTGGACAAGATTGGCATCTACGTCTGAAGTCAAGGTCCTGTAGATTTTTAAGTCATCAGCAAACATTAGATATTTACAATGATGTATTTCGTTGGTGATGTCATTAATGAAAAGTAAAAATAGGACTGGAGCGAGATGAGAGCCTTGTGGAACCCCTGAGTCGGCATAATATGGGAAGGATTCATACCCGTTCACCACAAGAATCTGCGATCTACGAGACAGATAGGACGAGAACCAGTTTAACAGTGAACCATGTATTCCATTGTGTTCCAATTTGAATAACAGTATGGAATGATCTACCCTATCGAACGCACTGCTAAAATCAGTATATACTGCGTCCACCTCCAGTCTATTATCAAGAGCTTGGGTTACATCTGCTACGAACTGTACAAGATTCGTTTCAACACTTCGACCACTTTTAAATCCATGTTGGCAGGGAGAAATACAGGTATCTATATGGTGAGTAATGATTGGACAGACTAGTGACTCAAAAATCTTTGGGAAACAGGACAGAATCGACATTGGGCGGTAATTTTAAACATCTCCTGGATCGCCTTTCTTATATAGAAAGAAGAAAGAAAGAAGAAAGAAAAAACATTTATTCGTCATGGTTATGACGCATAGTTTAAATACACGTATGAACAAAAAATGAAACAAAAAACATAAATGGGCAGATAAATATGCGTCACAAGCACGCGAAATGGCCCACCGCTCAGCATATGCAGCGACCCTATGCGAGACAGTGTCGCGGCGCTGATTTTCAGCGGTGGCCGGCACTGACATTTGACGTCGATCGGGGAATATAATAAACTAAATAAGTAAAAATATATAAATGTATTATATATGTGTTAATAGGAAGAAATGTACCACTATAAAAACAAGCTAAAATAAATAAATAAAGAAAATAGATAAATATCAGAATCAATTTTTTTTTAGAGTGGTAACATTTTACACAAAAGAATTATTATAGCTTAGTCTATGGAAAATGGAATTTATCATTGCGTTGCGTAATGGCAAGATGGCGACGCACGCCAAAAAATATTATGCAATGCATAACATTCAATATTGTGGTGATTATTGTGTGATTAGAAAGTGTATAATAGTGTGAAAAAAGCGAACATGTAGTGTGTACACAAGCAAGGAGGTCGATCGTATTCCTGTTAACAGGATAGTATGGGTAAGTGAACATTTTACCTAGGCACGCCACTATTGGATGCATAATTATTACCTTTTTATTACTTATATGGGAAATGGTGCAAAATTAAGTTAAATTAGGCAGTTATTACTTGACAAATTGAGGTAGTAAACACAATAACATAAAAAGAGTTGAATTAGTATAAGTACATGGAAAATGTCACATAGTAGGTAATTACATAATTAAAAGAATTGGATTGAAATTACAGACAAAAGAAGAAAGGTCAGAAAGAAGCTGATGCTGCACTATACCTACCAAGAAGGATGATTCAAACTGCAGCACACAGCTCAGGAAGTGATTCCCAAACCAGAGCATGTATGCCATTTCCCCTGAGGTATGTTGCACTGCTACAAGTTAAGGCTAATTTGTTCCAGTAATAATAAGTTCTTAAGTTTGTTTTTAAAAGCAGATTTTGTTTTCAGGCATCGCAGTGGTGGAGGGAGATCATTCCAACAGCGCGTAGCTGCAAACTTGAAGCATCCTCTAAAAGCGGTAGTGCGATGCATTGGAACGACCAGCGGACACACTATGGAGCGAAGACCATGCTTTGCCTGGTTTTGTTTAAAGGTTAACTTTCTGAAAAGATATTCTGGTGTTTGTGTCCTAACGGTGCCAAACAACAAACTGGCCAAATGAAGCTCTCTCCTGGCAGCCATCTTTAATAGTTTTAGTTCATTTATGTAGGGGGTAACATGACTTCTTCGTGGAATATTTATGCAAAAACGAACACAGGCATTTTGTATACGTTGGATAACGCGCTGGGTTCTAGAGAGAAGGCATGGTCCATACACTATATCACAATAGTTTAACTTAGATAGGATGAGACTGTCAACGAGTTGTTTGCGCAAAGGGGTGCTCAGATATTTCCGTATTCCATATAACACCTTTAACCTGTAAAAACAATTAGCTATAGTTCTTGTTATATGTGCCTCAAATCGCAGCTCAGGGTCCATAACTAGGCCCAGATTGCATGCTTGCTCAACTCTCTCGATTCTCTCTCCCATGATCACTATCTCAGGGTTAGCTGACACAATAGCTTGAACTTGATTTCTGGAGCCCAGAACCATAAATTTGGATTAGAGCGGATTAAGGACCAGTGAATTCAACTCTGACCATACAACCACCCTATGCAAATCCTCATTGATTTTCTGCACCGCCTCAGATGTTTCATTTACCTTGAACGACAAGTACAGCTGTATATCGTCGGCGTACATATGATACTTGCAATGGGCAAAAGACTTTACAATATCCGCGCTGTATAAGATATACAGCAAAGGCCCCAAAATCGATCCCTGGGGAACACCCCTGGACACGCTGAGGAGGGAGGATGACACTCTTGACCCATCCTCTCTTTGCATCTCTACAAATTGAGATCGGCCCGAAAGATAGCTTTTAAACCACTTCACCGTATCCTTATCAAAACCATAATAAGCTAACTTAGACAGAAGTAGAGTAGTGTTAATTGCATCAAAAGCGCGGGAAAAATCTAGCAGAGCCAAAATTGTACCCTCCCCACTGTCCCGTGCCTCAAGTATATTCCCCACTACGTCGGCCAGAGCCGTTGCAGTACCCCTACCCTGCCTAAAACCCGATTGTAGGTCAGGAAGAATGTTGTTTGATTCCAGGTATTCCATGACCTGTGAGTGCACCACGCGTTCCAAGATCTTAGAAAGGCAGGGCAGTATACTGATTGGCCTTAGGTCCTTTGTGTTAGTTGGACTGTTAATTTTGGGGATTGGTCGCACAATAGCGCATCGCCAGAGTTCAGGGAATGTGTGTGTGATTATTGAACAGTTGATGATATATTTTTTTTTTTTTTTTTTCTGTTTATTTAAGGAATTTTTATACATAAAGTACATGTCAATTCCATCGTAACCTAACTTAGACTAAAATACATCTTCTTAATAATAAATACATCTACTTAATCATTATGGTTTACGGTTAAATAACATAAACAGCGCCTTAGCGGCTTCGGACAAAGGGGAGGACAATATCTCGTGGAACATACCCACATTGGTTCTGCTCAAGTGGAATATACTTATAAATAACTCTCGATCCGTCTCATAACGGGTACATTCCACCAATAGGTGATGTACGTCTTTAATTACACCACACACATCACAATTTGGAGAATCTGATTTCTTCATCATGTGTGCGAATTTGTTCAGTGGAACGTGACCAGATCTTAACCTGAACGCTGTTACCATCAAAGATCTAGTCAAACTCTCATTAGCTAGCCATGGTATTCGAGGAGGCTCACTTTGTATTGTTTTATACCAAATTCCTTTTTGCAAGGATCTCTCATTAAAGTATTCCGTCCAAATATTGTGGCAGTACTTTTTGTATTTAGGCAACAACTCCGTGTAATTTGGCAGTGTTAAAACCGTTTTTCCATCAACTGCTGCTTGTCTTGCCAACATGTCAGCCTTCTCGTTACCTCTAATGCCAATATGTGATGGAATCCATTGCAATTTTATCTGTATGCCCTTTAAATCGTTGTCATATAATTCAGCAAGGATGTCATAAGCTATCGATGTACCTCTGCCACCAGAGGCGCATCGAGCTATATGATATAAAGCGCCTTTACTGTCGCAACAAATTGCTATTTTATTCTGTTGAATTGACCGAGAGTACATAAGTGCTTCTAAAATAGCGATGAGTTCCATCGACATAACTGAGAATTCGTATGTTGATTTAAAACAATTATTGTAAGAGCAATTATTTGCTACATGAGGATCATAAAAGGCGGCACCGCGACCACTTGCGTTTTTCGAGCCATCAGTAAATATAACATACCAACCGTCATATTTCTCTTTTAACTCGGATATAACACTATGTTTTAAAATGTTATACTCGTGGTATCGTGGTATGGTATGAACTACACCATCTAAATTAGGTTCGATTATATTATTAACATTGATGTTAGTCACCCATGTTTTAAGAGAAAACATTCTTAACGGTGATGACGATGACATAATTTCGTTTTTCATCAAATTATAGATGTTTACAAGTTGAGGAATTTTCTTCCTGACCCAATAGCTATTATTAGTAAGGGACCTTAGTTCTGATAATAGATTAATAGTAATCATATCAGATCGAGAGAACGCTTTCAAACAAAATTTGCATGCTAAATATTTTCTACGTAAGTGCAGTGGAGGAACGCAAAGCTCCGACTCCATTACATGTATGGGTGTGCTTCTTATGAAACCACCTATAATCCGTAGTGCTTGGTTTTGAACTTTGTCCAGCTTATAGGTATTGGTCTTACAACTATTGTCAAATAAAAATGAACTATAATCTATTCTGCTTCTAATTAAAGATATGTAAAGTTTACGCTAATGTTTTGTATGTACCCCCCATGTCGACCCCGCCAAGACTTTAAGTAAATTAAGATGCTTTTGTGTCTTCTGGTAACATTCGTTAACTTGTTTACCCCATCTCAAACTACTATCTAGCCAAAGACCTAAATATTTATACGATATGACTAATTCTAGACGATTGTTTTTAATTAAGACCGGTAACTGGAGATTTTTACGTCCTCTGCTAAATAAACATAATTTTGTTTTATTTGTCGACAATGTTAACCCCAATTGCTCCAATAAAATAACTATAGCGTTGAGCGCGTTTTGGATATTATTTACACTTTCTGTCAAGTTGTTATTACAGGAATACAAAACAAAATCGTCAGCGTACTGACATATAAAGATATTGTTTATTTCTTTAGTGACTTTAATTGTAGCTATATTAAAAAGGATGGGAGACATAGGATCGCCTTGAGCGAGGCCCCTGCTGGCATATCGCATAATATATTTATCCTCGTCAATATCATCCTTAATTTTTAAATGTCTTTCCGTCAAAAAGTTCCATAAGTACAAGCATATCCTTTTACCTATCCCTATTTCATCAAGATTTATTATTAGTGCATCAATCAGTATATTATTATAAGCATTCTCAATATCTAAGAAACAGGCCAGTGTTGGGGAATTATTCGAAAACCCTATTTGTATTTGTGTGACAAGGCGAACTAAGTTGTCATAACATGACTGTCCCTTCCTAAATCCAGTCGTAAAAGGTGTTAGTAGTTTATTATTTTCTACATACCACTCCAAACGTTTTGTAATCATACTATGTAAAATTTTGCAAACACATGACATCAAAGAGATTGGACGTAACTTAATATCATTGTTAGAAGGGTTTCCTTTCTTTGGTATTGGTACAACTCGGATGTCACGCCATTGGACAGGTATCTCTCCAGTTACAAAAATCATGTTGAATATCTTTAATAAGTGTAGTTTAGCACAATGCGGTAAGTGATAAATCATTGAGTATGTAATTCCATCATCACCGGTAGCGGTATCTTTTTTTTTAAAACAATTATACATTTCTTGAATTGTAAAGGGGTTTTCCAATATATTATTAATTGATCGTATCTCTGGTGAGCATGAGTTAACATAATCAGGAGCCAGGTTATTTAAAAGTACTTCTTTTTTATCATGAGGAATATGTGTATCAGGTGACCGACGTCCCTTTAACCACCCTAATTGTTTCCACATTGCCGATATAGATGTTGTTTCGTTAATGTCGTCACAGTATTTCTGCCAGTTTTGACTCCTAGCTCGCTGAATGGCTAATTTGGTGTTATAACTAATTTTTTCTAATATGTTTAGATTAGCTGGCGTAGGATTTCTCCTAAACTGGCTAAGAGCTAACCTACGTTGGGCAATGAGCTTAGAAAGTGATGGATTCCAATAAGGTTGTGGTCGGAAATTTCTACTAGGGTTATTAAATTCTTTGGTCATCGGAATGTAAAGATCTGCTGCACTATTAAGTTTTTGAATAAAATTATTGTATTCCATTTGAACATTGCTAATATTGCTATAAATTGTTGAGTAATAATTTTCAATGTATTTATTATAATTGTTCCAGTCAGCTAATTTAAAATTACGTTTTTTATGTACTCGTTGGAAATCTTTAAAATTAAATTTCATTTTAATCATCAGGTGATCACTTCCCAGGCTATCATTCGTAACTTGCCAATCACAATGCATAGCTATGTCATTTGACATAAAAGAAATATCTGGAGAAGTTTGTTGAACAACATTGTTAACTAATTTCACTCTAGTTGAATGACCATTATTTAAAGAGACAAAATCTTCCAAAGCTGCATCATATATTTGTCCACCTCTAGAGTCATTTTTATTCGACCAATTGGTATGGTGAGCATTGAAGTCACCTGCTATTAGACAATTGTGATTAAAGGATGAAAAAAGGTTATCCCAATCAGATTGGGTAGTCTGTACTGATGGGGGACAATACACTAGCATTAAATAATTTATTTGTCTACAATTCAATAGTCTAAGACAAACCACTTCTATGCCACGATTAACGTAATTTAAACTACACTCTTGAACTTTAACTGATTTATGTACCACGATAGCAACACCTCCATACCCGTCATCTCGGTCTTTTCGATGTATATGATAATCACTTATGTGTAAACTCAATGATATTATATATAAAAAAGAGGTAGATATCGCACTGGCGCGCAAAAGTTGTTGCGAACAAATTCAGACAATTGTCGTGATTTGTTTTAGTCGGTTAATAGCAGCGAGCGAAACGAAGCGTGTCTGTGTCGTGCCTATAACTACCTAAAATGCCAAGTTGTGTGTTACGAAAGTGTAAAAACTATGGTTCCAAGATAAATAAGAGTGTAGGAGTTTCATACCATTCGTAAGTATATTAAAATAATGTCATATTAATATTTTTTCACGATTTTATTTCTCATTTACAAAATACATTTCGAATTATTAATATGGTGGTTCGAAAAGGACAGTGAATATGATGACAACTGCAGCGCGACAAGGACAAATAGCCATGCGTCATAGATTAATCAACTAGAAGCGAAGTCGTAGGCAGAATACACAGCGTTCGTTGACCGCTTGAGTTTGTTTAGTAATAGTGCGCTATTCAATATTATTTTATTACTCGATTAGAATGTATGTACCTAGATAAAACATTTTTTTTTATAATGTTTTTGTTATTTCCAGATTTTCTAGTGATGATGTTATAAAACATGAATGGGTCCGGCATAGTTTAGGCGGAAAGAAGTGAACATAAGTGGATGCCTACAAAAAGTAGTACAATTTGTTCTGAACATTTTAAAAATGAAGATAAATATACTACTTCCAAAGGCTACATGCGTCTGAAAAAAACTTCAGTGCCTGTGATAGCCCCGGTAAAATTAAATTTTATAAATATTACGATAGTTCATTATTTTCACAACAAAAAAAATGGTCGTAACTTATGTAATGATGTGACCCGTGCATTCAATCTTGATCAATTAATTACAAATATAATTTATATTTCAATTAAGAGAATTTATTCTATTTCAGGACAATGATGATGTTCCACAATTTCGCTCACCTACCAGTCTGGACCATGTTGTTATATCCGACCTGGATTCAGTGTTCGACACCCCCAGAAAAGCAAAGCTTAAGACGCGAGTTCGTAAATTAGTTGTTGAAAAAGAAATGTTACAGAAAAAAAAATAATGTTCTTAAAATCCAAAACAGCAGATTAAAAAAAAATGACAAGCATGAAGAACATAGTAAAGGATTTGAAAAAAAAGAATTATCTCACGGAAACCGTAAATTTTTACTTACATCTTATAATAAAAATAATTTGAAACTTAAATTTGTACGGAACCCTCGGTGTGCGAGTCCGACTCGCACTTGGCCGACTTTTTTTTTTTATTGTATCTTAGTCTAAGTTTGTAAATAAATAAATAACAATTCTGTTTTTTGTTTTATTTAAAACATCATTACCAATGTAATGTACCTATGCTTATATTCAATGTCTCATCTGTGGCAAATCCGCATACTCTATGATTCACTACTGTACTTCAAGCGCAACACACTACAGATAGCTATCTCTTTTTGTACCATACGTTCCCTATTATCTATCGCAGTCGTAGTTGAAAATGACTATACACCTACATGTAAGTACATTCGTAATAACAACGCAACAATTTCTGGACACCGCTCAGTATGAACGTAACGTATCTTCCCTTTATAATATCATTGTGTAAACTAGAATCAGGTTCCAACCAAGTTTCGCATATCAGAGCCATGTGAATTTTATTATAAGACAGTAAAAGTTTCAAATCTGTAAGTTTTGGTCTTAAGCTTTGCGCATTCCACTGCATTATATTTAAACTAAAAACTTTTTGTACATTAGCCATTGGTGAATACTGAGATTAATTTCGTCATTACCTCTTGTTTTTGTATTAATTCAAGAATATATTCTATGCATTCTTTCACTACATAACTACAAAACATTTTTATTTTATCGACGGGTCCTACGTATACTGGTGTAACCCGCAAAACAGCGAAATTCGTTTTTTTGCACCAAAAGCCTTAAAATTACCTTAACTTTATATTCTGTAAAAATTATATTAAATTATCAAGTAATTTCAAAGATACAAACTTGTAAACTAATATAAGTGACATTATTTTCAGCCACACGACCATCTACGGCATCTACACTGATATAAGTCACTTGCACCAGTGTAGGTAGTCGCATGCGCCGCGACTCGTCAGCACAAGTGTCATTTACTCTAGTATGGGCGCGGCTACGGAGTCGGGAGCACGTTAAACACTGGTATAACTGCGATGCGTTTTAGTTTACGTATTCATTTATTAAAAACTATTCAGATTTTGTTTGTCTTGAGTAAGAAGTGGTAAGAAGTCACAACAATGAAGCGCTCACGAGGTCAATTAATGATAGATTTATTAGAAAATAAGTGTAGTAAAATAAACACTCCAGAATATTACAAAGGTAAGTATTAATTGACATTTTAAATAGTATAATGATATTCTTTGTATTGTTTGTGTTGTAGTGTGTAGTCACGACATCACGTACTTATCTTGATGTAGATTAGGTTAGTTTTAGATTTAAGTAAGATAAGATATGTACCATGTTAGATACTAAGATTGTTATAAGGCACGTATTATATTGTATATATACGCGCCTCTTTAACTGAGAGACACATCATCATCGTGCTAGTACTAAACAGTATTCAATATACTTGTACAACCTACAGTGAGTCCGTGTTTATTCGTAAACCCTCATCACCTGGCTACCCATAACCCCCCACACACCACATGGCGACCCTGCCATTCGGACGGATGGCGTAGCTGTTGGCCAATGTCATCGGAACGTCGGCGTCACGTTGTAATCCAGTGAGTTCACCACACACAGGGATTATTTTATTGGAGAAACAATGGGCTCCACGACATCAAAAGAAGAAGTGGTCATTGCTCAGGTGGCCTCAGGTGGTTCGAATAATGCGTCGGTGGTGCAAGAGCATATTGCGGCGATGAGCACTGCTGTGTTGTTCATAGCGACGTGTTTTGCTGTTGCTATACTTGGTGGGGTAATCTACCTATACCGGAGGTGCCATTTGGACTGGATTAAGCAGGAGGTGAACCGGAAGGAGGTGCAACGAGTGGTGCAAACGGCCTGATGAACAAGTAATGATGAAGAAGTAAGTGGTATATATTCAAGTGTTCGTGTGTAAAATATGTTATAGAGACATTAGTGAAAAAAAAAAAAAAAAAAATTTTTGTTATAAATGGAAGTAGAATTAACGTCTATTTATGTGCAACTCAAAGTAATTAGGGAATCTATAGTTAAGTTAGGACCTAGTAGACGAACGGGGAGTAATTTCGACTCAAAGCTTAGTCAAGCGAAAGCCCTTTACGACAAGTTTAAAGTTGTGGTATCAGGCGTGTCAAAATTTTCAGACGAATTGACACAATTGATTAGTAAAATAGAAGACTTGTACGTGAAAACTATTAAGTTTGAGCACGAAGGCGAGATACAAGCAAAGATGGAGTCGCAAAATTCGGAGAGGTTTTCGTTAAAAATGGCAGCTAGTTTGCTTCCTAAAATGAACGGTGATGAAAGTGTTACCCAGGATTTAATAGAAGCCATAGGTTTATATAGTTCCATGTTAGGGGAGCTCGATAGTGGGCTCTTAATAAAGTTCGTGCTCGCCACGCGTTTAACTCAAGGGGCTAAGATGCGGTTGTCTTCACAATACGCGACAGTAGATAGTCTTTTGTCAGATATGAAGAAACATCTTCTTACGGCAAAATCGGACGTTGCGATACAAACTAAGTTAGCTCGTGCTAGGCAGGATAATAAATCAATTGCTGATTTCGGGGCACAAATAGAGAGATTGATGGTGGACTTGACTATTTCTCAAGCCGGGGATAGTCAGGAAGCCTACAAGGTTTTGCAGCCCTTGAACGAAAAGTATGCGGTTAAAAAATTCGCGGACGGACTTCGAAACCAGCGTTTGGGAACTATTATTACTGCAAGGGGCTTGACTTTGTTAAAAGACGCGATTAGGGTGGCCGAGGACGAAAATTGTACATCGTCGGGACAAGTCATGACCTTCCAACGTCAGTTTAGGCCTTATAAATTTTCAGGTGGTAATAGGGGTCGTGGCAATACGTACATGCGTAATGAGCGGAATAATTATGAACAACAAAAATCAGCTGTTGAACGTACATTCCAGAGGGGCAAAAATGCGAACGTATGTAACAACAAAGCGCAAGGTCGTAACGTGAGGAGCAATACATATCGCGGTCGGCATAGTCAGCAAAATCATAGGCATGTAGCGTGTTTTGAACATACGTCAGACGGCCATGACTCAGGCGCAATATCAAGGTCACAGTATAGCGACGATGAGCAGCCTAATAGAAATCAGTTTTTTCGGGATTAAGCATATTTTAGCTTGTAATAGTATTAACTGGGTTAATTTTGTAGTTGGTAGAATAGATACAGAATGGTTAGTTGACACGGGAGCGTCACTATCAGCCATCAAAAAGGGTTTCTTGAAATCAAGCGCGATGTGTTATAAGATTGTTAAGGACGAGTTAATAATTAATGGTGTAGGTGGTAATTTAAGGTCTATTGGTTATGTTAATTTAAAATTAGGTAGCGGAAAATATTCCTTCTTGCATAAATTTTATGTTTTTGATGATTTGCCGTGTAAATCAGTTGGCATAGTAGGTCAAGACTTTTTACAAAAATATAGTGGTATTGTAAATTTTTCGGACAACAAGTTAACACTTAGGGAACGTGAAGGGAACATGATTTCAATTCCTCTTAAGTTTTATAGTTATTCATTGAATATACCTCCGCGATGTGAAGTAATAAAGTATTTTCCAGTCAATAGAGCGGACGATTGTGTAGTCATTAGGAAAGAGTTGCAGAAGGGTGTTTTTTTGGCTAATGTAATAGCTAGACCTAGGAATGGGATAATACCCATTAGGATATTAAATACAACTTCCTCAGAAGTTGTTTGCAATATGACGGATGTGGATGTATATTCGTTACAAGATTACGATTATTGTAGTTTTGCGGAACCGGAAGTGAGTGTGGCGCGTGTTAAGGAGATATTTTCTTTGCTTAAACTCGATTATTTGAATAATGAGGAGCGGTTGAGCATTGAACAGATATGTGCAAAGTATCCAGATATATTTCATGTACCAGGGGATAGGTTGACTGTCACAAACGTGTATGAACAGTCAATACGATTGAAGGAAAATGTCACGCCAGTCTATAGGAAGCAGTATAGAATACCATATGCGCAGAAAAAGGAAGTTGACAGGCAGGTGCAGGAGATGCTAGGGAATGGGATAATTGAAGAAACAGTTAGTGAGTGGTCTAGTCCTGTGTTGATCGTTCCAAAGAAAGCGGATCGTAGGGGTGAAAAGAAGTGGCGTGTAGTTATAGACTATAGGCAATTAAATGAGAAGATACAAGATGATAAGTTTCCTTTGCCCAATATAACTGAAATTTTAGATTCTTTATCAGGTGCAGTATATTTCAGTCATTGTGATTTATCTCAATCTTATTATCAATGCACTCTCAATAAAGACAGTAGAAAGTACACAGCCTTCACAACAGACAAAGGACAGTATCAGATGTGTAGATTACCGATGGGGCTAAAGATTAGTCCAAGTTCTTTCAGCCGAATGATGACTGTAGCCATGTCTGGGTTGAATTATGATAGATGTTTGATTTATTTGGATGATTTGATAATATTTGGACGAAATTTGGATGAGCAAATACTTTATTTGGGACACGTCATTTCATCAGAAGGTATTTCACCAGATCCAGAAAAGGTTTTAGTGATAAAAGACTACCCGCGTCCCAAAACTAGTGATGAGGTGAAGCGGTTTGTGGCGTTTGCAAATTATTATAGGAAATTCATTCCAAACTTTGCTAGGATAGTTCTGCCAATGAATAAGCTGTGTGGGAGGTATGTGACGTTTGATTGGACGGATGAATGCGAGGAGTCATTTTTATTGCTAAAGAAAGCATTGATGAATCCTCCAGTGTTGGATTATCCAGATTTTTCTGATAACAACACTTTTATATTACAAACAGATAGCTCAGGATTTGCTGTAGGTAGTGTTTTGTGCAATAGAAACGGAAAGCCTGTTGCATATGCTAGTAGAGCTTTGAATAAGAGTGAATTAAATTATCCTATAATAGAGAAGGAGTTGTTGGCTATTGTTTGGTCAGTTAAATATTTTAGGCCGTATTTATATGGGAGAAAGTTCATTGTAAAAACGGATCACCGACCACTTTTGTATTTATTTAACATAGCTGATCCCCGCGACTTCGTCCGCGTCAATTTCTGTTATTATGACCGCGATTAAGAAGTTTAAAAAAAAGTATTTCTGCGTAAATGATAATTTTAGTTAATATTATGTTGATAAAACTCCGTAGCAAATAATTATAATTGGCAATAATGCATTAATTTCGACCAAATGATTACCTTAAAAAAGGTTATAGTGAGTCAATCTTAAAAGATAGACATATACTGTCGCAGACATTTTTTTAGATCATTTAAAGAGGAACAATTCTTTCATACATATATTTTGGGTAGCTCGAACCGTTTACGCAGCGCACGCAACGGAAGCTTTCAAGTATGAATATTTTTCCCCGTTTTTGTGACATTTTTCACTGCTGCTTAGCTCCTATTGGTCGCAGCGTAATGTTATATATCCTAAAGCCTTCCTCGATAAATGGACTATCTAACACAAAAAGATTTTTTCAATTCTAACCAGTAGTTCCTGAGATTAGCGCGTTCAACCAAACAAACAAACAAACTCTTCAGCTTTATAATATTAGTATAGATGACGGATCCATCGAGTAGATTAACTAAGTTTCGATTATGTTTAGAAGAGTACGATTTTGATGTGGAATATGTGAAAGGGAAGGAAAATGTGTTAGCAGATGCATTATCTAGGATTATAATTTCAAGTGAAGATTTAAAGACCATGCATGAGAAAACCATATCTGTGATGACGAGAGCGCAGTGCAAACGGTTAGAAGGTTCAAGTATTTGTAATAAAGACTCTGCGATTAGTAGGACTGATCACCCTACTATCGTAGAAGTTCTTAAGAAACAAGGAAATGACGTTGAAGTACTTCAAATAGGTGTGAATACGTGGAAAAAGTTAATGAAGAGTTCTCGTACGAAAATAATTTCAAAGTCGCGCAATTTAATGTATATGCCAGAAAACTCGAGTATTTATATAAACTATGAATCTTTATCGGCATCATCGCGAGACGAGTTGTCGAAAGATATAGTTACATTGTGTTTAGAAAATGGCATAAAAGAAGTAGTTATTTTGAAGAATTGTTATAACAATCGTATTATAAAGGAGATGGCAAAATATTTAAAGGAAAACGGTAAATCGATATGTGAGAGTTTTAAATTTTGTGTAATAGCGGATGTGCGGAGAATAGAAGACAACGATGAAAAGAGGGTTATTATGAATGATTTTCATGTTCTACCTACGAGTGGGCATGCAGGGATACGTAGAATGGTGAATAATATAAAAAAGTATTTCTACTGGCCATCAATTGAACAGGATGTCATTAAATATGTTCGTAGGTGTGAAAAGTGCCAAAAGCAAAAGTATCACAGGAATGTTAGGGAACCGATGACCATAACAACCACCGCATCTTCGTCTTTTGAAAAAGTTTATTTAGATTTAGTAGGACCTCTTGATAGGGATGAGTATGGCAACGTATACATATTGACTTTGCAATGTGAGCTTACGAAGTTTGTGGAAGCTTATCCATTAAAAAATAAATCTGCAAATGAGGTAGCGAGGGCGTTAGCAGAAAATTTTATTTTAAGATATGGGATACCAAAAGTCATTGCTACGGATAGGGGTTCTGAGTTTATTTCGAAAGTTATGGTGGAGCTATGTAATATTATAGGAAGTAGTAAAATGGTATCAACAGCGTATCATCACGAAAGTATAGGATCGTTAGAGAATGTTCATAAAACTTTAGGTGCATATTTGCGAATACAGACGAATAATAATACATCACCATGGGGTTCTTGGATTCCGTATTGGTGTTTTTCATATAATACAACTGTAAATACCGTAACCAAGTATACGCCTTATGAATTAGTTTTTGGGAAACTATGCAACTTACCAAGTAACTTACAAGGTGAAATTATTGAACCATTGTATAATTTTGATAATTATCCTTTAGAATTTAAGTATCGGTTGCAAAGGGCGCAAGCCGACGCAAAACAAAATGTAATAGCTAGTAAAATAAAAAGGAAAGATTGTTACGATATAAATATAAATCCAATAAATTATAAGAAAGGTGATTTAGTTCTTGTAAGAAATGAGACTGGTAGTAAACTCGATTGTATATACGATGGACCATTTGTGGTTGTAAAAGATGAATCACCAAATGTTATTATTCAATGTAAGGGTAAAGTAGATGTTATTCATAAAAATAGTATTGTAACAGTTAAAAAAAAAAAAAAAAAAAAAAAACTTAATTATATATATATATTTTTTTTTTTTCCTTAAGAAGGGTGATGTAGTGTGTAGTCACGACATCACGTACTTATCTTGATGTAGATTAGGTTAGTTTTAGATTTAAGTAAGATAAGATATGTACCATGTTAGATACTAAGATTGTTATAAGGCACGTATTATATTGTATATATACGCGCCTCTTTAACTGAGAGACACATCATCATCGTGCTAGTACTAAACAGTATTCAATATACTTGTACAACCTACAGTGAGTCCGTGTTTATTCGTAAACCCTCATCACCTGGCTACCCATAACCCCCCACACACCACAGTGTTGTGTAAGTTTCTACTACATTTACTACCTATATTTTTTTCAGCTTTCTTCGTAAATCGTAAAAGTGGTATCTTTCGTCTGGGGCCGCCACCAAAACTATTAGCAGACAGACCATTTTACTTTGCACTCAGAGATGACTCTATTTAGTGGAGTTATAACTCAATCTTAAAATCAATTATGACATTGTACTTATGTTTAATTACTCAATATTATTTATTATGTTTATAGCAGTTTCGAATTTCCAGATTTTGAAGTATTTTATGTATGTGTAGTGTATGTAATTTTTCATTTAAATACGGGTAAGAAAAAGTATACGTAATAAATAATACTCTAAAATCTAATTTACCATCGATTTTCTACTTTCTTCTTTCATAAGAAACTATGCCAATAAAAGTTTTTGTTAATATTTTTTGAACATTATACAAAGCTATTTTATTTTTAATTATTGACGGACTGACAGAGACCTCACCAATGTCTGCATATTGCCAAGTCATATGGAACCTACACACTAGCAAAATGATTATACTTTTTTTTCAGTATTGTTATGTTGTGTTATGTTTTTCTTTGAAATTTTTGTTTGTTTTCTCCATTGGTGTTGGTTCGGGTTCGATTCACACGTATATTACATTATTACGATACATATTCGTCACAAATCGATATTTCGTTAAGTGCTGAATCTGCATGAAGTATATATATATTACTGTAAAGGCCCGGACTACGGTAAATCCTAAGATTTACCAGTAAATATAGGTTTTAACTTATATTTACTAGGCCCGAACTACGGTAAATCCTAAGATTTACCAGTAAATATAGGTTTTAACCTATATTTACTAGAAAATGTATCTTTATTAACAATTGCGTGCTATTTATAGATAACATCTACCAGCTGGTAGATGTTGGTTTGTTTTTTTTCAACATTTACCGTCCTTTAATGTAAATCCTAAGATTTATCAAGAGAATGGTGGTAAAAGTCCGAATCGCAAACTTTTTCGGACATTTACCATTAAGAATTGGTAAATCTTAGGTTTTACTGGGAAATCTTAAGATTTACCGTAGTTTGGGCTTTTACAGTAACATATATGGTATATTATATGTTATTATCTAGTATTTTATTAATTTATTATAATGTATCATATTATTAACTAGTAATTTCATGCTATTAAATTATTAAATAATTTAAATATCTGTAGCGAACCGATTATGATATTTAAAGGCCTGTCTGTATCTGAAAGTAATAAAACTTTGAGTTTGTCTTGACATTCATATCAAGATATATTAACATCAAAATAACAACACCTATTAAGCATAGGTCTGGAAAAGTCATTGATTTGAAACTAGCTGTGCCTGCGACTTCGTTCGCGTGGATGACGAAACTTATCAATGAGTTTTTAACCGCAAGATTAAGTTTGTTTTTTATTGTTTATACTTTTCCGGGATAAAAACTACCCAGTGTGGTGCCCAGGATAATAAAGAATAATTATACCAAGTTTCATCGTAATCGAACCGGTAGTTTTTGCGTGATACCTGAACAAACAGACAGACAGACAGACAAAAATTTTTTTTTCACCCTTTTGGGTTCTGTTTCGGTCTAGTAACACCCCCCGCTATTTATTTTTTTGATATTTTCAATGTACAGAATTTTCACTTCTACAGATTTATTATAAGTATAGATAAACTTCTATTTTGTATTTTTAATGTTTTTATTTTATTTCCTGCCACACCCATTCAAATATTTAAGGTTAATAACAATGCAGAAAACTGTTGCAAGTAGTTTTCCAGTACTGAGTAAACTGTTGTAAGTGTTTAAAAGTCGATAAAAGAAGATGACTGTTATTGTTAATATTATAACCTCATATTAATCAGTAGATTGGAAATAGCATGTTAAAAGAGTAAAATCCTTAAATTTTCCTTTATTATAAGTATAAGCAAGTACACTATATACTGGTATAAGTGGCCATTTGTATCAGTTTACAGGTTTTACCATAGTAAAGAAAACAAGCTACATCAATGCAAGTGATGCTATTTTCCAAAGTATAAAAAAATAAGAAAAACCAATAATGCAATCTTTTTCCTTAGAGATTCATATATAAGATATCAAAATTTCAAGTAATTCCATTGATTTATGACAAAATTACAAGCTTTAGAACCTTTGAACCGCTCTCCTGAAAAGTCGTGTTTTTGCACTTGTACTAGTATACGTAGGACCCGTCGTTATCTTCGAAATCGATATTTAAAAGGTAAATGTCTTTTATCTTACTCACAAAACTCCTGAAATTAGGTTTTTCCTGTTTTTTTGGAGAAGATTTGTTGGTGTTTACTTCAAAATCAAATGTTGCTTTAGAAGTACTTTCTTTTTCCCGAATATTTTCTTTATAGCTGTGTGTGTACTTTTTCTTCTTTTTCTCTTTTTTTTTAAATTGTGATTGTGGGTAATCTGTGTGTTTTCCTTCGTCTTCTGAAGTGTCAGTTTCCTGTGCCTCATCATCTTATTCTAATGCTTCAAATGAGTTGTTGGCCACGGCGTCCCTGTATGATTTTGGTTGATCAGTGATTTTGTTCACCCTTGTAGTTGTAGTTGTCATAAAATCCATCGTCTCTGTCATTTCACGTTCCTCCTTTTGCGTTTTTCTATTCTCCAACCAAACTGATAGAGCTTTTCGGTAGGTACAGTTTTCAGTAGACATAATTTTCCTGATTGCCTTTTCTTTGGCAAATATAGGGCATGATTTATCGAGGGCCATATGAGCACCCTTACAGTTAGTGCATATAAAGTCTGTTGCTTCACAGTTATCGTGGTGGCCATTACATTTTGGACATACTATTTTTTTGGTAGGACAGTATCTTATTAGGTGGCCAAACTTCCAACATCCTGAGCATTGTGTCACAGGAAATGTATATGGTTCCACTTTAAACCGACACCCATACCCATGTACGTATGGGGGTAAAGTGGAACTTTTGAAACATATCCTTATAGTACTGCTATCTGTCCATTTATTAGAATTATCTAATCGTTTTAATCTTTTTATAGATAGTATCTCATGATCACATTTCAAGTTGTCACCAATCTCCTTATCTTCAATTTCTAAATCTATGTCTCGCAAAACACCATATGTTAAGTTTATTTCATCTGTCAGCTGGCACCTGTATCCTAAAGAAATCATTTTTTCACAGTTGACTAATTTTCCTGCACTTTCTTTATTTTCAAACTGAATCAGTACCTTATATGGGCTTTTGTATTGAATTCTTAAAATATTTTGGATATTTTCCGCTCTCAGTAGCTTTGCCATTCCAAATTGTTTGGGTAATACTTCTTTAGATATAATCATAACTATAACTGTATCTTTTTGCACTTCCAAATTCCAAAAAATCTGCCCATTTTCTTTTCTTCTATCGGTGTTGCTAGATAGATTCTTTGTCAACCGTTTCTTGTTTTTTCTGACAGTGATAAAGCCCTCATCTTCTTCTATTATCTCTTCACTTTCCTCTCTTGTCCTTTTTTCGGGGGTATTTTGACTTAGTGTTATATTATCTTCATTTTTATTATGTATTTCTACATTAACTTGTTGCTCGCTCCCCAAAACCTCATCTTCCACAACATCACTCCCACTGGAGTCGCAAAATTCCAAATTCTCCCCTTCGTTATTCATCGTACAAAAACATGTAATAAACTATAATTGTAGGTAGATGTAAAAAAGTAGGTAGCTACAAATGCGGGACTCGCTATCAGCGCGTGCGCACACGATCGCGTCTCGCGCGTAACTGTCAGTTGATGATATCTGTGATGGCTTGCAAGGTAGTTGGTAATGTGAGGTTTATCATGTCGAGACTGATGCCATCGACACCCTGTGCGTTAGACTCTAGGCTCCTTATTATCCTGAGGATTGCTTCGGAATTGGTTGCTGACAGAGTGAAAGCAACATCGCTAAACCTATGCGACTCAAAGAAAGATGACTGTAAATCATTAAGACTACAATTACCGGGCACATCCAGGAACGCCGCATTGATTTCGTCAGGGTTATCAAAGTATTCCGGTAGCAGTCTTTGTTTGTGGTCAGGCAGCACATCCGCCTTCAATTTGCGCCATAATAATTTAGGGTCCCTGATATTATTATTAATACTACTAGCGAAATAAGCGGTCTTCTCGTTAGCCAGCGCCGTGATGGCTAGATGCTTGAGGTCAAGGTAACTACTCCTGTGTTCTGGTAGCTTTGATTTTCGAAATTTGTCCCTGGCCTCATCTCTCAGTTTCGATAGTAGTCTGATGTTATCAGTGATCCATGGAGTGGGACGGGATCTAAAAGTTTTACACCTAGTGGGAGCGTGGAGGTCGAACAGTTGGATAACAAATGAGTTGAAAGTTTGCACCATTGAATCAACATCATTCATGTCACCCAATGTAGACCAAGGTATACTTTATAAATCCCTGTCGAAATAATCCTCCAGGATGTCTTTGAGAGGGCGAAATACCACTGATCTAGGTTGGCATTTAGGTTTCTTGAAGACTGTCTCGCAAGTAATGAATGCATGATGGCTAAGCTCACTTATATGATTCACCACAACATTGCGGATTGGAGCATCAGTGCAGATTACGTCAATGAGCGAGCTACTATTACCTATAAAATGCGTGGGGGTTGTGACCACTTGAGTCAAGTTGAGACAGCTGAGGAAATCTGCAAGTTCTTTGGATTTCGAGCTGTTGACGTCTATCATATTGACGTTGAAGTCCCCTAACAGTATTAGATTATCGAAGGGGGCCAAACTACCAATACTTGATGTTAGTCCGTCGAGAAAAGACTCCAGTTCCAGCCATGGTGGGCGATATGCAGTGCCAATGAGCAGTTTAGTTTTATTTATGGTGAGAGTTAACCAAAGCTGTTCGACATTAAGGTGTTCAGGGTGTGCTCTGACACGTGCAGGAATTCCATTTCTGATGTAGAAAGCGACCCCTCTGCCGCGCCCTCCACGTATAGACAATGGTCGCGGGATGTGTTTAAGTTTATAACCAGGTACGCTAGGCGCCCGGTCATCCTCACCCTTGCGCAGCCAGGTTTCGTTGACAGCCATTATGTCCACTGAATGATTGCCCATTGCTACCAAAAACTCGTCCTGGTTAGTCCCCAGGGAGCCCGCATTCAACAAACCAAACCTAATATGTTTATTTGGAATCATTTGTATTCATGTTTTGTTGTTTGTCAACAGACAATGTTGTAATATATAATGTAGATATAATTTGTAAAATGTGTATGATGTTGTGATTGATATGAAATGTATAATTTTTTTTTTTTTTGTGAATGTTTTGTATATAGTTAGAGTAATTAGTATGATTATGTAGGATGTAAATAGGTGTATAAATAAGTGTCAATTGCGACATACCATGCGCGCCAGCCAACGTGTAAACCCCGCGATGTGTATAGTTAAGACGCATATTTTCCCTTCCATTGATACAAGACAAATAGTTATTTACAAACAATAATATAAAAAAAGAGCAGTGATCAAGTTGTTTCATTATTAACAGGTCCAAAGATCCTTGCAATGTCCTCATCAGTGCGGATCCTTTGAGTGGAATCACTCGGGCTCCGCCTAGCGAGTATGCGCCCGCGCTTGGTCCACACAAATCTCCAATTGTGGAGGCCAGCAGCATCTCGGGCCAACCGAAACAACCGACGATTTGTCTTCGTGAGGCGCTCGTTGATGAAGAAGCGCTGTGACGGGCCGGGCTTGTCGAGATCGGCGGTGGTCGCTCCACGCCGCACGCGCGCGCTCACCAGCAGATTGTCGCGCAGGTCGCGGCGCGCCAGGCGCACGACTATGGCGCGCGGCCGCGTTACCACCGGGCCGGCAGAGCTAGTGGCGTTGAGCTGCTTGCCGCCGACCTGCTCCGCGCTGATAATGTCGCGCTCCTCCAACTGCACCCCTAACTTAAGGCCTACGACTTTTACAATATGGATAGGGTTATCAGAAGGAGCCTCCGGTATATTGGTAATCTCCACATCATTCGCCAATAGGTCCTGATCCCTATCGTTCAGCTCACGCCTCAACTCCTCCACGACCTCATCTACCGATGAACGACCCGAGGAAGCCTGTAGTTCCAATGCGCTTATTTTGGCCTCAAGGCCATCGATGCGTGCATTACAGTTGCTCATCGATGAAGCAAGCTGCACCATCTCCAACTCCATCTCCTTGCGAAACTCTTGAATCTCCGCACGCATCGCCCTCAACTCATCCATGAGCAAACCTAAATCAGAGCCTGCGATAGGAGAAATTTCCCGTGCCGCGATGACAGCTGAAGAGGCGTTCCTATGTAGCGGCGTAGAAGCAGACGAAGGGCTAGTGGATTGTTGCTCGCCGACCACGGGTGCTGGGCTGGAGCAGCTGACATCCAACTCAGTAGTTGTACGGGCCACCACCGGTTGACCTGCCGAGCCAGCCGGACCTCTCGCCGAACCAGCCGGACCTCTGACTGGAGTCTCTGCCCTGTTATCCCTGACCAGGTTCTTTTTACATTCAGGGCAGCGCCAGGATGCTGGGATAGCTACGTCCGGTTTTAAACCAACGCATCCTCGGTGGTATAATCGCCGACACTTGCTGTTACCACACTTGACGCCCTCTATCGCTGATGCAAAGCGACTGCAACCTGCGCACTGGATACCCGGCATAGTGGTAGGCAAAGAGATAACTTGCGTCTCAGATAGTTCAGTGCAAGATCGCTAGATGGCGCCACCGGCCCGATATCGATCGTTAACGATACCGAGAATATCTTCCTCCTGTCAATGTTTGATTGTCAGATTGACAAGTTTGGAGTGACGAGAATATCCCCGATGTCAACAACACTTTTTAAATAGAGGGTAGAAATTAAATACGCCGTCACTGTCTATAATTTTTTGTTTAATTGAAACCCTTATGCACTCAACTTACTGCCGACTTCAATGTATGTCACTTAGCGTTGCACTGTGTTCACAATAAACGTAAGTAATTGAGCAGATACTGTAGTTTACGAATTATTTAATTATAAAAAGTATGATAAGTGATCTACACCGACAGACGTCAAACGTCAAAGTCCTATATATATATAGGGACGATCCTAGCTTTTTTCCATACTTTAGGAAAAATTCCCTTTTCCAACGAGACATTAAAAATCAGCCACAGCGGCAGTACAAGAACACTGCTACAACGTTTTATAAACAAGGGTGGTATACAGTCAGGACCAGGACCTTTAGATGAATCAAGGTGTTTGAGTTTCTTTAGTATCTCTTTTTGTGTAAACTTTATGTGGCTTAGAACGTCACTAGAGTTTGTTGATCCTTTAGTTTTAATAGGTGAATCTCGGCTGAAAACTGATGAGAAGTGCGTAGCTAAAAGATTTGAAATATCAGTTCCAGTGCTAGCTGTCAGGTCATTCATACACATTTCAGCAGGAACAGATGATTCTCCTCGACGTTTGTCCTTTATGAAACGCCAGAAGGCTTTGGGGTTCTTCGGTATGTCACTTTCGATATTAATTTTATATTCGTTGTAACAGTTTTTGGTAAGTTTATGGGCGCGGCTACGGAGCAATTCATATGTAAGTTTATCGCGAAGATTATTATTTTTGCGGTATTTCAATCTGACTTTTTCTTTTTCAGTTAAAACTCTAATTAGCGCGACAGTAAACCAAGTAGGAAAATTTGTTTTTTTTTTGCGTATACTTCGGTACATACTTACCAATAGAGATGTGGAGCAAATTGTAAAAGGCACTGACCATTTCATTGACATTGTTACATGAATTAAATGTGTTATATACCAATCTTTGTTTTTGTAGTCTTTTAAGATTTTTTCATAATCTGCCTTAAAAAAGTTGTAACCAGAGCGACATTTTGCTTTTAATTGTTTTATATTATTAAACGGTATAGATATTAACAAGTTTGGATGATGGGGATCAAGTTTACTCAACAAGTCTCTCGGTTTAGTTATTGACATGTCCGGTATGTTGCTCATAACAAGATCCAGTATCCTGTTATCGGCATTCAATATCGTATTGAATTGATGAAGTTCATTAATAGAAATGAAATCCACCAGCGAATGTCCCAATGCGCTTTCACAATTTGATGGTGTTAAATATAAGTCATTGTTTTTGCACGTCCAGCCAATAGAACCTAAGTTAAAATCCCCGAGAATCACAACATCATCTATGTCACTAATAACGTTGTTGACATTACTTAAAAATGATAAGGTATCCAATTTGACAGGTGGAGGCATATAGATGACACACAAAGCAATTTTTCTGATGGAATTATTTATTTTCAATTCTATGGATACCCACAGATCTTCAAAATCGCTCTCCCAGTTTTTTATTCTAGCTGATTTTATATCTTTGCTTACAGCAAACATGACTCCACCACTTTCTTTTTTGGAAACCTTAGAGCTGATTCTATCTCTACGATATACATTGTACCTTGGGTCAATAAACTCTCTATTTGAAATATTAGGGTTCAACCAAGTCTCAGTTAATGCAATGATATCGTAACTGCAAAGCAAAATATTTTGATAGGTATCTTCTGTTTTAGTTCTTAATCCGCGTACATTTTGGTAGTAAATATCAAGCATTTATAAATAGAATAACACAAAGAGCATGCTTAGATTAAGATTAAAAAGAAAAATTAAATTAATTAACTACGTTGTCGGTATTTTTAATTTGCTTTAAACTATCTTGATTGCGGATGTAAATAGATTTACATGATTCATCTTTGCGGGCGAAGATTCGGCCATTTCGTATCCATACAAACTTATATGACATTTCCTTAGCGAGTTTTCGAGTTGCTGCATGCAGATGTTTGCTGGTTGGGCATAAATGCTCGCTTACAAAAATAGGAACTTTGTTGCCAGTGATACCTAAGTGAATGGAGTTCAATTTATCTAGAGAGTGCTTTTTATTGAAGTTAACAACTGCTGCGAGAAGAGAGTCACGCTGCCGTGGGCTGCGGAGTTTAGCAATCACAGTACGTGGCCGGTCAATATCCTTGTTCAGTTTGGCTACTCTAGTTACTTGTAATATGTCATCATCACTTATGTCACTTCCAGTTACTTTCGCCAGTGTTTGCAGTGTATTAACAAGATTTTCAGCCTTATTCTCCGGGAGGCCACTGATTTCAATATTGCTTTCTCGCATGTTCTGCTCTACTATACATAAACGAGTTGTAAGATCATTAACACTTTGCTGAAGATTCATATTTTCCGTACGTAATTGGTTTATTATGGCGTCTTTTTCTTCAAAGCGTTTTCTGAAATCTTCAAAATCCTCATTAAAAAATCCAAATGAGACTTTAAACTCAGTTATTTCACTTTGTATTTGCTTCAGTCGGTCTGTCACAAGCTCATTTATCGAATATTTTAATACTGCAGTGAGTTCCTGCTTTATAATATCCCTCAGTGTACTTTCATTAACACAATACTGGTCGCTATTTTGTGATATGGGAAGAGATTCGCTTTTTTTTTTCCGCATAGTTACGTTGCAAGCTTCAGGTGAGATATTTTGGTTGAACCGGGTGTTAGAACCTGATAACTGGTTGCCGGCAGGCAGTTTAGGGCTTGTAGGGTTGTTTGCCGGGCGCACTGGAGTATTTGTGTTATCGGTTTTTGATTGTTTACAGCAGCATTCCGGACACTTCCAAGAAGACTTTTGGGCTTGGTCCATCAGATG
Organism: Autographa pulchrina; assembly: GCA_905475315.1. Taxonomy (NCBI): domain Eukaryota; kingdom Metazoa; phylum Arthropoda; class Insecta; order Lepidoptera; family Noctuidae; genus Autographa; species Autographa pulchrina. Next base: position 14,179,189 of record FR997761.1, on the reverse strand, counting down.
AAAGTTCTTATTTTGCATATTTATACAAGGAAGGTCATATTTTGACTTGCATACGCAACATTTCAAAGACTCCTTACTTGTTACTTTATTAAGACATCCAGCGCAAATATTATCATTAGTTTCCATTTTTAATATTTTACTTTTACGCGCGCAGTGTGTTCTATATTAAAGAAACAACTCGAAGCGTAAGCTCAATGTGTCACGGCACGAAGCGTAAGCCATAGATTATACACTAATACTGTAATAGATACGAAAGTTCCATACAAATCACAGTACCAAAAATTTGTAGCAAAACTAGCGCCACCTTGTGATTAAGGTCAAACATTATTAAGAGAGTGTTGTCGCATTTTTTTCAACAGATGGTAGCAGCTACAATATATTATAGTCTATAGCATAGATAATACACTAATACGTCTATAGTACTCCATGAGTCTATCGATGACAGATTTTTCAAACTTGACCGTTTTTTTTCTGCTCCGCTGTTTTTGTTGCTGTGTTGTGTTGATGTTAAAGTGCTTTTGGATGAGAAAATTTGGACGACTTGGCTTTCTTCCTACGGATTCTGAGATCCCAGCATACCTGTTACTATTTGGCTTTGAATTTGGACACCGATTATTCCATTCGCGAGACCTTGGCAAGATATCCGGACTACTGGCGGTTCACGATTGTGTTTTTATAATTTGGTTGATCATGCCTGATAAATCTCGTTTGGTGTGCTATTTCGGGTGCATCAATGATGGTAAGTATCATGGTTGAACCACAGTTTTTAAAGTAATCGAATGTCGTTATAAGTAGAAATATAAACAATAATAAATTTGATCATAACTTAATTTTTCTTAGGACCGCTGCATCATTTCCCCAATCCAAAAGGCCAGAGTGTGGCTATTATTGAGAGATTTGCTCAGTGGAAGGCTATATTGGATACGGCGACTCAAGAAAGGGGAGATAAATATATTTATAATCATATACTGCTGTGTAATGAACACTTTTTGGAATGTTATCGACTGCCCAGCCGTCGCCTTACAAATAAGAGCCGATCCACACGGCGCGTTGCGTTGCGTTGCGTCGTCGCAACACAAATATTTTGACGCATAGCCGGCCACACAGGCGCTGCGCCGTCGTAGCGTTACTACGACGCAGTCTTAACGTTCCGTCGGCGCAGCGGTGACGCACAGTTGCGGCAAGCATTTTGTAAAAACATCGCAGTCAGTCTATAGGAAAGCATGGATCGGAAAAGACGTCTAGCATTGCTCCTATTACTACGTCACCGCCGAAATCGACGCAAAATCACAAGACGGTATTGGATCTGTCCTTTCATTTCATTAAGAAATAGTGATGGACAGTTTTTTTTGTTAGAATATCGGGAGTTGCTATTAGACGAAAAGAAGTTTTATAATTTTTTTAGAATGAGTGTATCCAGCTTTGAATGTTTTTTGAAGTCCTTAGAACCACACATACGAAAAAACTATACTAATATGAGGAATCCAGTGGAACCAATAGAAATGCTGGGAATTACTTTAAGGTAAGAATTTATATAAGTAATGAAAAGATAACAGTTTTTTTGGTCTGTTTATTATATAATCAACTAATCAATATCAGTAATCAACTAACAAATAATCAGAAATTAAAATCGTATTCGGTTTCTTCACTTGCTTGAGATGCTTGATCTGGAGATGTAATTGAATTATTATAATCAGAATTGTATGTACTTTGAAAATGTGTTGTTTGATACCCATATGATAATGGTTGTTGAGACGTTGATGGGCCACACACATATGATGATGTTTGTCCATACCTCATTTCGTTTATAATTTGTATTACTTTACTTTGAAAAGTGAGAGTTTCTCGGTCGGAAAAATCTTGTATTGATGGCAATATACCTTTGAAAAAGGACATATGGCGATTTTCCGGCTCCTTGTAAAATTTTAATCCTTCTCTTTCAAACTCATCCATTTGCATTACCCTTTTGCGCGCGACTGGAACATAACGCGGAGACTCGTCTATAGTAATTTCATCATTTGTAGACGTAGATTCAGTGTTGATTTCTCTAGACGAGTCTAAGCTAGATTCAGTGGCATTTTGTTCCACTCTTCTCAAAAAAAGAAGTTGATTATATAAATGATACTTTTTCAGATTCGTAGCGCCCGAGCCCGATTTTGATGCTTCTTTTATTTTTTTTAAGTATCTGAAGAAATTATCTTTGATACTTCTCCATTTCTTCACTAAATCATTACCTGCAAAACCAATAGTAAACAAGATTTAATAAGTTATACATCGTGAATTTTTGATTACCCGAGAAAATTTATGACATATTCAGACATCGATAACAAACAACTTTCACTATGTGACCATGGAATGGCGAAAAAAATAACAGCTGTTACATACAAAAGTGCAATACCTACTGAACCAAAATGTAATGTATGGAATAGCTGTTATTTTTTTCGCAATTCCAGGGTTGGTTACAAAGTGAAAGTTGTTTGTTATCGATGTCTATAAATTTTAAAGTAATATTTTATAAAACGGGGATTAGCGCGTACATGCATAAATACCTTTAGGGCTTGACGTTTCGACCGGGTTACACAGGCCGTGGTCGCAAGCAGACTGGAGATGCGGTGTCATTGCTCCGTGCACGAAGTAGATGATTTTTCATCTACCCCCTGTTCTTCAAGTACCCTACACACTACACTGACCGTGTCCGTATTCTGTTCACTAATCGACTTTGCAGAAAAGCGAGATTGTGTTAAGGGAATCACTGGATACCAAGATGCAGATAGTTTAAAGCCGTCTTCCCGATTGAAATTTGGATGCTTCTTGATTTCAATCGCTTCTCGCACTGCTCTCGAATGAAAGTGGCGATCGGTGGAGAGGACTTGCGCGCGATGGAATTGAATCCAGTGATTAACGCCAGCCTGTAGTACGTGATCTGCTATTGCCGATTTAGTGGTCTGCCGGTTCTTAACAGCCGCGATATGCTCTTTGAGCCTTTCCGCGATAGTTCGCTTCGTTTGCCCTATGTACGATTTACCGCAGCTGCAGTCGATTTTATAGACACCTGGCTGTTGTAGGGGTAGAACATCCTTCGGTGTGCCCACCATGTTGTGTACCTTTGTCCCCGGAGTGTAGACGGTCGGGATGGAGACTTTTCTAAGTACTGCCCCGATCTTGTCCGTAACTCCTCTGACGTATGGCATGTAGGCTCTTTGTCTATTTACGTCCGGATGTCTGACCCGCTTTGACGGTCGTTTCATTTTTCCTCTCACCTTAAATCCATTTCTGTGTAGTACCTCCTGAACATGGTCCAGCTCGCGCTCTAAGTGTTCAGGGTCGCAGAGGTCATACGCTCTATTCTTGAGTGATGTCATCATGGATTGCAGGTGTCCAGGGTGGTGATGCGACGTACCATGCAGGTATCTATCTGTGTGTGTGGGTTTTCGGTACACACTGTGTGATAATGACCCATCTTTTCTCGCATTCACTTTAACGTCCAGGAAAGCGAGTGATCTGTCCTTCTCCATCTCACACGTGAATTTCACCTTTGGATGGATGGAGTTAAGATGTTTGAGATATTGATCTACTTCTTGCTGGCCGCCTCTGATGACACAGAAGATGTCGTCAACATATCTCTTCCACAACTTGATGGTATTTGGCCCCAAGGCCAGAGCTTTTTCCTCAAAGTGTTCCATCCAGAGATTAGCAAGTACAGGGGCTACTGGACTCCCCATTGCGACACCATCAATCTGGAGGTAATGTTGGCCGCGGAACAGAAAGTAGTTGCCTTCTAAGCAGTGTTTGAGTAGATCAATATAATTGTGGGGCATCTCTTTATCACTCAACTTATCCTTTACTACGTCCAGGCATTCACTGATAGGAACATTGGTAAATAAAGACTCCACATCAAAACTTACCATTGTGTCTTCTGGTTCCAATACTAGGTTCTTTATAACCTGAACAAAGTGACGCGAGTCCTTCACGAAAGACGGTGTTTTTCCCACAAGTGGCTGCAATACTGATGCAACGTGCTTCGCAAGGTCGTAGGTGGGGGATGCAATTTGACTTACGATAGGCCGCAGTGGCACGTTGGGTTTATGTATTTTTGGCAAGCCATATAATTTTGGTGGTTGGTGTGATTTCGGTCGAAAAAGGTTTTGGTACTCGTCTTCAGTGAATAGGTCCTGGTGTTCTTGAATCAAAGATCGTGTTTTTCGTGTGACTCTGGCAGTGGGGCTGTACGATACTGGTTTGTAAACCTCTGTGTCGCTTAACAACTCGCGTATTTTCTTGTCATAATCAGTAGTATTCATAACTATGGTGGCGTTTCCCTTGTCGGCCTTAAGCACTAAAATATTCGGGTCGCTCCTAATGTGTTTTAGCGCCTGACGCTCTTCCATAGTTATGTTGCTAGTCGGGGGCTTTGCCTTACGTAATATGACCGCGATATCCTGTCTCACGGCATCGGCATCACCGGGCGGTACTTTATTCCGAATTAGCGTTTCCTCTACACTACTAATTATGCTTTCATACGTTATGCGTTTCGGTGTCAGCGCAAAGTTCATACCTTTAGCCAAGATGTTGACGGTAGATTCATCTAAACTCGTGTCCGATAAATTAATGACGGTGTCCTTGAGTTGGTCCGGGGCGTTTTTGTTTTTTGAATAGCGGCGGTTATACAAATTCGAGAACTTACGCTCGTGGGTGGCACTGCTCAACTCGAATGTCCGGCTCGCTTGTAAAAACGTTACGCGATCACACACATCATAATCTTCACGAGATAAACAAACACTACACTTATAATGCACACTATATAATTCACTTTGAATTTTGTCTAGTTTACAGTGTTTATTCCGAATTAATTGTCTCAGGAGACGTACACTCGCGTTATTTAGAATTCTACGTGAAAAGGCGATATCACTACGCGGTTTTATACGCACACACGTAGGTAATAAGTCCCAATCGCGACACTTTGTTAAAAATATCAACGATGTTTCAATTCTCGCTCGTTTTTTACGTAGAAATTCAAGTTGACGAACTTGTTTTGCACTTTCCGACCCGTAGCGGTTTGCAATAATAACTTTTAAACTATCGCGCTGCATGTTTATAGTAATATTTTATAAAACGGGGATTAGCGCGTACATGCATAAATACCTTTAGGGCTTGACGTTTCGACCGGGTTACACAGGCCGTGGTCGCAAGCAGACTGGAGATGCGGTGTCATTGCTCCGTGCACGAAGTAGATGATTTTTCATCTACCCCCTGTTCTTCAAGTACCCTACACACTACACTGACCGTGTCCGTATTCTGTTCACTAATCGACTTTGCAGAAAAGCGAGATTGTGTTAAGGGAATCACTGGATACCAAGATGCAGATAGTTTAAAGCCGTCTTCCCGATTGAAATTTGGATGCTTCTTGATTTCAATCGCTTCTCGCACTGCTCTCGAATGAAAGTGGCGATCGGTGGAGAGGACTTGCGCGCGATGGAATTGAATCCAGTGATTAACGCCAGCCTGTAGTACGTGATCTGCTATTGCCGATTTAGTGGTCTGCCGGTTCTTAACAGCCGCGATATGCTTTTTGAGCCTTTCCGCGATAGTTCGCTTCGTTTGCCCTATGTACGATTTACCGCAGCTGCAGTCGATTTTATAGACACCTGGCTGTTGTAGGGGTAGAACATCCTTCGGTGTGCCCACCATGTTGTGTACCTTTGTCCCCGGAGTGTAGACGGTCGGGATGGAGACTTTTCTAAGTACTGCCCCGATCTTGTCCGTAACTCCTCTGACGTATGGCATGTAGGCTCTTTGTCTATTTACGTCCGGATGTCTGACCCGCTTTGACGGTCGTTTCATTTTTCCTCTCACCTTAAATCCATTTCTGTGTAGTACCTCCTGAACATGGTCCAGCTCGCGCTCTAAGTGTTCAGGGTCGCAGAGGTCATACGCTCTATTCTTGAGTGATGTCATCATGGATTGCAGGTGTCCAGGGTGGTGATGCGACGTACCATGCAGGTATCTATCTGTGTGTGTGGGTTTTCGGTACACACTGTGTGATAATGACCCATCTTTTCTCGCATTCACTTTAACGTCCAGGAAAGCGAGTGATCTGTCCTTCTCCATCTCACACGTGAATTTCACCTTTGGATGGATGGAGTTAAGATGTTTGAGATATTGATCTACTTCTTGCTGGCCGCCTCTGATGACACAGAAGATGTCGTCAACATATCTCTTCCACAACTTGATGGTATTTGGCCCCAAGGCCAGAGCTTTTTCCTCAAAGTGTTCCATCCAGAGATTAGCAAGTACAGGGGCTACTGGACTCCCCATTGCGACACCATCAATCTGGAGGTAATGTTGGCCGCGGAACAGAAAGTAGTTGCCTTCTAAGCAGTGTTTGAGTAGATCAATATAATTGTGGGGCATCTCTTTATCACTCAACTTCTGTGTCATCAGAGGCGGCCAGCAAGAAGTAGATCAATATCTCAAACATCTTAACTCCATCCATCCAAAGGTGAAATTCACGTGTGAGATGAAGAAGGACAGATCACTCGCTTTCCTGGACGTTAAAGTGAATGCGAGAAAAGATGGGTCATTATCACACAGTGTGTACCGAAAACCCACACACACAGATAGATACCTGCATGGTACGTCGCATCACCACCCTGGACACCTGCAATCCATGATGACATCACTCAAGAATAGAGCGTATGACCTCTGCGACCCTGAACACTTAGAGCGCGAGCTGGACCATGTTCAGGAGGTACTACACAGAAATGGATTTAAGGTGAGAGGAAAAATGAAACGACCGTCAAAGCGGGTCAGACATCCGGACGTAAATAGACAAAGAGCCTACATGCCATACGTCAGAGGAGTTACGGACAAGATCGGGGCAGTACTTAGAAAAGTCTCCATCCCGACCGTCTACACTCCGGGGACAAAGGTACACAACATGGTGGGCACACCGAAGGATGTTCTACCTGTAGCATACACGATCATAATGAACATACAAACAGACGCACACACACAACCATACAACTACACACACCGTCAAACATCTGTCGTCTCGTTCCTACACTCCCACGCAGGGTGCGGGGTGGGGGAGGCAGTCTGCTACCCACCGCCGCAGAGTGAAGACGTGTTGGAGTGAGGTTAATGAGCCGATACATAAACTAAACAAATAGTCCATTATTTTAGTATACATAGCTGTAGCGGACGCCGAGCTTATTTACGATAAGAGTATTGTTATGTATAAGTAATATGTATAAGTAAATTGTAATTAGTAATTTTGTAAACGGTGGCAAGAGAGTAGCGGGGTAGCCCACCCGCGTACTCCGCCCGCAACCGTGTTTTGGCCGCAGGTGGCAAGAGAGTAGCGGGGTAACCCACCCACATACTCCGCCTGCGAACGTGTTTGGCCGCAGGTAGGAAGTGTGAGTAGCGGGGTAACCCACCCGCATACTCCGCCTGCGACCGCACGTATATATATAGGATAATTTTGTTAAGTATTCGTAGTTCAGTTTCGCAGTTTACTAGTGTCGGTCGTAATACCCAGTGTGTGCTCCAAATTGTTATTACGCAGTCGATATTGTAAACTTTCGTCAAGCAAATCGGTGAATGAATAAAGTGAATAAGTTTGAACCATTGAAAGCCGTTTTATTTGACAACAAGGAACCTGAAGTGATAGTGATATTAACATACAGTCCACACCGCTAACAGTTTTGGTCCTTCGAGCCGGATCGAGGATAGAAGAGCCTGCGGTTTGAAGATACTAGACAAGTCCGGACCGGTTACGACCTGCACGTCTTCGTACGCCGTAAAGATACAACCGAGTCAAGGGGAGCCATCAACCGAACGCGATGGTCGTCACCCGCAGTCAGAGCGACTTGGCAGAGTTGGAGGAACAACGGCGGGCCCTAGAACGAAGGGACGAAGAGCTGTTAGTGTCGGTACGTCGCCGGGAAGCGGAACGTATAGAGAGAGAACGCCTACGACGAGTGTCTCTAGACCCTCCGGCGTCGCCTGCGGTAGAGAGTATGACCGGACCTACCACCACTGCGAACATCGCCACGGCGGGACCATCATCGGAAAGACATACCCGATCGCCGCCGCGGTCAGTGAGGTCCGCTACTAGTGCGACGACGCGACTGCGACTCGCCGAATTGGAGGCAGCAGAGAAGATGGCCACCATTCGCCGGAAGGAACTGGAGATTGAAGCAGACTTAATCAAGAAGAGATTGGCTGCTGAAGTATCAGTGATACAAGATGACAATGAAAGTGTGCATGAAGACCCGATGCAGGAAGAACGCCAGCATCAAAAGGTGGACCAGTGGCTACGCACCAACCCCCTTGGTACACGGGGGGAGGGGGCCCGGGACACAGAAGTGAGACACCAACGTAGTGATGTGCCGCGGGGAAGATCGCCGACACCGACCAGAACAAGGAGCAGCATAGACCAGTTGGCAGTGGCGTTACAGAAGATGGCCAGACCGCGTCTTCGGCATACGGACCTGCCTACTTTCTCCGGTGCTGTCAGCGAGTGGCTGCCGTTCAAAGCGGCCTACTACGATACCACAAGTATGTATAGTGTGTCACCGACCGAGAACCTCCAACGATTAAGAAGTTGTCTCAAGGGAGAAGCACGAGAAGCAGTATCGGCGCTTCTACATGCGGCCACCGATCCTGACGCCATCATGAAAACGTTAGAACAGTGCTTCGGCCGACCAGAGGTAATCATCGATAAGGCACTAGAAGAGCTAAGGAAGATGCCGAAGCCGAGTGCGTCTGCAAGCGACCTGAACAGCTTCGCCATCAAAGTGCAAAATACAATCTGTGTATTGAAGACCATCGATAAGAGAGGATACCTCTACAACCCTCTGCTGACACGCGAAGTGCTGGAGAAGCTGAGCCCACATCTTCGGTCACGGTGGTGCGACTTCGCTTGTGACAACGAAGGGACAGCGGAGCCTGAGATCGTACTGTTATCTCGCTTCTTAATGCGCGAAGCGGACCGGGCCCTACGCTACACATATGCTCCGCCTGCTAGCACCGCAACTGCGAGCACTAAGAAGGAGACCCGGCCGGCGGTAACATGGAAGAAAAAGAACAACACAGTGTACAGTACGGTCGAAGGAAGTGAGGAAGAACAGTGCCCCTGCTGCAAGCAAAGTCACGTGCTGACCCAGTGCCCGAAGTATAAGGCGATGACCATAGAACAACGATGGGACTTCGTCAAGGAGAACAAGGTATGCTTTAAGTGCGCTCAAAAGAAGCATAGGCGCATCACCTGCAAGGCAAGGTCGTGCGGCGTGAACCAGTGCCGCCGGCCTCATCATGTCACTCTGCATCAGGAGAGAAAGGAGTCACCCGAAAATGAGTCAGTGACTCAGAGGACACTTGTAGAGACCACGGACAAGGAAGCCGTCATGTCGGTAGCTACCCGAACAGCCACCGGCCCGAAGACGGTCCTGCTGAAGATGTGTCCGGTAGTCGTCACGGGTCCACGGGGGGAGGTGAAGACGCACGCGCTCTTCGATGAGGGAGCCACCATCACCCTTATTGATGAGGACTTGGCTAAGAGCATCGGAGCAGAAGGCACGTCGCGTCCTCTCCGCATCCACGGGGTCAACATGTCTTCACAAGAGCTAAATAGTCAGATCGTCGCAGTACACGTGAAGGGCATTGGAGGGGACAACAAGCCACACAGGTTACAGGCAAGAACGATGAAAAACCTGACGCTTCATCAACAGTCGATCCCCGATACAATGTTACAGTATGAGCACCTGCGCGACCTCCCGAAGAGTGAAGTATGTTACGAGCCGACACGCCCCGGACTTCTAGTGGGTACGGACCACTGGGAATATATAGTGTCAAGAGAACTCCGAGTCGGCGGACCGAACCAGCCGGCTGCATCCCGAACGCAGCTTGGTTGGGTGGTGCACGGAACGGCACCTAAAAGAGCCATCACCATGGACGAGGACAACGTGCTGCACATATTTGAACGCGAGCAGCGGCAGCAAGAGGATCAGCAGCTTCATGACTTGGTGGAAGCACACTTCAAGATAGAAGCACTTGGCGTCAGGCAAGAGCCACGCATGGGCGACGCCGACCAGCGAGCGACCACCATAATCGGGAAGACCATAAAGAAGATCGTCGGAGGCTACGAGGTCGGGCTACCGTGGCGATACGATGACGTCACTATGCCACCGAGTTACAACGCCGCGCTCCGTCGGTTGAAGACGATCGAACGAAAGATGGACGCCGCGCCTGACTTCGCCGAGCAATACAGCGCGCAGATAAACAATCTACTGGAAAAGGGATACGCAGTGCCATGCGCCGGTACGGAAGAGACGAGCGCCGTGTGCTGGTACCTGCCCCACTTCGCTGTGAAGAACCCTAACAAACCAGGCAAGCAGCGATTGGTATTCGACGCGGCGGCGCGAAGTCACGGCGTGTGTCTAAACGATAGGCTTCTAGAAGGTCCAGATCTGTTACTGTCGCTCTCGGGAATAATATTCAGATTCCGAGAAAAGGCGATAGCAGTCACCGCTGATATACAGGAGATGTTCTTACGCATCAAGATCCAACCCGAAGATCAGCCGGCGCAGCAATTTCTGTGGAGAGGCGACAACCGAACGGAGCCCCCGCGCCGCTACAAAATGACAAGTATGATCTTCGGTGCAGCCAGCTCACCATATATGGCTCATTACGTGCGCAATCATAACGCCGATATACACGGGCAGGAATACCCGCGCGCATTGGAGGCGATAAAGAATAGTCATTACATGGACGACTTAGTGACCAGCTACGACGACGCAGAAGAGGCCCGGAAGGCAATAGAAGAAATACGCAAGGTACACGCAGTCGCCGGTTTCACTCTGCGGGGATGGAGCGCCAGCGACGCAACAGTGCTACGTGATGTACCACGGGAGCTGCACGCCGTCACACCTGCGCAACTAGGAGGTGAGAAACCAGGAAGTAAGATACTCGGACTGTACTGGTGCGCCGCACGGGACGAGCTTGGCTTCAACACCGCCATGAACCGGGTTCCAACCGCTGTACGAGAACGGATGCGTGCGCCGACCAAGCGTGAAGCACTCAGCGCCGTGATGTCCATATACGACCCTCTCGGACTGGTGAGTCATTACACGGTTCGAGCGAAGATAATCTTACAGAGCCTGTGGCGTCTTCAGATCACGTGGGACGAGCCGATACCGGAAGAAGAGAATGAACTCTTCGCAGCATGGCTCGCTCAACTTTACGCAGTCTCACAGATCCGACTGCCCAGATGCTACACTCCGAAGAGATACGAAGACATAGAACTGCATGTCTTGTGCGACGCGAGCGAACAGGCCTATGCGACCGCAGCCTATTGGAGAGTCACGAACCACGACGGTACTGTAAGCGTCGTGTTGGTCGCCGCCAAGGCCAAGGTGGCGCCGAAACGAACACTGACTATTCCCAGATTGGAGCTGCAGGCGGCGGTCATAGGAGCCAGACTCGCCGATACCATTCGGAAGGAGCATCGAATGGAAATCACCAGAACAATGTATTGGACAGACTCCTCGACGGTGGTACATTGGATACAGCATGACGCGCGACGCTATACCCCATTCGTTCGCGCACCGGCTGGGCGAGATCGCCGAGCTCACCGCCAAAGAAGAGTGGCGTTGGCTACCGACCGATCTGAACGTAGCCGACGACGCCACGCGACTGACCAACGCGCCGATCTGCGCGACCGACAGATGGTTCGTGGGCCCCGGCTTCATGTACCTGCCGGAAGAACAATGGCCACAGAAGAAGTCGTGCGAGGAAGAGAGCGACCAAGAGGTGCTACACATCGCCGATGACCCGACAGGAGAGAGCTGGCTACCTGATCCCGCCCGCTTCTCGAAGTATGAAACGCTAGTGAGGGCCGCAGCGAGAGTGCTAGCATTTACGGACATCTGCCGACGAAGAGCGACGAGCCTGGAACATCGCCACATCCAACGCGCCGAGACCGAACTTATACGACGAGCGCAAGAAGACAGCTTCGGAGAAGATATGAAGAAGATCCGGTCTGCCCGACCAATCACGAAGGCGAGTCGCCTGTACAAGCTGGACCCCGTGCTGGAAGACGGTGTCCTGCGCGTAAGAGGCCGGATCGAAGCTTCTCTCGCGCCGACCGAAACCAAGCGACCAATAATATTAGATGGCCGCCACCAACTGACCAAGCTTCTGGTGCTAAAGGAGCACTGCGCCGCGGGCCACGCGAACAGGGAGCGCGTGACCAACGATTTACGACAGCGCTACTGGGTCATACACATAAGACCAACAGTACGCGCAATAGAAAGGAGCTGTGCGTTCTGCAGGAGGCGTCGAGCGATGCCCCAGACGCCGGCCACGGGAGACCTGCCACGCGCACGCCTTGACCCCTTCCACCGCCCGTTCACTAACTGCGGGGTGGATTACTTCGGACCCATGATGGTCAAGGTGGGGCGCCGCCGAGAGAAGAGGTGGGGTGCACTCTTCACGTGCCTCACCTCCCGCGCCGTACACCTCGAGCTCGTCGCATCACTCTCTACTGACTCAGCAATCATGGCGCTGAGACGGATGGCTGCGCGACGAGGCTGGCCGAGGTTGATGTACTCGGACAACGCGACCAACTTCCGCGGAGCCGATCAAGAGCTGCGCAACGCATACGCCGAGTGGGCGTCTGCCCTGCGAGACGAGGGACTGCTGCACCGCATGGAGTGGCGTTTCATCCCTCCCGGTGCGCCCAATCAGGGCGGCGCATGGGAGCGCATGGTGCGCTCGGTGAAGACAGCCCTGAGCGTGACCCTCCGCGAGAAGGCGCCCGCAGAAGAGGTGCTACAGACTCTGCTCGCCGAGGCCGAGTTTTCAATCAACGCTCGGCCACTGACCCACGTCAGCGTGAACCCCAGTGACCCCGAAGCCCTGACCCCAAACCATTTCTTACTGGGCTCATCGGGCGGACTGCCGTCAACTGGGCCCTGCGACGAAGCCGACCGAAGGACCTGGCGAGCCAGCCAGGCGCTCGCCGACCATTTCTGGAGAAGATGGATACACGAGTATCTTCCTACTCTGACTCCACGCGGCGAGCCACGAAACAGCACACGACCCCTGCAGCCCGGCGACGTGGTACTCATCGTCGACAGCACGCTGCCACGCAACACATGGCCGATGGGAATCGTCGAGCGCACGCACAGCGGACCGGACGGCAGCATCAGAGTCGTCGAGGTGCGGACCAGAACTGGAACTTTTCGACGGCCCGTCAGCAGGCTCGTCGTCATGCTGTCAGAGAAGGAGGCTGCGCAAGCTACGCCGGGGGGAGAGCTGTAGCGGACGCCGAGCTTATTTACGATAAGAGTATTGTTATGTATAAGTAATATGTATAAGTAAATTGTAATTAGTAATTTTGTAAACGGTGGCAAGAGAGTAGCGGGGTAGCCCACCCGCGTACTCCGCCCGCAACCGTGTTTTGGCCGCAGGTGGCAAGAGAGTAGCGGGGTAACCCACCCACATACTCCGCCTGCGAACGTGTTTGGCCGCAGGTAGGAAGTGTGAGTAGCGGGGTAACCCACCCGCATACTCCGCCTGCGACCGCACGTATATATATAGGATAATTTTGTTAAGTATTCGTAGTTCAGTTTCGCAGTTTACTAGTGTCGGTCGTAATACCCAGTGTGTGCTCCAAATTGTTATTACGCAGTCGATATTGTAAACTTTCGTCAAGCAAATCGGTGAATGAATAAAGTGAATAAGTTTGAACCATTGAAAGCCGTTTTATTTGACAACAAGGAACCTGAAGTGATAGTGATATTAACATACAGTCCACACCGCTAACAATAGCTACTTTATAATATAGGTTAGTGACTACTACATTGTGGCGACGACGGAGAACTGTAAGTAATTTATTTGACCTAAGTAGTATATGATTGGGCATTCTGGACCACTTTTCGCTCGGCGAAACAAGTTCGCCATCGCGGTGGTCCAGAATACCCAATCATAAACGGTTAACTCGGTTAATGTTAGTTACGCAAAATATACAGTGGTAGTGGTATGGTTTATAAATATTAATCTAAAATAATATTCGTCATTGTTAATCGAACTGTTTCACACAATTATCATGAAATTTGTAAAACAACCACAATCGTTGAATGTTAACATAATATGTGATGAATTTAGTAAAACTGATTTTCGTCATAGTGAATTATTACCTAATTCAGTACGCTGTATAATTTGCGGACCGTCAAATTGCGGAAAAACAAATTTACTCATTAGTCTTCTTATACACGAAAATGGTTTAAGATTTCGAAATGTTTATATTTATTCAAAAACCCTGTACCAACCCAAGTACAATCGGGGACACCCAGGCCTTATCACTTTTAAAAATATTTAGCTTGACGTTCGACGCAGGCGACTTGCGCGGAAGCTCCGCCCTCCTGTGACGTTGACCAATTAGGACATTGCAGTAACGAGATGGAAATATATATTTTGACTATTTTTGTGGACGTCAGTCGCATCTCACTGTTTGTTGATTATTGACGTTCGATGTTTTCTCCGTGACTTTGACTACTGTTTACGAACACTCGCGCGTGTTTACCGGACTTTTATTTTATGTGATATTGAAAATTGACTATCGAAGAGCGAATAAAATATATATTAGTCAAATTGCGAATGACCTGAGAATATCTGTAAGTATAACATTTTAATTTTATTTTAAGCAATATGTTTTTTATCAGTCAGCCGAAAACCAGATAGATAAAGTGTATGCATAGTAGTGGGATAGAAAAAGATTTTTAGTAACGCGAACTACATATACCAAATTCTAGTTGGTCAAAATTGTTTCATATACTTTTTATTATTGCACCAAACATGAAAACACAAGTTTCTTTTAAGTATAGATTTATTAAGTGTTGTTCACGTTGATATATTTATAATAGTGTTTTGTTAGGTGTTTTTTTAATTATATTTCATTCCTTTTGGTTGTCATAATATTAAACCTACCTTTAAAAGAGTAATTATATAAACGTCTTAATTTGAATTTTAAAAATGAAACAATAATTAGCAAAGCCGGCCGGTTCGGCCGGAGCTAGGTAGCGGTGCCAATCCTATTCGTCACTATAACAATAGAATTCCACAGCAATAGATAAAAAACTAGTCGGCTCACTTTTAACAAAAGAGTCATAAACCCGGGCTTGCGAGAATTTGTTTACGTAAAGCGCATGTTAGTTGTTATGACCAAATTATATCTAAATAAAATCATATTTACTGGATTGAAAAAAAAATATTTTACTTGAATTTTGGTTAGCTCAAGTAATTACATCAAAGTCGGCCGGTGTGGCCACTGCAATGTATCACATATTATTATATGTCGTGCACTCGCGCTAGTAAACACATTTTCACTGGAGTAGATAAAAAAACAGAGAGAGAGAGAACTTGTTATAATCGTGTATCATTATGATTATGACCACCGAAGAGCAAAGTAATACATAGGTAGATGACCACATTAGCAGAGAGTAACGATAGTCTAGTATTACCGGCGACCCGTTAAAACTTAAGTCTCGAGTTCGAACCCAACTCGACAGATTTTTAGAAATCTATTTGTGATGACAGATAATCACAAAAAACTTAAAATTTCACTTGATGTAAATTGTTATCTTACTACTTGGTATATGATACAATATAGTTTGTTCTATAGTAGGCAGTACTTTTCCTGCTTGTTGTATTCTACATAAGTAACCAAGTATAAAATAAAATATAAAACATCTTGTTAACGTCATGTTTTTGTAAACTTATTAGAATTTTATTATGTATGGATTCATTGTTTAAACATTTTGTTTGCAGCGCTCTTACAGTAAGGCTGTGGATAAGACGGTAGGAAGAGGATGGCAGACTAAATAACTGCCCGCGCGAAGTGAGGTCACGATTTTTCATCGACGAAGAAGACCGACAGCGGATGCTGAGAACCTATGAAGGCGAACCTTTTACTCCAACGAAGACTTTTGATCGACAATTTGTCTTTTCTATGCGAACAGTGAGGAGAACATTAAAAAGAAGAGCAGAAAGCCTGCTAAATTAATAATATAATCTATATAGGTAGAGACTTTTGCTAGAGATTTGGCGGTTGGCTTATTGGGAGCGTTATAATGTTTTTAAAACTTTCTTCGACCGCAGTATACTAATTATTTTAACTTTCAGTTATTAAATTAGGTCGTTGAGTCTGACGAGGATATGTAATATAATTGTAGCATTATGCTTAACTCTTAGCAGTCTTCTTATTCACCTCTGATTTTATTGCCTCTCTATTAAAGATATAATTTGATTCGAATTGATAATATATACTACTTACTACTATATACTATCGTATTTTAACATTAAAACACTAAATGGACGTCGGATCCAAAATAAAATCTACAAACAATCTATGAAAAACATTAAAAAAAACAGTAACATCCTAATATCAACCTTAAAATCATCAGCAAATAGTTTAGTTTTGCTCGCGACAGCTTATTGTTATCGTTCAAGTTTACTCAAGAACTGTAATGTAATGCACAAAATGCAGCTCTCGTTCTATCTACTGCGCACGTCATGCGTTAGAAAAGGACAGAAATATACCTTTTGTTTGTCTTGCTCGGATAGTTAGACCGACGCTAAAATCATAAATATAATTTTGGTTGTCAAACCATTGAGCCAGAACATCTTGTTGATACAAGGTATCACTTTTTAATTCGATTACGAACCGTCTTTTGGCCTCGGCACTTATAAATGCATTCCCGACTTCCATATAGTTTTTTTTTTTGTTTAAAACCCTCTTATCTTGATAAATAAGGTAAATAAATATTATAAATGTTATGGATTCAGTAAAATTGCTATCTACACTCCTACTGCAGTAGTAGGAGTAGGTAATATTAAAATTACTACATCGTCAAACGTCGAAACGAGCTAGTCTAATTTGATATCCAAAATTACGATCATATTAACTTAGTTTAGTTCGTTGATAGGCAGCAACTGACGCGCCAAAGGCATCTACTGGTGAGCGTAATAACGGTAGCTCTCATTTATTTTTAGTAATCTAGTAAATAAAAATATATATTGAAGTATCTAATTTGTTTTATTTTTTTATTCCTTACTTAAATAATAATATGCTTAGATAACATGCATAGCTTATGCTTCAAGCCAGACGTTGACCGACCAGCAACGTCTCTTTATTGCGCGTTTACTCCTTGTCATTAGCTAGTTGTCCTAGGTGTAGATGCAAACTTAAAAGTTATTGCTATGGCAATTAAAGGCGCAACAAAATTCATACTCCAGACTCCATTCAAAAGAATACCAGCTACACACACAAGGAAAAGTGGTAAGGTTCAGATACTGGGTTTATAGAGTTGTAAAACTCAAAACTAGAGTATAAACGGTGATTTTAGTAAAAGAAAATAGCATTAAAATACTAATCAGATATTGTAAGTTTATATCTAATTAGTATTTTAGTAGTAGTAAAATGCATTATGCATCCTATAATAATATGTATTAACTTAAAGTTAGGCAACAAATAATATAAAAATATTTAAATTTTGGTATTGATGCAATTTTACTATTTAGTAAACAAGCTGTTAAAAGCATAAAAATCCCGACTAGTTTTTAATATTAATTCATTTCTCAACCTAAATTACATTAAAACATAACATTATGCAACAAAGTGCATAAATTAAAAAAAAACAACATTTAAAATAATACTATAACATAATAATATCCTGGGACATCTTACACACGGCCATCTGATACCAAAGTAAGCAGAGCTTGTTTTATTGTAACCAGACAACTGATAAACATACTTATATATTTCTAATACATATTATAGATAAATTACACCCAGACACAGAACAAATGATTGTGCTCATAACACATAGATTTGTCCTGGGTGGGAATCGAACCCACGACCTCCGGTATAGCGGACAGGGTCACTAGCCACTAGACCAACAGGCCAGTCATTTATAAAAACTATGTTTTGACAACACACTCGATAGGTGTAGTAAAAAAATCGCCAATTTTGTTTTTAATCACCCATAGAAATAATTAAAAAAACCTAAATCTGTCCAGACGTTTAAAAAAGAAATCTAGAAACTTATTATGAGACACGAGCAATAAACCTAACACTTCCTTGGCAGGCGAGTAAAAATAACGATAAATTACATAATTAAATGTAAACGGGCAAATCTATATTATTAATTTTATTTTCAAATATATTGCAAAATCAAATAAAAAATAATCATTTTAACATATTAATATTCTAGCATTTCTAGTTTACATAATAGACAACACACTTTTATGAAAATATTTGCATAAGAGAAACATATTGCATAAGTCGTCTTAACATTCGTAGTATTTAGTGACGACGACGACGAACATTAATACGATATAATGTTTCACTCGTGCACAGTGTTCAACGTTTGCAATGACACTGGCAATTTCTATATTAAAATACAATCAGAAATAAGGAGGCGTGACCGCGTCGCTAGAGCGTTAGAAAGAGCGCAAGCGACGTAAACTGTTTCTCGACGGTAAGGTGATAAGGCGTGGATGTCCCCGATTGTACATATTTTTTGAAAAAGTTTTGCAACGAGTACCGGGTTATACAATACTTCGCTCATGCATGCGCATTCGCGCCGTGGGGTAGAATACCCAATAATATTTCTGGTAATTTATTATAATAAAAATGAGAATGGTCTAAACAACACCAAACCCTCTGTTTCATCGACTCAATCCGATGTACGTGCACGATATGCAATGAATTTTCAGAAAGTCACTCAAGCGATAACGAACTATTACCAAATCTGGTACCATGTATCATTTGTTGATCAGAAAAGTTTAAATGTGAACGCTATGAACATATTTTGTCATTCTTAGATCAACTCTATAACATACTTATCATGAAGTTTATTAAACAGCCCCAATCGTTGAATGTAAACACTATCTGTGATGATGTTCCTAAGACTCGGGTTCGTCATGGTGAATTATTACCTAACATAGTACGTTGTATTATTTGTGGTCCGTCAAATTGTGGAAAAACAAATTTGCTCATTGGTCTTCTTATACATGAAAACGGCTTAAAATTTCAAAATGTTTATGTTTATTCAAAAACTTTGCACCAGCCTAAGTATAGATTTCTGGAAAGAGTTTTACAACGAGTTCCAGGTATTTCATTTCAGAAATATAATGGTAATGAAGACGTTTTGAGTGTTCAGGATGCTAAACCCAACTCTGTAATAATATTTGATGACGTTGCATGTGAAAATCAAAGTAACATGCGAGATTACTTTGCAATGGGCAGACACAAAAATATCGATTGTTTTTATCTCAACCAAACGTATAGTAAAGTGCCAAAGCAGTTAGTACGAGACAACGCTAACCTTATCGTACTTTTTAAGCAGGATGATATTAATCTAAAACATATTTATGAAGAACATGTCAATACAGATATGACTTGGATCCAGTTTCGTGAAATGTGTTCAAAAATTTGGAGCGAACCTTACAACTTTGTGGTAATAAATAAAGATTGCTCTAAAAATAATGGATGTTACAGAAATAAATTTGACACATTTGTTGTCTTTGAATAAGAAAATGATACTATATTTAAGACAGTTGACATCGTTACGTTATTATTCTTATAACAACTCTTAAGCGATAACTATATATTTAACGACTATGGAAAAATCATTGAAAAAACAAATCATAGATGCCTCAGCCGCTGTAAAGAAAAAAGTACGTACCATGAGAGAACTTGAGATTGGGAATAAGGAAGCATTAGAAACGGTTTTTAAACCTATAACCAAATCACTTAATTTACTAACCAACACCAGTAATGGAACTACTTCTGATGAAAATGAAAAAATCCTGGAAAGCAATCAAACATTATACAAGGAAGGTCCTACTAGCAAAGAGTACGTGGAAAGCAGTGATGAAAATGAAATCGACAGTGAATCTTCATTTCAATCGTTGGGTGATAAGAACGAAGAATGCGATACATCATCTTGGTCTCTATCTCCTGAAGCACTACATGATGTACCATTTGGTGTTCGGATAGAGCGTGGAAAACTTATGTTAGGTTCAGCTAGCATTACGATTTGTGATGATTTTATCACAGTAACGGGTCGCAAATATCGAAATACACCGGGTTTGAAACAGTTGTTGCTAAAAAAAGATGTAGACTTAAGTTTAGTGACAGATAATGATATGCAACATTATAAGTCAATGCTGATCGATACAAATGCACACCGTCGAGATTTTGAACCAAGCAAACCCATCAAAAGTAGCAAAGGGCAAAAATATTTGCAAGTCATTAAACCTCTTTTTAAATTACAAAGTACAAATCAGACCTACAATCAACCGAAGGGGAATGGACTACCGTTGAAAAAAGTGTGGAGAAAAAACGTAGATTATGTCTATTGGGATAATCCAAATGAACTAGTGGATAGATTAAAACTATTGATTGCTTCACGAGACGCTGGCAACACTGGGCTGGACAATGAAATAATATCCATCATCGAAGAGTTACGTGAAAGTAAAGTTATTAATTAATAAATATCTTTTATTCTCTGCATACGTTTCATTTTACTGTTAACCCTTCAATACAAAGCACATTCAACATGAATATAGACAAATTTGGACATTATATTCATAAAAGAATGCGATTGTCAGAATTATTCGAGAGTAATGATAATGCATTAACGAAAACAGAAAATGGTGAATTTGATTTAAAAGCTACGACGTTGAGAGGTATCAGAACTCCTGTAGAACCAGATGATGCTGTAAATAAGGATTATGTAGATCAATTTATGACAAACATAACGAAAGATTTATATAAATCCATGCTGTTAATGCGAACTCAAATTATGAATGATGTACAAAATACTTTAAAAGCAAAGATATCTGAAGTTTCCATTCATTTAGAAGATAAGTTTTACACAAAAACAGTTGTAGATAACTTATTAGCATCTAAAAAGCCTTCATAATGTCCAAACAACAAATTGTAAATGAAATTCACAAAGCGGCAAGAAAAAATTTTGATCGTCGTTCTGTAATTTTGAAAGGGATTGATGATTTGTGGCAAGCTGATCTGATGGACATGCAAAATTTAAGAAAATACAACAATGGTTACAATTATATTTTATTGGTGATAGATTGTTTCTCAAAATACGCCTGGGCGGAACCGCTAAAATCGAAAAATAAAATTGATGTTACTAATGCATTTGGGAACATACTCAGTAAAAGTCAACGCAAACCGGTTAATTTACAAACAGATTCAGGAACAGAGTTTTATAATACTTCATTCCAGACGCTCATGAGAAGGTTTAATATTAACCATTACTCAACCTTTTCTACAAAGAAGGCTTCAATTGTTGAGCGATTGATAAAAACTATTAAAAATAAATTATATAAGTGTTTTAGTATGAATGGAAACTACAAGTGGTATGAAACGGTGTTACAAGATACATTGAAAATGTATAACAACACAAAGCATCGTACTATTCAATGTAAACCTGTTGAAGTAAATAAATGCAATGAGTTAAACATAAAAGAAAATATAAAAAAAACACATAAGCAAGTTTCTTTTCGTTGCGTACCTAAGTTCAAAGTTGGTGACAGTGTTCGCATTAGTAAATACAAGCATGTTTTTAAAAAGGGCTATACTCCTAATTGGTCAACTGAAATATTTACCATAAAAAAAGTAAACAATACCATTCCAAAAACGTATCATATAGAGGACCAACGCAAACAAGCTATTTTGGGAACCTTTTATGAACCGGAACTTCAAAAAACATATTTCCCAAACGTTTATTTGATAGAAAAAGTTTTAAAAAGAAAAGGAAATAAATTGTTTGTGAAATGGTTAGGTTTAAGTAACGCAGAAAATAGTTGGATCAACAGAGCTGCGATAGTGAATTGATAAAAGTAGATATCATATTATTCATATAAACATTATTATTTCTTACATGTATTTCATTTTACTTTGAACAATGCAAGGTGGTGGACTAGTCAATAGTGTGATTAATAATTTACCCTTTGAACTTCATTTGCCTGGTTACAATTATTGCGGACCGGGTACTAAACTACAAAAACGGTTACTACGTGGAGATCGAGGCGTAAACAAGTTAGACGAAGCTTGTATGCATCACGATATTGCATATCAGAACCATACAGATTTACCTAATCGTCACAAAGCTGATTTACAACTGTTAAACATGGCTAAACAAAGACTTAGATCCAAGGACGCAGGAAAAGGGGAAAAACTAAGTTCGTGGCTGGTGAGCAAAGTCATGAAAGCCAAAATAAAGTCTGGTGCAGGGATTAAAACGTTTAACAGTTTTGTATCGAAAATAAGATCAAAAATTAGGAAACTCAAACACATGGACAGTAAGGCTCTTATAAACGCCGCTTACTTGGCTGCTAGAAAGATATTTCCTTGCGTACAGAAAGTACGAGTTCCTCGTGTCATACCCATACCGAAGACTGGTGGAGTTCTGCCTTTGATCCCAATTTTCGCTGGTTTATCGGCATTAGGATCTTTAGCGGGTGGTGCTGCGGGTATCGCAAAAACAGTTAACGACTACAAAACAGCTCAAAAAAAATTACAAGAAACTGAACGGCACAATAAAACTATGGAAGCATTAGCTATAGGAAAGGGGTTGTACATTAAACCGCATAAAAATGGTAAAGGTTTGTTTATAAATTCGTCAAAAAACTGTTAAGTAAGCTACCTAATCGTCCATTAACTGATGTTGACATCAAAAAGCACGCTCGCGACTTGCCATACTTTCGAGGAGTTTACATGAAAGATCGGTTACCGAGAAAACCAAAACAGATTGAATGTGCTATCGTGAATTTGGACAATTCAAAAAATGAAGGAACTCATTGGGTGGCTTATATTAAATTTAATAATTATTGTGAATATTTTGACAGCTTCGGTGATTTGATACGATACTTAAAAAACTGTAATATTTTTTACAACTATACAAGGTACCAAAAATTCAATACTGTGAATTGTGGACACTTATGCTTAGAATATCTAAGGAATTTTTGGAAAAATAAAAATATATAAATTAATATGTTATTCTTTCATTTTTATCATTCTCAAGATGTCCCTCACTTTGTCAATAACTGGAAAGTCATCAGATTTGTCTACTTACTATCCTAACACATTACAATTAAACGGTCAGTACGAGTGCGCATTATTGCATTTCTCCACGTTTAATTCTATTCCAAATATTGATAAAAAGAACAATAAGTTCTACTATGGATCGGAGGAAGTAATTGAAATACCCGAAGGAACTTATGAACTTCAAGATATCAGCGATTATATAAAGTCCAAAATACAAAACGCTTCGATAAAACTACTGTGCAATAACAATACTCTAAAAACTACTATACTCTGTTCTAAAAATATAAACTTCGATAAGGAAGACACTTTTCGAAACCTATTAGGATATGATAAGCAGATCTTAAAAGCTAATAAATTGCATGTCTCACAGTTTCCAGTTAACATTTTGCCAACGACCGTGATCAGGATTGAATGTGATATTGTCAGTGGTTCGTACGTAAACGGAGAGCCCAGTCACATTATCCACGAATTTGCACTCAACGTGCCACCAGGATATAGAATCATAGAAATTCCTAAAAACGCAATATACTTTCCGATTAATCAAAACAACATAAGCTGCATACATATACGGTTATTGGACATAAACAATCAACTGATAAATTTACGCGGTGAAGAAGTACAGCTTTATTTACATCTAAGAAGAAAAAATGATTGACTATAATAAATATACGCATCAACCAAAAAAAACCATCAGTTTATATAAAGCTCCCAGTCATATAAGAACTAGCTCAAAGAAAAGAATAAAATTAACGAGAGAAAATAAAGCATTTCTTAAAGCTATCGGTCTCCTAAAATGAATATCTTAGATGTTTTATCCGCACCAACCTACGACAATACTGTTGAAGGCATCGAATACCATTCATATAAACCGTACGTGACCAGTTTTAACAGGAATGACGAGATACGCATACCTATCAACCAACAGGACTTGTATGTACTACCGTCAGCAAGCACCTTGTACTTGGAAGGAACCATAGTTGTTAAGAAAAAGGATGCAAAAGAAACCGCGAGCAGTGTTCATTTTACCAATAATGCTCCACTCTATCTATTCCAAGATATAAGGTACGAGCTAAATGGAGTCGAAATTGATAAAATAAAAAATGCTGGTGTAACTACCACGATGAAGTCATTAATTTCAATGAATGAGACCGAATCAAAAATATCTAATTCTTGGGGCTGGAATATCGAAGGCATTAAAAATATAAACGGTGGTAAATTTTCTGTATCCATACCACTTTGCAACATACTCGGTTTTGCGGAGGATTTTAAAAAGATTGTAATAAATAGTAGGCACGAGTTGATATTGTTACGTAGCAATACAAACTTGAACGCTGTGAAATTAAATACTGGTGAAATTTTAGAAGACGTTATTATAAATAAAATCATATGGCGCGTACCGCACGTTAAAGTATCTGATAAGGAAAAACTAAGTTTAATTAAATTGTTAGAAAAAGATCGTCCACTGCAGATGGTATTCCGAAATTGGGATCTTTACGAGTATCCTGCGTTACCTAGGACTACTAAACATACCTGGTCTATCAAAACATCATCGCAAATAGAAAAACCCAGATATATTATTATTGGTTTACAAACAAACAGAAAAAATAGTGCCAGTTCTGACATGTCTCAGTTTGATCACTGTCATATACGAGATGTTAAAGTATACCTCAATTCAACATACTTTCCATACGAAAATTTAAACGTTAATTTTGCAAACAACAACACAGCTTTATTATATGAACAGTATACTCGATTTCAACAGTCGTACTACGGACGTCGCGCGGAACCCTTATTAAGTGAAAACAATTCAAAGACTTAGCGCCACTATTCGTTATCGATTGCTCCAGACAAGCCGATAATCTAAAAGGAGGACCTGTTGTGGACGTTAGAGTGGAAATCGAAAGCGATTCAGAGTTTCAGACATACCTGATCAAACATCGGCATATTGTCTTATATTAAACGACTGCATAATTGAGTACAAACCGCTTAGCAGCACTGTTAAGAAAATATCATGAAATCGGATACTCTCATATTGGATGTACAAGGATTCAAGGATCTTTACAACAATTTTATAATAAAAGAATTGGCATTTGCGACTCAAAACTATACGCAATCGTTTTTAATAAAACCTCCATACTTATTTAGACATCTAACAAGCGAAGAAAAGATTCAAGTTAAATGGATAGAAAAAAACCGAGGCATTTATTGGAGTGAAGGACACATCGACTACAGAGAATTCCATCGTATAATCGTACCATATTTAAAAGATAAGAATATTATAGTTAAAGGTTCTGAGAAGGTAAAATGGGTTAAGGATCTATGTACCAATTGTAATGTATCGGAACTTGATGAGAAATTGTGTCCTAATTTATCCAAGTTGCACAAAAAATACTCCTGCGATGGAAAAGTTAACTTGTGTTGTAATAAACATTCCAAACAGTGTGCTCTTAAAAACGTATTATGTATAAAAAAGTATTTAGAGGAATAACTAAAGGTGTATATGTATCTGTTTATTAGTTTTAAGATATAAAAATAAAACATTTTTAAATGACAATTGTTGGAGTTGTTGCTCTTGTCTTGATAGATTGATAATCTTGATTGAGTTACACTTGATAAATAAAACTTGATGATTTGCAGAAAATAAAGTAATTTAATTAAAAACGTGATATTAAAATAACTTGTGTGCACACTTGTACGGTCAATCGAGAACTGAACACTAAGTAACATGTAACTTTGCAATATGCACAAAAAATGCAATTCAACAAATTTATGTACTTTGTACATAATATTCCCAGGCGGGAGATGAGGAGGCTGTGGAGCACAAGTCAAATTAATAAAAATATGTTCACATGACAAATGATAAAAGGTACTAAACATCTTGATGATAAAACAAACATAAATAAAATAAAATATTCTTGAAAATAGAGCTATCCCGTTGCGTTAACTTGCTTGCATCTCAATCCTCTCAGACTGCTCATGTCTTCTTGTCGTTGCTATACGATGCATGCTCGGCAGCGGAGGAGTTGTAGACGAGTCGGCTCCTACAGCTGCTTGCGGTACTTGCCACCGACGTTGTACTCTACGAAGGGCAAATATCACTCCTGTGATAACAAATATACCGACAATGACGTATATCATCACGTAGTGGTGTATGTCATGATATGATACATCCTCTGCTCCTGCCAACACCTGGTCTTCTTGCATGAAAGTGTGAATCCTGTTTCCTATTTGTTCGGTCTCTTGATACAAAGTTTGATAATTATGCGATTGATTTCCATCAGACCATTGCGGTAACGTGATATTAATGACGTCATTTATAGGTGCGATTGTTGGTGCATATAAATCAGGTAAAATCTTGATTTCACTTGAGTGAACCTTGTAGGGGTAGATTGTGAGCTTGTCTGTCCTTAATAAACATCCTTGTCCAATGTTGATAAGTCCAGCGCCTTTCAATTGATGAGCTTTCATGTCTTCCGGGCATATCGTTCGTACGTTGCACACGTTGCAGCAAAAATATAGGTAAGTATTGCTTGCATAACTTTCTATCCAATAATTGCTGCATGGTTTAATGATTGTTTTACATCCTGACATGCCCATCTGACATAAACTGTCGCCTTCTTTCATCTGATATTCAGGCTTGCGGCTGTGACAAAAATATGTTGTTGACAGTACCAGACACTGTTTTATGTCATTTTCTGTCATAGATATGTAAGAGTCCTTTCTAATATTGATTGAAATGTAATCTGATACTAGAACCAATGTTATCATGTTTCCATCTTGATATTTAGGTATGGGAACGACTTTAAAAATCTCGAACTTATCCCGACTGATAAGCGGTAGCCTTATCTCAAACATGACGTAGTCCTTCAGCATCCTTGTTTTCACTGTGAGGAGATCATATATCTTGCTCAGATCGGAGTGAACGTTGTCGATCGGTCAAGCAACGTCCTTTGATAATTGACTTGATATCGTACTAAGTTCATCACTGATTTGGGCCGGTGTCAGTAAATGTAAACTGATACGTCCATGATATATATCTGTTATTGTATCTAACAATGTATTTTGCATTGTCCGCAGGTTGTTCATCATGTTGCTTGCTATTATGGCTCCAATTGCGAAGTTATTAAGAACCATATTTCTTTGTATATCTTCCTTCAAAACATTAGTAGCCTTTTCTAATGCAACTATATGTTGATTTAATAATTTGTGTTGTTGATTCATGGCGATTTCTGCACGCTTTAGTAGATTGTTTTCGGCCTCAATTAATGAAGTTTGGTTTTTCCATAAACTTGCTATATGCTTTTGGTTCGCTTGTATTAAACCAATATCTCGTTTGTATTGCTGTGCAAATCTTTCGTCTAATACACCGAATAAATCCCCTGCTATGTTTCCAATAGCATTGATAAGGCCTCTGCGGACGCGCTGTCTGGGCCCGCGCTCTCGAAACTGATTAGTCAGGAACAGCTGATTGTAGTACTCAAGTTCAGTGATCTCGTGACGTAATTGGAGTAGTACTGAGTTGCATTGTTCATGTATGTGCGAACATATTTGTTCTAATGATGTTGTGTATGCTTTTAACGCCTCTGTGCCTTGCCAGTAGGGTTTCATTTCGTAAAACACGACTATCTTCCATTCGTCCTTGATTAAATTCATGTTTGAAAGTTTGTCGAAATAGAGACCTTGATTTTCTCTGAATTGCGTCGTATTAACGTATTACGATATTAACGTCATGAAAAATAGTATAGCAGTGCATATGGCCGTGAAGCTCATCTTGCTTCTTTTCAATGGTACTTGCTGTTTATTGTTAACTTGATCATTTTGTTTATTATCAGGGACTTCCTTATGCTCAGTAAGTATTGATAATTTGATGACAGGACGCCGCATGTAGCCATTTTTTGTTTTTACCGTCACAACTCGAACAAAACCATCTTGGCCTGGATGAAGTTTCACTACTCTTCCCATTGTCCACTTGCCTGGAGGTAGGTTCTCATCATGTATAAGAACTACATCATTCATCTTGATATTTTCATGCGGTCGTCTCCATTTACTTCTTGATGTCAGCTGTGTTAAGTATTCCGTGCGCCAACGTTTCCAAACATCTTGAGTAATTTTTTGAGTTAGCTGCCACCTTGTTCGCATGTCTCTTTCAGTGTCAACTAAGGTAAGAGTGGGACCCCCGGTCAAAAAATGCGACGGCGTTAGATAATCGAGGTCTTCTGGGTCTTCTGAGAGGGCGCATAAAGGTCTTGAGTTCATACACGCCTCAATTTGAGTAAGGAGTGTCGAAAATTCTTCAAAAGTGAGTTTTTGCTCGCCAATTACCCTCTTAAAATGATACTTGAAGCTCTTGACGGCCGCCTCGAACAATCCGCCAGCAGACGGCCAGGAGGGTGCATTAAAGTGCCATGATATTTCCAGGTCTGAGAGCTCTTTCATAAAACCATCATTGAAAACTTGCTGTATTTCTTGGTACTCTTCTTGTAGTACTCTACTTGCTCCCACGAAATTTCTTCCGTTATCACTGTATAAGTGACGTGGTGTTCCGCGGCGTGCTGCCATCCTGCGCAGCGCAGCAATGAACGCTGAAGTCGACAGGTCCGAGACCAACTCTAAGTGGACAGCTTTTGTCACCATGCAAACAAATACCGCCACGTAACCCTTGATAGTTTTTATTCCGCGTCCCTTGCTGGCCTTGATATACACGTGTCCTGTATAATCGACTCCAGTGTGTAAAAATGGGCGAGATGGATTGACCCTGGGACTTGGTAAATCTCCCATGATTTGATTTTGTCTTTGAGGATTTTGTTTCTTGCAAATAATACATTGACGAATAAACTTTTTTGTTGCTCGATTACCACTTATAATCCAATATTTTTGCCTGATAAGTGCCAATGTAACGCGTGCGCCGCCGTGAAATGTGAGTCGGTGCGCGTCATCGATTATTAATTGTGTCAATCGACTGTCGTATGGAATAATAATTGGATATTTCATTTCCATGCTGATGTTAGCATTTCTTAATCTACCACCCACTCGTAGAATTCCTTGTTGGTCCAAGTAGGGGGTGAGATTTAACAACTTGCTTCTTGATGATAATTTATTGTTTTGTTTGATACTTGATATTTCCTCTTCAAATTCTTTACTTTGTACTTGCTTGATAATTTCCACTTTAGTTTCTCGTATTTCGGATAATGTTAGGTAATTTTCTTGATGTCTGTTCTGCTTCTTTGTTAAAAATCGGCGCACCCATGATAATACGCGCACAACTTTCGAGTAAGAGCTGTATTTATGTAACATTTTTTCTATAAAACTTTCTTCATGATTGGCAACATTGACTTGCTTCAATACTTTTTCTTCTTGATTTGTTGTATATGTAGGTGCTTGCTTTAACACATGTTGCCCCGTAGATAGCCATGAGGGTCCATGCCACCACAGCGGATGAGTATTCAGCTGTGTCATCGTGAGCCCACGGCTTGCGCAGTCAGCTGGGTTCTCAGCTGACTTGATATAACGCCAATGTTTTGGTGGTATAACTTCTATAATTTGACGAACTCTATTTGACACGAATGTTGTCCATCGGTCTGGATTTCCTTGTAACCACCCGAGGACCGCTGTAGAATCCACCCAGCCATATATAGCTATACGATGATCATGTAAACATTGCTTGATTTTGAGCATCAACTTTGATAAAAGATGTGCTCCACAGAGTTCCAACCTTGGCAGCGAGACTTGTTTGTTATTTGACACTAACTTTGACTTTCCAGCAACCAGGGTAATTTTTGATTTTCCCTCTTCGTATAACTTGCAATATACGACGCATGCGTACGCCTTTTGCGATGCGTCGCAAAAGCCGTGTAATTCGATATCTGAGACGACCTTTGTACTTAGCCAGCGTGGAATTTCTATTTTCGTAATGTTTGCCATATCTTGTTTTATTTTAATCCATTCTGAATTAATTTCTTTTGGAATCTTGTCATCCCATTTCATATCTATTGCCCACAGTCGTTGAAATAAGATTTTCAATCTTGTGGAGACAGGGGTGAGCCAGCCCAACGGGTCAAATAATCTTGATATATCTGACAGTAGTTTGCGTTTTGTATATTGTGTGTCTTGATCCGATGGTGGCTCAAACTTTGATTGAAAAATGAAAACATCTTGCTCAGGTTTCCAGTGAATGCCAAGTGTTTTGGTGGATTCCTTTTGCGTGAAAATGTAGTTTTCTTGTTTCTTAAAATCCATACTGTCTTGTAGTAATTCTTGATAATTAGAACTCCACTTTCTTAGATTGAAACCTCCCGTTTTCAGCATCTGAATTAAATCTTGTTTCATATTTTTTGCTGACTGTATTGTGTGAGCCCCGTGTAGCAGGTCATCAGTGTAGAAACAGTTTTCTACGACCTTAGCAGCTCCAGGAAATTTTTTTCTTTCATCTTCAGCCAGCTGACGTAACGTCACCATAGCAAGGAACGGCGCGGCCTTGGTGCCGTATGTGACCGTTGTAAGTTGATACTCGTGCAGCACATCTGACTGCTCGTCACGCCATACGATTTTTTGGAAGCACTGATCTTCGGGGTGGACCCATATTTGTCTGAACATCTTCTCGATGTCTGCTGTATATGCTATCTTGTATTGCCGCCATCTCAAAATAAGTTCCAATAGATCCTTTTGTAAATTGGGTCCTTTGTACATAAAATCATTTAGGCTTGTTCCTTTTGATGTATTTTGGGATGCGTTGAAGACCACTCGAAGTGCTGTTGTTAAAGAATCTTCACGAATTACGCAATGGTGCGGCATAAAATATTCGAGTGACGTAGTTGTGCCGTCGGCGCATATCATATGACCGAGCGCTAAGTACTCCTTGATAAACAACTTGTATTGTTCGGCGATGCCTTGATTTTTTCTTAATTTTCTTTCAATTTGGAAAAATTGAGCTATGGCTCTACTTTTTGATTCGCCGATTTCTGAAATATTGGGCTTCAGTGGAAGTCTGACTTGATATCTTCCATCGCTCAATCTTGTTGTATTTTCTTTGTAGGTTTTTGTACATTCATTTTCATCTATATTCTGAGGAATATCTATGTCTTCTATTTGCCAAAATTTTTCGATTCCTTCAATATCGTTCAGAATTAAATTGCATTGCTTTGTTTGTTGTATCTTGCCGCATAGGATCCACCCGAGCCGCGTGTGTTGTACAATCGGGCTCCAGTTGCCAGAGCTTGCTCTGCGTATTCCGTCCAAAATAATAATTGAGTAAATATCCGCCCCCAAAAGTATGTCGATAGGGCGACAAATGTTATATTCTGGATCGGCTAGTTTAAGGTCTTGTAGATGCTCCCATGTTGGACTTGTAAATGTAAAGTGTGGTAAATTTCGTGTTAGGTTTCTCATTATAAAAACATCCGTGTTGAAAGTGTAATCTTCTGATAGTGAAAAACAGTTAATGTTGATCCTTCCTTTACATGAGGTAGTTTTGGTACCAATTCCTGTAATAGTACCGCTGCACTTTCCTCTCGGTAGACCTAATCTCTGGGCGGCGTTCTCAGTAATTAGGGATATTTGCGAGCCTTGATCAATGAGTGCACGCATTTTTTGGTAAGTGCCATCAACTCCTTGAACGTTGATTACAGCCGTAGCTAATAATATTTCGTGCCATTCTTCTTGCTCGGCCACGTGCACTTGTTTTGTTTTTGTCTCGCTCGCACTTGCTGCCGCGCTGCTGGCGGCGGTGTTCAATGTGGGAGTCTCGGATTTCATAAAAGCGTCATGTAATAATGAGTTATGATACTTGTTGCATTCGCGGCATCGTTTGTTCGATGTACAAGGTTTTCCATAATGGTTATGTAAACAATTATAACATAAATGTAATTTCGTAACAGTCTGTTTTTTCTGTACAGGCGTTAATTCGAGGAACTGCTTGCAATAATATATGCCATGTTCATTGCTGTTGCAAATAGGGCATTTTAGTTTAGAATGTGTCGAGCCTTCATTGTATTGTGAAATAGCCTTGTTGCTTGAATAATCCCTGTTTTGATAAGTCTTCTCTTGCCTATAAGATGATGACGAAGTACTCGAGTTTGATTTTTGGCCGCTCTCTTGTTTACGGCGAGATGACTCTAGGGTGGTGAACTTGTTTTCCATAAATTCTAGGAACTCGCTAAGCTTTGGCAGCTCTCTTGGTTGTTTGAGTGACGTCATATATTCATTGTGCGTCTCTATATCCAATTTTTGGGACAATATGTGAATGAGCATGGGGTCCCAATTTTCTGTTTTGACGCCCAAATTCTTGATACCATTCAGACATTCTTTAGTGACGTCGTGAAGACGCTTGATTTGGTTTGATGATGGTTGATGCATGATAGGAAGATTCATGATGGTATTCATGTGTGCTGTGAAGATCAGCTTCTTGTTGCTGTAGCGATGTTTTAAAATCTCCCAGCTTGTTAAATAATTTTCCGAACTTATCTGCAGATGCTGAATGAGACGTTCGGGCTCTCCACGCAGCTTCCCTTTAAGAAATTGCATCTTTTGTGCGTGAGAGAGAGACGGGTTGTTGTGTATAGCCTCACAGAAAAGATCCTTGAAGGATACCCACTGCTGATAGTTACCGCTGAATGTCGGAATGTCTAACTGGGGTGTTGATTTTTCTCTGTGGGCCACTGACCATAACTTGTTATTAATGGCCTTCTTGATGTCATTAAATTTACGTTCATACTGCGTGAATGTTTCCTCGTACTCACTATTAGAGCCCATCAGCTGACTGTCTAACTCCCAATGTAAGTTATCTACAATCTTCCAACGAGCTTTGACAGAAGTTAAAGCATCTTCGTACTCCCATTTCTCCTTGAGTTCTTCTACATCGATGCTCTCAAGAGTTCTTAAAAATGCTCTAAAATTGCTTGATTGTTTCTTAAGCATCTCATCTATTTTAGTATTGTTACCTTGAGATGAATTAGGATTGTAGGTACTTGTACTAGGTTGTTGACTACCTATTGTTCCTAAGTGGGTGCCTGCACCTTGTTCATGCTTGGCCTCCCCACTCGTGCCTGAGTGCGGGCCTGTCTCACCTTGCTGTGTCCGGGCTGAAGATTTTACAAGTTCTGCTAGAGTCGTTTGATACAACGTTCTTGTTTTGTAGTAAAAGTCACGAGCTCGCTCTAATTTATTGGCACTAAAGTAGTCATGATCTGATGCCAAAACATTTAGCAGAACATCGTGATTTTTCCTGAATTCTATCCAGTATTGGTCTAAAGCATCAATTCGCTTTTCCAGATATTCCACAGTCTTGCGATCTTTTCCATCCTTCTTGAAATTTGTATATTGTTTTTCCATTTCTTCCTGAATAGTGGCTTGTCTATTCAGCGCCTCCATGATGAGCTTGATCGAATAACTTGTTTTTTTTTTTTTTTTTTTTTTTTTTTTAATTCTGTAGCGCTACTGCTTGATATAAAATATTCTTGATAAATGACTTGATTTATGTATTATAGTTAAAGGTTCTGAGAAGGTAAAATGGGTTAAGGATCTATGTACCAATTGTAATGTATCGGAACTTGATGAGAAATTGTGTCCTAATTTATCCAAGTTGCACAAAAAATACTCCTGCGATGGAAAAGTTAACTTGTGTTGTAATAAACATTCCAAACAGTGTGCTCTTAAAAACGTATTATGTATAAAAAAGTATTTAGAGGAATAACTAAAGGTGTATATGTATCTGTTTATTAGTTTTAAGATATAAAAATAAAACATTTTTAAATGACAATAATGCGTTTATTTTATAATAACCCTATACTATTTACAGTTATGTTTATTCCTATTCTAAATATAAAAACACAAAACTATATACTATTCTACCACAAACAATATAGTCACCCTCTTACGTACCTTTATTATCCCACATACTAAAACTTACAAATACTTAATACAAATATTTTCAATCACTATATTCTATTAACGATTTAGATATTTTCCTAACTAATGATTCAGTTTCATCCACTATAGGGTCCACCACCTCTTTAACTATGTACTGCGCACTTATAATCACATTTTCAGTTTCATTGTCATTGTCGCTGCCTAGCGAGTTATTACACAGGTCAATTACTGATATTTTGTTCAGTTTAATGCCTCGCCGCTGGTGTCTGCTCATCACGAAAGACTGAGTGGAGTTGGGTTTGTTCACGGTGTCTTTACGACGTGGTTTCGTCTTTTTTTCTTTCGCCATTCGATTGGCGTTTTCACGATCGCATCGTAGCATCTCATTGAATTCTTCGTAAGGATCTTGAGCATACTGACTAAAAACGATGTCTGATCCCGATCGCTGAAACAATATTATAACAAGTCGTTAAATATTTACATTGCATAAAACACCAACATTTGTATGAAAATATAAAATAATTACTTACCGAAGTCATGTTGAATATAATGTGCAGGTACAAGTACTTCAAGCGAACTATATTTAGTAAATGATTAAATAAAATGAATTTATTATGCAGTGCAATAAGTATCGAATGCAATATCTTCTAACCTTTATGTAATAAATACATATTGGTGCACAAGACAATCAATCGTAATGTAAACACAGTAAAAAGCAATTTACAGTGGTTAGTTTCAAATGATTGTATTTTTGTTTATGTTCTTTGACTACCGAAAGTTGTTAACTAAGCATTACATGTATCCGAGTGATGAAATACATATACGCTCATATTACAGCGGCATAAACATTGTTAGTAATAATATTCCTGCTACATGTCGCAACTTGATTTTTACCCAACTGCGGTGAAGCAAAAAAAGAAGGGTTATTGTATTCATGATCAACAAAAAATGTAAAGCTGAATAAATAAAACAATTATGGTTTCTCACAATATCACATTTATTTCTATTATAATAATATCATTTTATTCTTACACAATAAAACTAAAATAACTTATAAAATAACTTACGACATTCACATAAATACACTTTCAACTAACTCTAATTTAAATATAATCTGGTTTACGTGGTAAAATCTTATTCATTAATACATTTCTTTTAAAATAGCAGAGTGACCCCATGCACGCGTTGAAATGTTATCTGAAGATAATACTCGTTTATCATCATTTCCAGAGAGTGCAATTTTATTTACACTTTGCGTGAATATCTCGTGCTTAATTGATTTGAACAATATATTTTTCCTTCGAATGACTCCTTTATTATACAAAACATTCTCATAATCGTTAATTGTTAAATCACGTACTATACTAGATTGTATCCCTTTCGCTTTCTTAATTACATAATCAGGAGTTTTAATAGAATACAATTTTGACCTTAAACCAACGAATTCTGTGATGATTTTTCCTCCCATCTCATCTTTGAATAATCCAGGGATTTTTTTATTAATTTGAGGTATTTTAAATTCGTTATCGATACAGTAATTACTAGTGTCAAAATAATCTAAAAGCTTAAAATTCAAATCTTGATAAAAGTTTGATGTAAATATCTCATACACTAAGGAATCTGTATCCGTATAACATAACTTTACTTTATTTTTATAAAAGGGTTTGATGATATTGTAATGAAAATTATACATATGCGATTTAGATAATTCTAAAACGGTAAAGCCAATATAAATAGGTTTGTCTAAAATTATTTGATCAGGTTTCATTTGTATCGCTACTAAATTTTCTGAGAAAACTGAAGCACTATGAAAATAAGGATTGCTAATTAGTTTTTCAGCGGTGTGACACTTTTTAGTAACATTATTAGAATCATTCCAAGTATTAACTAAATGAACATTCACTCTATTCTCTGTGTTTTCCAGTGTTTTCCCAAACACGCTGTTATTTAAAAGCTTGAAAAAATCTTGTTCGAATACATTATTTGCCTTTTGTCGTAGTTGTGTGTTTAATTCAATATACTCTTTCAAGTATGCACTTTGCCTAAATGTAATAACTTTATGAATCTTACGTAATATTAATCCATGTTCCAAACACTTTTTTAAGTGAACATAATGAATTACATAGTTATACTTATTATAAAGGTTGGAAATAAGTTTTTTCGTTTTACCACCCGGTGGAATGCATTTTTCAGGACAAAATGGTAAATCATTATGCAAAGTATGTAAGGATTCCGGGTACAACAGATCTACTTCTAATATGAAACCCCATTCTGCTTCATCCTTTATAGTGTTAATATTATTATGTAATTGCACTATTTCTGTTGCATTCAAAAATCTAAAATCCGAGTGGGGTAAATATTGACACATACTAAAACCATAAAGGTTATTGCAATCCAAATAAACTATAAAGCACGGTGGTTTTGTTGAATCATAAGAAGACATATACTTATGATTAGCTTTAGCATAACGGTGTGAGCACACACATAACCCTCCTCTTATACCATTTTGAATCATTCGCACAATAGCCAGATCATCTATGAGTTCTAATCGAACCCCAGTTTTTAAAAGCATTGCATCAAAAGATAAACTCGGTGCGGTAATATAAAATGCGGGATCGAGCTTATAATGTAACTTGCAAGTTTTCCGGAACTTTTGAAATATATCGGTAAGTAGAAGTACATCTGTTTTTAAGTATAAGTCAGTATATTCACCTAAATTTTTTATGTTAAATGCATTCCACACTAACTTAGCGTGTTCATAGTCCTCCGAGGAAATACTTTCATTGGTTAAAGAATTAAAAAAGAAACGCTGTGATGGCAAGACAGTTTCCTCATAGCATTTCCAGTCCCTGATGTAATCATAAGGATATACACCTTTTCGTGTAAGCAATCGAAAGTGATCATAACTTGGAAAATGGTAACGCATATTTTTAAAATCTTCAATAGCCATATTTTTTGCAAGTTTGACTAAACTAGTACCTAAAAAATGAAATGAATCTAAAAATCTAACATGAACGTATTCACTATCGTTGATTAATATGAATTTGGAAAACGACATGTATTTTTCTTTACTTTTTGGAATTATGGTTAACTTGCCTGGAATTTCCCCTAATTTTTTAATGAATAAATGACAGTCGTAACCTGATAAATTGTGAAAAAAAATTGGTACAAATACAGGTACTTTATACTGTAAATTACAATGTTTATGTGCGGCGCCACGATAACGACCTGTGATATGACAATGATCTCTAACTTTGTTATTCCACAAGGGAAGATCACATATGTGGCACTGCCATGCTTGAATGTAATCGATCTCATCTTTTTGTGAAAATTTAATCCTAACATTTTCGGTTAATATCTTATGAATCCTCTTAACGTCTTCAGTAAGAAAATCAATGAATTTTGAAACACAGTCAATACCACGATACGATTTAAATTCATTAAAATTATCATCCATCGAAGAAACAATGTTATATGCAAATGCAGTAGGAACGTGTCGTTGTAAGCGGAGCGTATTCGCGGTGTCATGTTCATGGTTACAAATCTGTTCAAGTAATGTTTCAAAATCAGCATATATAGCAAATGGAACATTTTGTTTTCTTTGATAGTTTTTAAATTGTATAACCGACCCCTTATTTGGTAAAACAGTTACGACTCCTCCACATTGGTGTTTATTAATTTTTTCTTGATCAGGAAAAAACAATAAACAGGTTTCACAAAAATACAACTTACTGTGGTGTTTTGTGATTTGACGTTTTACAAGACGAGGTAAATCTTTTATGAGACAATAATGAGATGAATTATCATTTTCTATATACAGCAAATGAATAATTTTGGCCCCTTCGATTAACTTCGTTGGTCTATACAGTGGCCCTGTTATAGTTTTACCATTTCTTAGACCATAAACGTAAATTTGTATCATGGGATTGTGTCTTTCAAAAATATTGATGTCTGAAAAAGAGATTGGAAAAGCAATGCCATCAATGTTTAAGACGTCGCGAAAATGTGGATAAGAAGTTACTCTCTCCGAATGATGCGTAGCAGGGTATAGGGCAGCAACAATGCACCATAAAAAACAATAATCATCATTGTTTTGAATATTCAAACAAGCTTTTTTGCTCTTTATGAATTTAGGTAAATCTAAAAATTTTGATCCGCTAAGTGGTTGATATTTATTAATGTTAATTTCTAAATGGGAATTATGTAAAAATGACCATCCACTATCTCTTTCTTGAAATTCCTCAATTTTTTTTTAAAAGCTGAACTGAAAAGTTTTGATACAACAAATCAAAATTGTAATTACAATGAACAATGATGTTTTTTGTTGCAAAAGATTTTAGTTCTTGAACATCATTTTTGTACATCAAAAAAATACCGTAATAATCAAAGTTAACCTTGACCGATGTATGTTTTTGAAGTGAATTGTCTATTAAAGAATTTACTTCTTTTTTGATACTATTTAAAAAAGATTCTGGATAGTCATTAATATTATTTTCGCACGCTTTAATACGATAACTTACAATACGTCCTTTAAAACAAGTATCTATAATTTCAATTTTGTCATCGAGGGGTACAATGCTATTATTTTTATGTTTATTAGTACGTAAATGCGTAAACCAAGTGCGAGAATTAACATCAATTTTGCATACCGAACAGAAAGGCATTTTTTATCAAAAAACAAATTGAAACTTACAAAAATATAAAGTAATCGTTACTTACAAGGTATATAGGTACTAATTTTAAAAGCTAAAACTTAACTACTGGATCTGTTGCCTGCTGCGATTAGACTTTGTTTTATTTTCATCACATTCACCACAGTAACAGCTCTGTTCTGCTTCTGAAAAAACATGAAACTTTGATTAGAATACGTACAGAAAATGTAATTCTTACTTACGCTCGCGGTTACAAGAACCTTTTTATCTCCTTACTTTAGAAAACTATACATAAGATCATTATCTTAAAAAATACCTGATTATAATATTATTACTTGAGTAAATTTAAACCTCTAAAACCGAATGATAATGACCATTACCTTTTAATAGGATAATCTCAGATGATCGTTGTAGATATTTCTAAATCATAAATTTCACAATCTTCTTTACTGTGCGACGATCACTGTTTCCGTGAAGGCATCAACGTAATTTATATCGTTTGAGATTGCTGAAAAATAAAATACACATGTGCTTAAGTATCAGTAGGAAACGGTCATGAAATAATAGTTAAATAGTTATGGACTTACCTTACAATGTTGAGAATAGAGTTTTTCGATTTACACGTACATTATAATATTTATTAATTTAAGTTTAGTTTAGTAAGTAAACTGCGAATAAAAATTATTTATTATTACATAGGTCCACCATACTGCAGTAATTGCGAAATTATGAATGTAACTAAGTTTCAAATTGCTTGTATTGTTGATTCAAATATTTTATGTAGGGTTGTCACTCATTGAATATTAGTAATAATATTATCATTACAGAAATAACAAGATGTCTTATTTGTTCAAACGAATAAAGAGTGAATTACTAAAGTTCACTACTAATATAAATTAAAGTTATCTATTGGTGGTGTATTATAATCATTCTTTTGTTTGGTTAAATATTAAAACATTCTCACTTTAATAAAAAATCCTAGAGTAGGTATCATGTTTTCAAGTATTTTTTTTTTTACTTTAAAAAACCTATCAGACTATTTATTTTAATCCAATTTTATATCTATAAAAATGATAGCCCTTATGAATTATGCTAAATTAGCAACAAGTATAAAATCGTACGATGTAACTTGATCACGTAAAGCAATATATGAAGTCATTACTGACAAACAAATTAATCCCTTAGTCGGTACTTTTTGCGTTTACACGAATATAATACGAACCCGAGAAATGGTAGCGTCGCTTAGTATGTTTGCTTTGATTACTAACATTTTAAATTATCCAAGGAATCACATCACATTTGCTTATAAGCAAAGGCATGTTTGTTAGCGATCATTAGTTTACTTTCTAGTGCTGATATAATATTTGGTACAATACCATACCCCAGCTACTGGTTTTCAGCTAAAATCTAGATAGTAAACCGTGCATCAACACAACAGTTTCAATTCGGAGTATCTTTTGTGTAAATAAACTATACTCGTACATCACCGCTGCTCAATGTGCTAGAATTCACACCAGTTAAAATGTAAGTATTGTCTTTATTACTTGACTAGCTGATCCCCGCGACTTCGTCCGCGTCAATTTCTGTTATTATGACCACGATTAAGAAGTTAAAAAAAAAAGTATTTCTGCGTAAATGATAATTATATATAATTAGTATAGATTATGTTGATAAAACTCTGTAGCAAATAATTGGCAATAATGCATTAATTTCGACCAAATGATTACCTTAAAAAAGGTTATAGTGAGTCAATTTTAAAAGATAGACATATACTGTTGCAGACATTTTTTTAGATCATTCAAAGAGGATCAATTCTTTCATACATATATTTTGGGTACCTCGAACCGTTTACGCAGCGCACGCAACGGAAGCTTTCAAGTATGAATATTTTCCCCCGTTTTTGTGACATTTTTCACTGCTGCTTCGCTCCTATTGGTCGCAGCGTGATGTTATATATCCTAAAGCCTTCCTCGATAAATGGACTATCTAACACAAAAAGATTTTTTCAATTCTAACCAGTACTTCCTGAGATTAGCGCGTTCAACCAAACAAACAAACAAACTCTTCAGCTTTATAATATTAAGTATAGAAGATAATGCATTAATTTCGACCAAATGATTACCTTAAAAAAGGTTATAGTGAGTCAATTTTAAAAGATAGACATATACTGTCGCAGACATTTTTTTAGATCATTCAAAGAGGAACAATTCTTTCATACATATATTTTGGGTAACTCGAACCGTTTACGCAGCGCACGCAACGGAAGCTTTCAAGTATGAATATTTTCCCCCGTTTTTGTGACATTTTTCACTGCTGCTTCGCTCCTATTGGTCGCAGCGTGATGTTATATATCCTAAAGCCTTCCTCGATAAATGGACTATCTAACACAAAAAGATTTTTTCAATTCTAACCAGTACTTCCTGAGATTAGCGCGTTCAACCAAACAAACAAACAAACAAACAAACAAACTCTTCAGCTTTATAATATTATATATATATATATAGTATAGATAATGCATTAATTTCGACCAAATGATTACCTTAAAAAAGGTTATAGTGAGTCAATTTTAAAAGATAGACATATACTGTCGCAGACATTTTTTTAGATCATTCAAAGCGGAACAATTCTTTCATACATATATTTTGGGTAACTCGAACCGTTTACGCAGCGCACGCAACGGAAGCTTTCAAGTATGAATATTTTCCCCCGTTTTTGTGACATTTTTCACTGCTGCTTCGCTCCTATTGGTCGCAGCGTGATGTTATATATCCTAAAGCCTTCCTCGATAAATGGACTATCTAACACAAAAAGATTTTTTCAATTCTAACCAGTACTTCCTGAGATTAGCGCGTTCAACCAAACAAACAAACAAACAAACTCTTCAGCTTTATAATATTAGTATAGATAATGCATTAATTTCGACCAAATGATTACCTTAAAAAAGGTTATAGTGAGTCAATTTTAAAAGATAGACATATACTGTCGCAGACATTTTTTTAGATCATTCAAAGAGGAACAATTCTTTCATACATATATTTTGGGTAACTCGAACCGTTTACGCAGCGCACGCAACGGAAGCTTTCAAGTATGAATATTTTCCCCCGTTTTTGTGACATTTTTCACTGCTGCTTCGCTCCTATTGGTCGCAGCGTGATGTTATATATCCTAAAGCCTTCCTCGATAAATGGACTATCTAACACAAAAAGATTTTTTCAATTCTAACCAGTACTTCCTGAGATTAGCGCGTTCAACCAAACAAACAAACAAACAAACAAACAAACTCTTCAGCTTTATAATATTAGTATAGATATAGTATAGATAATGCATTAATTTCGACCAAATGATTACCTTAAAAAAGGTTATAGTGAGTCAATTTTAAAAGATAGACATATACTGTCGCAGACATTTTTTTAGATCATTCAAAGAGGAACAATTCTTTCATACATATATTTTGGGTAACTCGAACCGTTTACGCAGCGCACGCAACGGAAGCTTTCAAGTATGAATATTTTCCCCCGTTTTTGTGACATTTTTCACTGCTGCTTCGCTCCTATTGGTCGCAGCGTGATGTTATATATCCTAAAGCCTTCCTCGATAAATGGACTATCTAACACAAAAAGATTTTTTCAATTCTAACCAGTACTTCCTGAGATTAGCGCGTTCAACCAAACAAACAAACAAACAAACTCTTCAGCTTTATAATATTAGTATAGATAACGCATTAATTTCGACCAAATGATTACCTTAAAAAAGGTTATAGTGAGTCAATTTTAAAAGATAGACATATACTGTCGCAGACATTTTTTTAGATCATTCAAAGAGGAACAATTCTTTCATACATATATTTTGGGTAACTCGAACCGTTTACGCAGCGCACGCAACGGAAGCTTTCAAGTATGAATATTTTCCCCCGTTTTTGTGACATTTTTCACTGCTGCTTCGCTCCTATTGGTCGCAGCGTGATGTTATATATCCTAAAGCCTTCCTCGATAAATGGACTATCTAACACAAAAAGATTTTTTCAATTCTAACCAGTACTTCCTGAGATTAGCGCGTTCAACCAAACAAACAAACAAACAAACAAACAAACTCTTCAGCTTTATAATATTATATAGTATAGATTAATTTATATCTAGATTGTCGAGTGTTTAATGTGGTCGAGCCTTCGAATACAATGTACACAAACATTTTATTTCATATAAAATTATTATGTTACTGATATTACGTTCAATAAATAATTATAACAAATTGATTTGTTAAACTTTCAGGTCTGACTGCGAGAGTGACATCATTTCCTTCAACAATGACCGCAAAACAGAAACCTCTCAAAAACGGACAACATCTACAGGCAAACGCAAGGCTACTCTAACTACAAAATCCGCTACTATAAGGTAACGAATACGATATTTTAACTTTTGTGTATCCCAAAATCTTAACAAAACAATGTACCTAAATTCAAACGTGTTCCTAAAATAATTGTTAGTAAACGTGTACTTTGTAACATTATTATTTACTCCTTGCTCCAGCAAAAAAAATAAGCTTGATATATTCGGGCTCCGACATGAACGAGACGATGAATGTGATGGTACATCGACGCCTGTGTTGTCCACGTTCTTCGTTACAAGAATAGCAAACGGTAGCGAACGCCGGACCGCAAACACCTCCGGCGAGTACTACATTGACCTCAAGGTGTATCAAACAAATGACGCTCGTGAAACAGACTCTCAAGAGCTATGGAGGAAAGCGCTACTTCGAATAAAATTTCAGACTGAGGGTGACACCAGCCAGTGGCGTAAACTCCAAGCGTTCGTGCAGTCCGCAGATGAACTGTTTGTGAAGCCTCCAATGTTTAGTTCTTTCTAGTCTTAATACATAAACTCAATGAATTGTTATATTTTTAATACAATTGAATATATAAATCTTAATACCTTTTGTTTGTTTTTTATTATTTGCTTTGCGATAAAAAAGCATACTGCGTACACCAATCTATATCACAAACGATTATATCAGTTGTGAGCGCGCAATAACAAACACATTACAAATTAATACAATCATTGTCTGTTGGTTCCTATCGTTATTGCGATGAAAAAGCATATTGCGTACATGAATCTGTATCACAGACGGTGGTATCAGTTGTAAGCGCGCAATACAAGAGTGGGACAGAATGCCCAAGACCTAATTACCAGAAATATTATTGGGCATTCTGTCCCACGTCGCGAATGCGCAAGCATGAGCGAACAAGTGACGGTAACGTGTTTAAATATCGATATACGACCCAATCTGATCGATGACAAAAATGCATCGCATATCTATAGCTAAAACCGAGTTTCATTGTTAGGTTCTCATTAGCGTTAATATCATTGATCGAGTCGACCGTTTATGATTGGGCATTCTGGACCACCGCGATGGCGAACTTGTTTCGTCGAGCGAAAAGTGGTCCAGAATGCCCAATCATATACTACTGACCTATTTAAATAAAAAGGAAAAAGTAAGTCGTTTGGTTTCATAAATAAACATATTCTTTCAATGTTAAGACTTTTTTAGATCCCTAGCAATTTTTATTTATTTCAACTGCCAATAAAGTAGAATCAAACAAATGCTCGGATAGTTAATATTTTATGAACCTACCTTTTATTATTGTATCGTAGTTTAAAGGAAAAAAAAAAAAAACGTTTTACCAACTTAACTGTCCCGCCAGTAGACACAATAG
This sequence comes from Autographa pulchrina, assembly GCA_905475315.1. Classification (NCBI taxonomy): domain Eukaryota; kingdom Metazoa; phylum Arthropoda; class Insecta; order Lepidoptera; family Noctuidae; genus Autographa; species Autographa pulchrina. The sequence continues at coordinate 14,134,821 of FR997761.1, read as the reverse complement.
TTAAAAACAAAGGAAATGTTCATATGTGACTCACGGGACAGGGAAATGGTTGAGCTATTTTTCTTTGTTCCACTGTAGGTATATACTTTTAATTGCAATAAAGAACATAACAAACAATTTTATTTTGCATTACTTTACTTACCCACCATTTTACGAAATAATTATCCATTTTTGCCCTTGTTTTGGTTACCAACTGCTTGGGTCAAACCGGTTGCGCGTTAAACTCGGGTACACATTTGGATTTGTACATAATGTTCCAGTGATTTAAGGGATATCCTTACTAATATTATAAATGCGAAAGTTTGTTTGGATGTTTGTTACTCTTTCACGCAAAAACTACTGAATGGATTTTAATGAAACTTTACAGTAATGTAGCTTATACATCGGAATAACACATAAGCTATAATTTATAAAGATAGTGTATGAATTGCCGTTCGCGCGGGTGAAACCGCGGGGCACAGATAGTGTTATTATATGTGCAAGGTTGTCTAGACATGACTTACAAAAATAGAAGATACTGAACCATATTTAATTATGTAAGTACCTCGATAACCGTATATATCCGAAGCGTAATAACTTAAAATAAGCTTATAATATAACTTGCCTAGTTAACCAAAGGGATTATGGCCGGCAAATAACGCACAGCTGCTACTGTTGCGTAGGGATTATTAATGTTAAGAATAGAATAGAATAGAATAATTTATTGTTTACAAATTACATACAATGGTTTGATTCCTGAAACTCACACTAGGATTCCATGTGTCGTGAGTTCCAGGCTCTTTCGATACGCTGACAGTTTCGTTATGAATTTAATTACAGAAATATTAAAAAAAAAAAAAAAAAAAAAAAAAAAAACATAATAGTCATAAGGCTTATAGGTCTCGAGTGTAATTAGTTCTTGTGTAGGCTTAGTTTTTATAATATTGTAAATATTTTAAGTTTAATTTCATGAATAAAGTATTAACCGTTATAGTATATATATTTTTTATATAAATAGTTATAATTGTAGGTATATAATAATAAAATTCGTGTGGTGACGGACCTAAAGAATACAAAGGTCACCACCCCATCTCATCCCGTGGGTGTCGTAGAAGGCGACTAAGGGAAAATTGAGCAGAGCCGAAAACCACTGCTTAGAGAAGGAAAACTCGAGACCAAACCCTATGCCAACCCGTCTGGCCAGCGTGGCATTAGTAGGCCAAAACCTCTGTATGAGCCCACACCACACAAAACGGCCCCCAGTTCCCGGTAGTCCCGCTATTCCCGGCCAAGGTAGCGGTCGCGGTAACGGCGGGACAGGGGGTGCTAGGAATCTCCGGGCTACGGGAGGCTACCACTACCTCAAAAAACTGACCCTGGCGACGTATAACGGACGAAGTCTACGGCTGGACCAACACCTCACCGAACTCGAGGTAGAATTGGGTCGCATAAACTGGCACATTTTGGGGTTATCTGAAGTCCGAAGACAGGGGGAGGACACGATAACCCTTGAGTCAGGTGACCTGTTCTACTACCGAGAAGGTGATAGGCCCTCCCAGGGCGGTGTCGGTTTCTTGGTCAACAAGTGTCTCACAAGCAGCGTTGTGGAAATCAGTAGTGTGTCGACAAGGGTAGCGTACCTCTTATTGAAAATCACCGACAGGAAGTTCCTGAAGGTGGTGCAGGTATATGCGCCGACCTCGACATACTCTGATGAGATAGCCGAAACCATGTACGAAGACATAGCGAAGGCACTACATGGTACCAGGAAGGCTCACTACAACGTTGTTATGGGAGACTTTAATGCCAAGGTGGGAGTACAAGAATGCGGCGAAACGAAAATCGGTCCTAACGGCGTGGGGCGCCGAAATCACAGAGGCCAAATGTTGGTCAACTTTTTAGAGTCCCAGGGGCTCTTCTTAATGAATTCCTTCTTTAAGAAGAAGCCCCACAGAAAGTGGACATGGCGAAGCCCCGATAATGTGACGAGAAACGAGATAGATTTCATCATCACGGACAAACGGCATATATTTAGAGACGTCTCGGTGATCAATAGGTTTAATACCGGTAGCGATCATAGACTCGTCCGAGGCTCTCTAAATATCAACCTTAAGGCTGAAAGAGTTAGGATGATGAGACCTACTCTCCGACCCACGCTGCCCCAAATAGCTTTAGGTTCCGATAAGTTCCAGTTGGAACTCCAAAATCGTTTCGCACTGCTGGAAACCACGGACAATGTTGACGAAAAAACCGACACAGTGGTCAAAACGCTACAGAATGTGTCTCGAAGGTTGTTCCCCGGAAAACGCGGTAATAGGGAGTCCAAGCTCTCACCCGAGACTCTCGAACTTATGAAGGAAAGACGAGAAACGCCGGACGCCCAGATGTCTTCGTCAGATAGGCGGTCCTTAAACCTGAAAATCAGGAAACTGACGCGACGTGACCTCCGACGCTGCAGCACTCGTAATATCGAGGCTGCGATTGAGCGAAATAGAGGCACCAAAGTCTTCGCTCAGCAATTAGGTAGACCCCATCTGGCGAAACTGAGGACCGGGGATGGCAGGACCGTCACCTCTAGGTTCGAGATTCTCGAGGAAATTGAGAGTTTTTATAGACACCTATATGCATCACGGGTGACTAAACCATCGAGACAAGGCGAAGATGACCACAGAGCCCCACTCACGCGCCATTACACCGAGGACATCCCGGATGTCGACCCGGGCGAGGTTGAGGCAGCTCTCAGACAACTAAAGAACAACAAGGCGCCGGGTGATGACGGAATTACAACCGAGCTCCTTAAGGCCGGTGGGACCACAGTCCTGAAAGAGCTAGCGAGTCTCTTTAATTCCGTCATTCATCAAGGCTTAACACCACAAGCGTGGAGCGGGAGTGCGGTGGTTCTGTTCTTCAAGAAAGGCGACAAAACCTTGCTGAAGAATTACAGACCTATCTCACTCCTGAGCCACATTTACAAGTTGTTCTCGAGAGTAGTCACTAACCGCCTCGCTAGAAGACTCGACGAGTTCCAGCCACCAGAACAAGCCGGGTTTCGAAAAGGCTTTAGCACCGTAGACCACATCCATACTGTTCGGCAGATTGTGCAGAAAACCGAAGAGTACAATCAGCCGCTGTGTTTGGCCTTTGTGGACTACGAGAAAGCCTTCGACTCCATCGAAACTTGGGCGGTTCTGGATGCTCTGCAACGATGTCGTATTGACTGGCGATACATCGAGGCGCTGAGATGCTTATATGACACCGCCACAATGACTGTCCAGCTCCATGACCATAAGACCAATCCGATCGAGCTGCGTCGGGGGGTGAGACAGGGGGATGTTATATCCCCAAAGCTGTTCACCAATGCGCTCGAGGATGTCTTCAAGACTCTGGACTGGACTGGACGGGGTATAAATGTGAACGGTGAGCACATCTCGCACCTTAGATTTGCCGATGACATCGTCATAGTGGCAGAGTCGCTGGACCAACTAAGCGAGATGCTGCATGGCCTGAATGGAGCTTCACGACGGGTCGGTCTTGGCATGAACTTGGATAAAACCAAGATCATGTTCAATGAACATGTCATGCCGAGACCGATATATGTCGAAGGATCGATGCTCGAAGTTGTTCAAGAGTATATCTACCTAGGGCAGGTCATCAAGCTTGGTAGAAACAACTTCGAGCGGGAAGTCGATCGGAGAATTCAGTTAGGCTGGGCAGCGTTTAGCAAACTACGTCGAGTCTTCTCTTCGCCTATACCGCAATGCCTGAAGACGAAAGTTTACAACCAGTGCGTCCTACCTGTTATGACTTACGGTGCCGAAACGTGGACATTAACGGTTGGACTAGTCCACAAATTTAAAGTCGCGCAGCGGGCTATGGAGCGAGCTATGCTCGGAGTCTCTTTGAAGGATAAAATTCGTAATGAGGTCATCCGACAAAGAACCAAGGTAACCGACATAGCTCGTAAAATTAGCTCGCTGAAGTGGCAATGGGCTGGCCATGTCTGTCGAAGGACCGATAGCCGTTGGAGCAGACGAGTCCTAGAATGGAGACCGCGACTCGGCAAGCGTAAGGTAGGACGCCCCCCCGCCAGGTGGACTGACGACCTGAAAAAGGTCGCTGGAGGGGACTGGATGCGGAGGGCGGAGGACCGGGTGTTGTGGCGCAAATTGGGAGAGGCCTATGTCCAGCAGTGGACTATGATTGGCTAAATGATGAATAATAAAATATATAAATAGACGTATACATCAAATGATTGGTCATGTACCTATGATAATAAAGATATGAAGTCTTCAGTCAAGTCATAGTCCAAAGTCAGAAGCCATTTTGTTACCACAAATTTACATTTAGATATGGTTAGCAGAATTTTGTGTTGGTCATTTACTTTTTTATAAATTTGCGGCCCCACAAAACCATAAGACCTACTACCAATTGATTTATGGCAGCGAACCTTTTCCCAATGTATCCTTCGACCAGACATAACACAAGTACACAGGGATGTTTTGTGAAATCGTAGAGTGACAGACAATGTTAGTTAGTTAATGATTTTATTGGTAAAACATAAAAAACTGCATATACACGTATATTGCTGTTTTGCTTCCACGCGTATCTGTATAGATGCTTATATCGCTGAAGTTGCTGTCGCAAAAAAAAAAAAAAAAAAAAAAAACAGCTAGTAACATGGCATTGAATTGCGATGACATCATAAGACCATGCATTTGATTGCGTTAATAGTATCAATAGTAACGCATTGAATTGCGATGTAAGGAGAGCATTAATTGCGATGTAAGGAGTTAAGCATTAAATTGCGATGTAAGGAGTTAAGCATTAAATTGCGATGTAAGGAGTTAAGCATTAAATTGCGAGGCAAGGAATTAAGCATTAAATTGCGGGGCATGGAGCTAGTAATTATCACGGGAATTTACGAAATGCATTAAATTGCGTAACGCTATATCCCATTGCCTACAGGTAAACCACAATGACTCAGGCGGTATTCACACTCGACAAATTCGAATGCGAAGGTGATATAGGATCAGTTGCGGTCCGATGGGAGCGATGGAAACGCGGGGGTTGTACATTTACTTGGAAGCAGCGGGAATAATATAATAATAACTTTTTATTCAAATTAAAATGTTACAATTAATACTAAGGTACATGAAATCTTAATACATACAGCCTACTTTACATGTGTGCCTGAACTAGGTAATGCTGTGTTTCAGGCGTTCAGTGCTAGCTAAATCTAAAATAAACAGAAACCTTTTATTACAATATAATTGTTAGATAAATAGTATAAATGAATCCATAATAGAGATACAGGACATGCTTTGGAGGGTATACTTGAGGAATATATGCTTTATATCGCATTTAATCTATTATAAAGAAGCGGTCCTAGAAACACATAAAATTTAGTCGTAAAAGCATGCTGTGTTCTTATTTTGGGGGCAAACTAAATTTTTCCGTCTTTTATGAGTAAATTCAGTGCTGAAAGGAAGGGCTGCATGCTGTTTTAATACTATGCCCATTATGAACAACTGTCGGACTGTTAGGACTTTACACGATTCATAGAGGAGGTTAGTGGGGAAAAGGAAAGAGCGGAAAGTACATACTTTGAGAATACACACATACTCTGGGCACGCTTGATGGTTAGTAGTAGTGTTTTGCCCGCTCCACCCCATGCGGCAATACAGTAAGTTAATATAGATTGACATAAGGCAAAGTAAACTTGTTTAATTATTTTTTTCATTTGCAATGCATCGCAACATTTGAAAGTAAATATCAATTTACGTATTCTATTATTAAGAGCTCCTATATGATGTTTAAAGGAAAGAGTTTCATCTATTATACAACCTAGGTATTTTGGGTTATTAGTCCTTTTAAGCTTGGGGCAGACACATTGGTTAATTAATCTCAAAATCAGCCGAAAATAGTAGAGCAGTATCGTCAGCGTATGATATGATTATGCGATGATCTAGGTTAAGCTTACATAGGTCACTAATGTAAATTAAGAACAGAGTAGATGCTAAAATACTTCCTTGAGGAACTCCGAAGTGTTTTTCTGATAAGTACTGTGTATATTGCCAATTCTTACGCATTAAGTACGGTCGGTATCTTCTAGGTAGCTAGTGAAAAGTTTCAGCTGGTTACCTCTTATCACATATATCATAGCTTCAAGCTTACGCAATAGAATAGGGACAAAAACTGTGTTGAACGCTTTTGCGAGGTCTAGGAATATTCCTACAGCATATTCGAACACCTTTATCGAGTTCTTGTGCTAGATAGTCAGTCAGATGATGTACGGCGTCGGCAGTTGATAATTTAGGTCTAAATCCAAACTGAGTTTTAGAAAGAATCAGTTTATCCTCCAAATATTTAACCATAGAAGAAGAAGAAGACATAGAAGGCAACAAGGAAATTGGTCTATAGTTTGTCACTTGATCTTTGCTGCCAGATTTATGAACAGGAACAACAACAGCTTTTTTGAGACACTTGGGGAAAATGACTTTGGATAGGCAATTTTGAAAGTATAAGTAAGTGGAGGCCCTAAAATGTGTTTGAACTGTTTAATTATTTTGTTTGGGATATTATCCCATCCGACTGCACAGTCGTCCTTTAAACTCATGATTATGCTTTGCACTTCTGTTTCGTCAGTATCTAATAGCGTAAATGATGATAATGTATTGCTACTCGTAAAAGATTATTGTAAAAGTTTCGATATCTTTTGTACTATAATTGCTAAAATATGATCTAGGCAGGAACCACTTTGATGTGTTGGTAGCGAATGCGCTGGGAACATGCCATGAAAAGAGCAGAGGTTAAGGTATTCCTGTGCAGCCACATCGTAAGAATGTTGATATTAATATCTCTAATCAAAACGATGTTTTTATAGGATGATAACTCTTGCAAGGTATTATTCAGAGAGTCCACAAACTTGTATATATTTCTAAAAGAGGGGGGTCTATATAATGCTGGGATCGAAAAATTTGTTCCATTTTTAATTAACAGACTGTTACAATCGAGTATGTTTGGTTCTTCAACAGATATATCGTAGTGGTTCCTTGCATATACTACCACACCATCGTTTGATTGTAATTAAATACTCTTGTACATACTATATCCCGGCATTAATGGTACGTTGTATTGTTTGGCAAGCCAACATTCGGTTAGGATAATAAAGTCACTGGCGCAGTCGGTAGGATTTGTGGTTGCTCGGCTTCTTGAAATGCAGACAAGTGGCGCATTGTGGTGCCTCAGCCTTCTTCATACATTCCTTTATTGAAGGTGTGTGTTGATTCCCGACATGACTTGGCTGCATGACCATACTGCTGGCAGTTATAACACCGTGTTACCACGGTAAAATCTCTCACTGGGCAAGATGACCAATCTACAAAAACTTTTTCTTTTGAGGGAAAGGAAGTAACATAAATTGATACTGATGATTTAGGAAGTAACATAAATTGATACTGATGATTTACATAAATACAAATAATTAACATTATATACAGGAATTAAAACTGATATTAATGATTTGAAAATATATTAATAAAGTTGATTACAAATACGTAAATGAGCATATTAAAAAAAAAAAAAAAAAAAAAAAGTAAGGGAGGGATGTAGCATACACGATCATAATGAACATACAAACAGACGCACACACACAACCATACAACTACACACACTGTCAAACATCTGTCGTCTCGTTCCTACACTCCCACGCAGGGTGCGGGGTGGGGGAGGCAGTCTGCTACCCACCGCCGCAGAGTGAAGACGTGTTGGAGTGAGGTTTATGAGCCGATACATAAACTAAACAAATAGTCCATTATTTTAGTATACATAGCTACTTTATAATATAGGTTAGTGACTACTACACTACCCCTACAACAGCCAGGTGTCTATAAAATCGACTGCAGCTGCGGTAAATCGTACATAGGGCAAACGAAGCGAACTATCGCGGAAAGGCTCAAAGAGCATATCGCGGCTGTTAAGAACCGGCAGACCACTAAATCGGCAATAGCAGATCACGTACTACAGGCTGGCGTTAATCACTGGATTCAATTCCATCGCGCGCAAGTCCTCTCCACCGATCGCCACTTTCATTCGAGAGCAGTGCGAGAAGCGATTGAAATCAAGAAGCATCCAAATTTCAATCGGGAAGACGGCTTTAAACTATCTGCATCTTGGTATCCAGTGATTCCCTTAACACAATCTCGCTTTTCTGCAAAGTCGATTAGTGAACAGAATACGGACACGGTCAGTGTAGTGTGTAGGGTACTTGAAGAACAGGGGGTAGATGAAAAATCATCTACTTCGTGCACGGAGCAATGACACCGCATCTCCAGTCTGCTTGCGACCACGGCCTGTGTAACCCGGTCGAAACGTCAAGCCCTAAAGGTATTTATGCATGTACGCGCTAATCCCCGTTTTATAAAATATTACTATAAACATGCAGCGCGATAGTTTAAAAGTCTATAAATTTTATTTATTATCGAATAAATGTCAGTAAATTTTCTCGGGTAATCAAAAATTAATGGGGTATACTGAAAAAGCTGTGTTAAAAAGACTTAGTATTAATTAGTTCTTATGAGCAATAAAGAATTCATCTATCTATCTCATAATTATTATCTCATAATAATTGTTTTTGTTTCAGATACCTAGGAAGTGGAAATTCAATAACGGATTTACATTTGAAATTCAAACGGGGAAAATCTACTATTGCATATATGATACAAAGAGTTTGTCGTGCTATATGGACCAATCTTCTTCGAGACAACATCCCAGAACTGACAATTGAAAGATTCCAAACAATAGCGAGCGATTTTGATGTAAAGGCAAATTTTCCTCACTGTGTTGGTGCCATCGACGGCAAACACATCCGCGTGTGTAATCCTGCAAATAGTGGCTCACTATTTTTTAATTATAAAGCCTTCTTTTCGATTGTGTTGCTAGCTATTGTGGATTCAAATTACAAATTCATTTTTGTCGACATCGGTGCATACGGAAAAGAAAGCGATTCAACCGTGTTTCAAAATTCTAAACTGTACGAGCTAATGATTAATAACAACTTACCACTACCTCATCCCCAGCCACTCTCTGGTTGCAATACACCAACCCCGTATGTATTTGTGGGTGACGAAGCTTTTGGACTGAGCAAACATATTATGCGTCCATATGGTGGCCAAAATCTCGACTTACAAAAAAAGGTTTTCAATTATCGTCAAAGCAGGGCCAGAAGATATGTCGAATGCGCTTTTGGGATTATGGCAAACAAATGGCGCATTTTTCACAGACCGATAGACGTGTCCTATAACTTCGCTACTGACATAATTAAAGCATGTTGTGTACTACACAATTTTGTCGCTGATCGAGATGGTTTTAGACAAAGAGATAAATTTGCTATAAGTGTTGATGAATTCAACCCAATACAACCCGCAGATGAAGAACATGCAGCACCGAATGTCATAAGACAGCATTTTGCGAACTATTTTATGACTAGAGGAACTCTGCCTTGGCAGTTAAATAAGGTATAATAGTATGTGGCGTACTCCTTCCACAAACCTTCTTCCTAAAATATTGATATTTACTGATTGTCATGGTGACGAAAAAATAACACTGCTGTCAGGTATCGGTTTTATATCGGCTGCCTTAGAATATTATAAAACTTATAGTATTACTTATATTATATTAAGTAATACTGCTAAAAGTATTTAATAAAAAAAGACAATAAATGTATACTGTAAACTAACCAACTTTGTTTTTTCTATCAGGTGTGAAATTCTCGTAATCAGGAAATAAAACTTTTGATATTTGTTCCCAAGCTTTTGTTTTTAAATTTTTATTTTTAAAATCGACGTGTGATTTGTCCCATATAATTTTCCTTTCCTGAATCAATGTAATGAAGTAATCCATGTCAATTTCTTCAATGGTACTCATTTTACCCTGCAAATAAAACTGAATACAAAAGTACGTAAAAAATTAAATGAGCTTGCGTGTATACTCCCTATCAACGCACAAGCAACTGAGCGCTGCCGCTCCGTCGCACAATGAGTACACCCCCTCCCGCTTCGTCTCGGGGGCCGCTGTCCGTCATGTGTGCGTTGCGACGACGCAGCGCGCCGTGTGGATCGGCTCTAACGCTGTACCTACAACTTCAACTTATTCAAGGTTGACAGAAATCAACACTCCGCAGCTGACATTGAAATGCCTGGACCTACTGGTTAGTAAATTGTGTTAAAGTTTTAAGAGTGACTTTAAACCAAATCAATTCATTTTATTCCCACATATATTTTTTATAATGTATATGGAGAAAAACCAAAGAATATTATGTGTCTCTTGAGATCAAAAGAGTCTGGTACATGGAAAACAAAATGATGAGCGGAGATGCCACAACATAAAATCCCAAATGCGGGTGTGCAGGGGACAATCTATCTGTCCTCCGTGGTCTAGTAGGGATAAAATACAAAGATGCTACAAAAGAAATACTCTTGTTCTACCTATACATACTACAAATGCAATTTTTGCCATAAGTTAGCACTAGTCAATGCACCAATATAATGTTTAATTCACTAAGTATGATGATTAATAAAGTAAACAACATAACATTTTCAGAAGAACAACGGCCGACATTGGCACCTGCTGTCTTTTCACCACCCTCTACATCGGGTCTACAACCATCAACCTCTCAAATGCCTGCACAGCCTATTGGTGAGTAAACATATTTCTTTGTGATTGTTTTTTCCATCAAGTAAGTATGTTAATAGTATGCATATAAGACTTTCTTTAATCATAAACTCGATGTATATTTTGTTTGTTACTAGCGACCCGTCCCCACCTCACATAAGGTGATTATAAATATGCAATTGTTATATGTTATCACACCAAAAACGGCGAAATCAATTTGATAGATGACTAGTTTATAGACTGAGATAAGATACTTTTTACCCAGGTACTGGAAGAAATTCTCTTGGGACGCAAAGAAAACCTAGTAAACAATAAATTAACATTACTTGATAAATACAATTTGTTGTCACAAATTTATATTTGATCCACCCATGGCTTCATTCGGGTCCCGGGAGAGCTACTTCTATCCCCCGAATAAAAAGTGTCTGTCTCCAATCCCTCTCTGTGCCTAATTTCATTTCGATTGGTTCAGCCTGTTAAGTGTGATTGTGCAACACACAGATAAAGTCACTTTCACATTTCTAATATAATTAGGGATGAAAGATTGTATAAAAGTTTTTATCGATTATGCTACTAGTAATCTATTATTTTTAGCAAATGACTCTCGATTATTACATTACATTAAAACAAGCATTAAATCTTTGTTTCAGAACACAATATACTTCCTAAAGAAGGCCAAGAGACTGGAGATTTCCTTCTAATCTTCGATAAGTTATTTGATACATTTAATGGTCATTCTTATCAAGGATCACCTAAGCAATACAAGCAATGCTTGACAAATTATTCACCCCATTTCCAACTGTGGAATGAAATGTTGCCGATTTTAGAATCAATTAAATTTGAATCAGTAGTTAGAAAAAATAATTCTGAGTTGATTAAGCATGAATCAGTTCCGTCAATTAAAAATTGGATCCACAATATCCATACATTTAAGGAAATGTGGCAATATTTAAATAAAAGATTTAGAATCAATAATGTTATCACCCGAAATTTTAATCAAGACCCGTTGGAAAATTTCTTTAGTAGTATAAGGAGTAATGGTGTGCGTAATGTAAATCCAAATTGTAATCAATTTACCAATGCATACAAAACTTTGATGATTAATAATTTTAATTCTGTGCATTCTGTTGGAGCTAATTGTGAAGATGATTCTAATAAATCCTTTCAATCAATTATAAATCTGCTTGATGATAAATAAATAAATAATAAATAAATAAAACTTTATTCATAACATACAATATACACAGTAACATGTTCCCTGACTCCCAAACTAGGTTTATTGCCTGTGACTTGGGAGTCAGTTCCTCCGAAAGTACATATTAAAAATGGTATGTTTAGAATTAACTACGTAGATGGCTGCAATCATAGCAGTATGGATCTGCTTATGCGTATCAATATATGTATGTAAGTGTGCGTGTGTGCATGTGTGCGTGCGTGTGTGTGTATTTATTTGTGTGTGTGTGAGAGGGTTTGTGTGTGTGTGTTGTGTGTTTTGATGAGTGAGGATGAGTTTGTGGGTGTAAAATGTACTTGTCTTGCTAATTTGGGGTGATTAGTAGATTCTCTATTTCTACATAGCTTAGGTCCATTAACCAAGTTTTCAATTTATTTTTGCACTGGTATTGGTTGAGTGTGTGTATTTTTAGCAGTCTATTAACTCTATTATATAGATTTCCACCAAGGTAAACAAACTGATGTCTAATAAAGGTAGTATGGTGCTGGGTTGAAGGGAAAACAATATCGGCGCGGCGTTTATGAGTTTTTAGAATTGGTAATCTATGCTTCCTTAGAATGCAGTAAAGCACAAAAAGTCCTCTGATTGGCAATACTTTGCATTCACTGTAGAGCTCCGCTGTGGGGTACCTGTAAGGCCTGCAGCACATTACTTTAAGTACGGCTCTTTGAGCTCTTTCCAATTTAAGGAGATGTGTCTTGTAGGCACCGCCCCACGCGGGCACACAATAAGTTAGCAGTGATTGACATAGCGAAAAGTACACTGTCATAATGGTATCGGAGTCAGCCGAGTGACGTAGTTTTTTAAAGATATATATAAGTTTACGCGTTCTGGTCACTAGGTTGTCAATATGATTATACCAATTTAGATATTTATCGATCAACACTCCTAAGTACCTTATATTAGATGCGAATGTTAGCGCCGGACACGTACATGATCTATTACTATTACGCCGTGAACAGTTATGGGCCTTGACAGTAAGGTTATTTTTTGGTTGAGATTGGTTACTAATCGAGAAGGACAGTACTTTTGTTTTATTTGCATTGAGAGTTAACAGATTACTCGAAAGCCAATCCATAACCACATCCAGAGCCATTTGAGCATTTTGTTCAGCCTTTGTCCAATCTTCGCCGTATATCAGTAAGGCTGTATCATCAGCATAAGTAAACAAGGAGCAGTTTGGGAGAGAAAGTGAACACAAGTCATTAATATAAACGAGAAAGAGAGTTGGGCCCAAAATGCTGCCTTGGGGAACGCCGTATTCAATTTTAGCCTTATCACTCACAAGTACTCACAACCTCACCGATTTTGACATGCTGAAATCTATTAGCAAGATAACTCGTGAAAATATCCAGTGCAATACCACGTATACCTATGCGCTCGAGTTTCGATAAGAGTATTGGAAAAGAGACAGTGTCGAACGCTTTGGATATAACTAGAAATATACCTAGACATTTCTCATTCCCATCCATGTGGTTAGCTACTTTTTCAGAAAAAGCTACAACCGCATCTTCCGTCGAAATACCAGTTCTAAAACCGTATTGGTTTCCTGACAAAAGTTTATTGGCTCGTAGATAGGCAAGCAAACGGTTATTTAAAATCTTTTCTAAAATTTTAGACAAATTTGGTAAAACTGAGATGGGTCTATAATTGCTTACATTGTCTCTATTCCCGCCTTTATGGATTGGATGAACCAGAGCTATCTTAAAAGCATCAGGAAATATACCCGTGGATATTGTAAGATTACAAATATGAGTGATGTAAGGGACTAGGGTCTTGTGCGCAGCTTTCAAGATTTAGTTGAAATACCGTCAATGCCTGTTGCCGAGTCTGCTTTAAGGTTAATTAAAATTTGTTTAACTTCAGTGTTGTCGGTTTCTAAAATACATATAGAATTTAGTATTGATGTTTGGTTAGAATAATTAAACCAGTTTGTACTATGATGGTGGAAGTTTGTTGCTAAGCTGGTGCCTATGTTTACAAAATAATTGTTGACTGAGTTTGTGGCCGTACGGTCATCTGTACCCATTTCTAGGAGTTCTCTAGGTGGTGATGAAACGGATTTAGTATGTGTTATTGTTTTTATGAGGTCCCAGGTAGTCTTAGGATTGTTTTTTCTTTTTGCGAATTCAGCCCTTTCATAATTATTTTTTAGTTTCCTTAGCAAAGAGTTACAGAAGTTACGGTAGCGGGTGTACGTTACTTTCAGTATAGGGTTTTCAGGGTCAGATCTTAAGATTTGGTGCATTTTATCTCTGTTACGAGTACAACGAAGTAAACCAGGCGTAATCCAAGGTTTAATAATCCTGTTCTTCCTGGGTACCTTAGAGTAACGAGTGTGCTTCTTTATAATTTGGTTTAGGAGAGAAGTCATAATATTAGCTGCTACATTCGCATCCTCGGCAAAAAGTATGGAGGAGAAATCTGCGCTTTCTATGTCTTTGAGGATGCTGGACATGTCGATAATTTTGGTGTTATGAATAATTCTGGGTTTAGGTTCATCTAAATTAATGCTTAATAGTACCGGTAAGTGATCAGTTATTTGTGATTCGATGACTATTGTGGTCCCTGATACTTTCGTTTTTAAAAGGACATGGTCTAAACAACTGTTTAATCTTGTGGGATATATGAGAGCGGGTAATAATCCGTGAGAGGCAGCGAAAGTAAGATATTCATGGGAATGTTTATCCTTATTATTATTTTTGATATCAATATTTATGTCACCTATTAAAGCAATGTGTTTAGTATTAGAAAGAGGTAATAATATTGCGTCAAGACTATCTAGGAAGTTTTCAATGAAACGAAAGGAGGGCGGTCTATAAAGAGCCAAGATGGCAACACTATCCTTAACTAAGCAAAGAAGACAGTTTGCATCATTTACTTTAGGTTCTGAAACTGTGCACAGTAATGAACATTTTGTGTACATTATAACTCCGTCATTCTGATTTGTTGTGTTTTTAGTAAAGTAGGAATTGTAACCTTCTAAAATGGGAATAACAGCGGCTTTTTTTAGCCAACACTCTGTTAATATTACGATGTCACAGTCTATTTTTAAAAGATGTAGAAAAGTTACAAAATTTTCAAAGTTTTTGTTAACACTACGAATATTAAGGTGCAAAATAGATAGTGTCCTGTGACCATTATTTATTAGTTCTGAGCATTCACCTACCGGAACCTTGTATGACTTTGAGACTTCGTAAGCATCTAGTTCCAGTGCTATATTTTCTATTTCATTTTGATTAGCCATTTATTGATTTATGAATATTAGTGCTAAATTTGGATGGGTACGTTTGGTAATGACTAAAATGTGATAGTAGTGGTTTGCGAGTTTTTCTCAGTGTTAAAGTACGAGGTGTGCTGTTAATGGGTAGATGTTTACATGTTGGGTATTGTGTAATTGTTTGAGTGTGTTTTTGTGTTTTTTCGGAAGTGTATGTATCGCATGTTAAATAAATTAGGACGTGAGTGGATTGAGAGTGTAAGTAGTATGATTTGAGTGTGTGTGTATCTTCTAAGTTTATGATTGTAACCATAGGAGTAAAAAATACAATAAGCAAACCAACAGCAAACATATTTCGCGGAAAAATAACTGTTTGACAAAGTTGATTGGTAAATAGAAAAGTTAAAAAAGTTAGGCAACAGCAAGCATAGTCATTGCAATTGTTTGATTGTTTCAAAACAAGTTATTGATTTTATCTCAATCCGTTTCTCGCCTTCAGCCATTCGAAGAAAAACCTTCCCGTACGCACACCAACAGAATTTATATTTGTGTTGATTTGCAAATTCCCGTGCAAGGTAGAATAATTTCTTCACAGTGGAAGATAAGCGGTCGCCTACGTAGATGGGGCGATTTTCACAGTTCAAGCCGAGTTGTAAAGAGTTCAGTTTTTCTTCTTTTACACGGTTTTTATTATAGGTTCGTACTGATGAAATGAAGTTTGTCTTTGTGGTAACTGACGAAAACTCTGCGATTATTGGCCGATTTGTATTTGGTTTCCCAGGAAGCCGAAAAATGTCTCGTATGTTAGTCGGTTGTATATTTATTTCCATCTTAGAACCAATTTGCATTACAATTTTCGTGAGATCCTCTGTGGTTTCTTTATCCTTAACGGGTACATTTCTAATCTCAATGCTTGACGAACGGGATCTATATTCAATATCCTGCAATTTAGTCTCTAAATTTTCAAAGGCTTGCTTGTAAAAAGTACGCTCTTTTTCCAATACATTAATTCGGCGCTGCATCTCCTCGAAACTGGTATTAAATAACTCCATAGATTTCTCAATTTCAGAGTTCGTATGTTGAATCTTGAGTGATTGAGTCTTCAACTCAGCCATGTCAGCAACAATTGTTTTTAAAGTTGAGGTGTGTTCTTTCAATACTAGCGCCTGTTCATTTTTCCACGACAGCAGCATTTGTTTTAGTTCGTCTATTTCGGTTGACTGAATGAAGGAGTCATCGGGGCACAGACGTTTGGCTCTGGAAGTTATGTTGACGTTTTCTGTGATTTCGCGCGTGACAATAGACGACGAATTGTCCGTGTGGTGACGGACCTAAAGAATACAAAGGTCACCACCCCATCTCATCCCGTGGGTGTCGTAGAAGGCGACTAAGGGAAAATTGAGCAGAGCCGAAAACCACTGCTTAGAGAAGGAAAACTCGAGACCAAACCCTATGCCAACCCGTCTGGCCAGCGTGGCATTAGTAGGCCAAAACCTCTGTATGAGCCCACACCACACAAAACGGCCCCCAGTTCCCGGTAGTCCCGCTATTCCCGGCCAAGGTAGCGGTCGCGGTAACGGCGGGACAGGGGGTGCTAGGAATCTTCGGGCTACGGGAGGCTACCACTACCTCAAAAAACTGACCCTGGCGACGTATAACGGACGAAGTCTACGGCTGGACCAACACCTCACCGAACTCGAGGTAGAATTGGGTCGCATAAACTGGCACATTTTGGGGTTATCTGAAGTCCGAAGACAGGGGGAGGACACGATAACCCTTGAGTCAGGTGACCTGTTCTACTACCGAGAAGGTGATAGGCCCTCCCAGGGCGGTGTCGGTTTCTTGGTCAACAAGTGTCTCACAAGCAGCGTTGTGGAAATCAGTAGTGTGTCGACAAGGGTAGCGTACCTCTTATTGAAAATCACCGACAGGAAGTTCCTGAAGGTGGTGCAGGTATATGCGCCGACCTCGACATACTCTGATGAGATAGCCGAAACCATGTACGAAGACATAGCGAAGGCACTACATGGTACCAGGAAGGCTCACTACAACGTTGTTATGGGAGACTTTAATGCCAAGGTGGGAGTACAAGAATGCGGCGAAACGAAAATCGGTCCTTACGGCGTGGGGCGCCGAAATCACAGAGGCCAAATGTTGGTCAACTTTTTAGAGTCCCAGGGGCTCTTCTTAATGAATTCCTTCTTTAAGAAGAAGCCCCACAGAAAGTGGACATGGCGAAGCCCCGATAATGTGACGAGGAACGAGATAGATTTCATCATCACGGACAAACGGCATATATTTAGAGACGTCTCGGTGATCAATAGGTTTAATACCGGTAGCGATCATAGACTCGTCCGAGGCTCTCTAAATATCAACCTTAAGGCTGAAAGAGTTAGGATGATGAGACCTACTCTCCGACCCACGCTGCCCCAAATAGCTTTAGGTTCCGATAAGTTCCAGTTGGAACTCCAAAATCGTTTCGCACTGCTGGAAACCACGGACAATGTTGACGAAAAAACCGACACAGTGGTCAAAACGCTACAGAATGTGTCTCGAAGGTTGTTCCCCGGAAAACGCGGTAATAGGGAGTCCAAGCTCTCACCCGAGACTCTCGAACTTATGAAGGAAAGACGAGAAACGCCGGACGCCCAGATGTCTTCGTCAGATAGGCGGTCCTTAAACCTGAAAATCAGGAAACTGACGCGACGTGACCTCCGACGCTGCAGCACTCGTAATATCGAGGCTGCGATTGAGCGAAATAGAGGCACCAAAGTCTTCGCTCAGCAATTAGGTAGACCCCATCTGGCGAAACTGAGGACCGGGGATGGCAGGACCGTCACCTCTAAGTTCGAGTTTCTCGAGGAAATTGAGAGTTTTTATAGACACCTATATGCATCACGGGTGACTAAACCATCGAGACAAGGCGAAGATGACCACAGAGCCCCACTCACGCGCCATTACACCGAGGACATCCCGGATGTCGACCCGGGCGAGGTTGAGGCAGCTCTCAGACAACTAAAGAACAACAAGGCGCCGGGTGATGACGGAATTACAACCGAGCTCCTTAAGGCCGGTGGAACCACAGTCCTGAAAGAGCTAGCGAGTCTCTTTAATTCCGTCATTCATCAAGGCTTAACACCACAAGCGTGGAGCGGGAGTGCGGTGGTTCTGTTCTTCAAGAAAGGCGACAAAACCTTGCTGAAGAATTACAGACCTATCTCACTCCTGAGCCACATTTACAAGTTGTTCTCGAGAGTAGTCACTAACCGCCTCGCTAGAAGACTCGACGAGTTCCAGCCACCAGAACAAGCCGGGTTTCGAAAAGGCTTTAGCACCGTAGACCACATCCATACTGTTCGGCAGATTGTGCAGAAAACCGAAGAGTACAATCAGCCGCTGTGTTTGGCCTTTGTGGACTACGAGAAAGCCTTCGACTCCATCGAAACTTGGGCGGTTCTGGATGCTCTGCAACGATGTCGTATTGACTGGCGATACATCGAGGCGCTGAGATGCTTATATGACACCGCCACAATGACTGTCCAGCTCCATGACCATAAGACCAATCCGATCGAACTGCGTCGGGGGGTGAGACAGGGGGATGTTATATCCCCAAAGCTGTTCACCAATGCGCTCGAGGATGTCTTCAAGACTCTGGACTGGACTGGACGGGGTATAAATGTGAACGGTGAGCACATCTCGCACCTTAGATTTGCCGATGACATCGTCATAGTGGCAGAGTCGCTGGACCAACTAAGCGAGATGCTGCATGGCCTGAATGGAGCTTCACGACGGGTCGGTCTTGGCATGAACTTGGATAAAACCAAGATCATGTTCAATGAACATGTCATGCCAAGACCGATATATGTCGAAGGATCGATGCTCGAAGTTGTTCAAGAGTATATCTACCTAGGGCAGGTCATCAAGCTTGGTAGAAACAACTTCGAGCGGGAAGTCGATCGGAGAATTCAGTTAGGCTGGGCAGCGTTTAGCAAACTACGTCGAGTCTTCTCTTCGCCTATACCGCAATGCCTGAAGACGAAAGTTTACAACCAGTGCGTCCTACCTGTTATGACTTACGGTGCCGAAACGTAGACATTAACGGTTGGACTAGTCCACAATTTTAAAGTCGCGCAGCGGGCTATGGAGCGAGCTATGCTCGGAGTCTCTTTGAAGGATAAAATTCGTAATGAGGTCATCCGACAAAGAACCAAGGTAACCGACATAGCTCGTAAAATTAGCTCGCTGAAGTGGCAATGGGCTGGCCATGTCTGTCGAAGGACCGATAGCCGTTGGAGCAGACGAGTCCTAGAATGGAGACCGCGACTCGGCAAGCGTAAGGTAGGACGCCCCCCCGCCAGGTGGACTGACGACCTGAAAAAGGTCGCTGGAGGGGACTGGATGCGGAGGGCGGAGGACCGGGTGTTGTGGCGCAAATTGGGAGAGGCCTATGTCCAGCAGTGGACTATGATTGGCTAAATGATGAATGATGAATAGACGACACATCCGGTTCCGACTGGGTTTCGGATATGGTTGGATTTGCTGGGGGTGGGGACCGCTGCACCCGTGGCATAGTTTTCTTTTAGGTACAGAAACAAAGTCAAAATAAGCTTAGATAGGAACCCCCAGCGCCACCTCTGGAGAATTTCAAGCGATTGCAGCGATTTATGGCACCTCTAGCGCCACCTGTTGATCGGTGTGCCAAAACAAGTCTGAGCCCGATAGTGGACGTCAATTTCACGCGCGCAGCGACACGTTCCGTGGCTCGTACACCAAGGCGGCCCATCCGCACCGCAGACGGCGATAGTTCGAATCCGGCGGCTGACAGATACGTCTTTTTGGGATTTATATTGACCTGTATTCCCACTTCAGAGAAAAAGGTAAGTAGTGAATGTAGACGTAACTCACAGAAAGCAGCTGTCCCACTCTAGATCCTCCCAATGGGCGGAGTCCACAGATATAAGCGCCGCGCCGGTTGTGCGACAAGGAATCGAAAACTCAAGGAATCACCAATCACAATACAGAAAACAAAAAACGGACCACGAGCGACCACGACTCAAAAACACACGTCTGTCACTGACGAGAGCCAACGGAGGACTCCCAAAATGATAAATCTGACGATTCGAATAATGATGATTTTGCATGTGACATTAATCCTTTATTAAATGTAATGAATGAAATTAAAATTGACGATTCTTTAATTCATATTGAATCAAAAAAATATGTTACACAGGATATATGATTAAAAAAATTAAATCTAAAATATTTAAAAACTGTGGGGTTTGCATGCGGGATTTTTGTAGATCTGAAGTTGATTTGCAATCATTCAATTATGAAGTTGATTATACAAAAAAATCTTTATTTCATCCCAGCGACAAATTTAATCATTTAATGACAGATATTTATCATACAATTGTTGCATGTTTACGTGATTGCCCAGAATCAAATTTATTGAATAAAAAAATCAAATATATCATATATTTGATTTTTTCAGTGTGCATGTGATTATAATGTTATAACTTGTAAGCGACATAAAAAAAAACTGATTGAGTTTATTAATGATTTATCAATTAAGTTGATTATACACAGTTGGTGTACAGGGGTGAATAGGATTTTAAATGGAAAAATTTCCAAATTTGATAAGAATGACTGTATCAAACAGCAAGCACTGGAATATTATAAAAAAAGACTAAATAAATAAATAACGAAATACATAACCAGTGTTATTATTTTTATTATAAAGCATTTTTTTAATAAATTATCCATCATCCATTATTTAAAGATTGTTAGATGATTGAAATAAATTGAATTCTAATCTTGGAATTCATTTATTCAATTTTGAATTTGATTAGAATGTTTAAATTCAATCATCTTAACAATTTTAAAATATCAATTTATCAATAGTACTATAGAATGAGTACCACCTATCGGATTTTTTCGGTACTAAAGCTACTGCAGTGCCCTCTGGTGATCACGGTCAAAATCTTTTTTTTTGCACCATGAGTTGCGTATCTATTACAGTATTAGTGTATAATCTATGGCGTAAGCTCAATGTGTCACAGTACGAAGCAGTGAGTACACGCATGCAAGTGTTGCGCGTTGTGCGTGTGTGCGTAGAATCGGGCGAGCTGCGGGTTGCCCTAGGTCAGGGACGACCCCGCATAGAGGCGATTTCTCGGCGTCTCCCGCCGGAAATCCTCCGTCCGCCCCTAGCGGCAGACAAACGGAGGACTGGGGAGCCGCCGAGACTCGCGCCTCAGAAGGGAAAGCCCGCGGAGGGTGCCAAGAGGCCCGCGGAGGGAGCCCCATCACGCGAACAGCCCACGACTGCCGGGTCTAAGGGTGAGACCTGGGCGAAAGTCGTGGGCCGCAAGAAGGCCAGCAAAGCTGCCAAGAAGGCCGCAGCTGCTGCTCGCGCTCCCGGCCAAGCCGCCAAGAAGGCCGCGGCTGCTGCACGCGCTCCCGCGAAGGCGGTTGCGCAGCCTGCGAGGCGGACTGAGAAAGGCGGTCGCAAAGGACCGACGGTGCATGCCCCGCGTTCCGAGGCTGTGACGCTCACGTTGCAGCCAGGAGCGGCGGAGCGTGGTGTGACGTACCGGTCGGTCATTGCCGAGGCCAAGACCAAGATCAAATTGTCTGATCTTGGTCTTCAGTCCGTCACCATCAGGCAGGCTGCCACGGGTGCGCGGCTGTTTGAGGTGGCTGGTGCAGCGAGCGGCAGTGCCGAGAAGGCGGACGCTCTGGCCGCCAAGCTGAGGGAGGTCCTCGACCCTGAGGACGTCCGGGTCTCCAGGCCGGTGAAAACCGCAGAGGTGCGGATTGCTGGTCTGGACGACTCGGTGACCTCAGAGGAGGTGGTGGCGGCCGTTGCCCGAAGTGGCGAGTGTCCGCCAGATAAGGTGCGGGCCGGCGACATACGCGCCGACGCCACTGAACTCGGCGCGGTCTGGGTTCGGTGCCCTGTGGCGTCGGCGAAGAAGATCGCCGACAAAGGGGAATTGCTGGTAGGCTGGGTTGCAGCGAGTGTTAAACTCCTGCAGCCCCGGGCTTTGCGGTGCTTCCGGTGCCTGGAAAAGGGGCACGTCCGGGCAAAATGCACCGCCGAGGTCGACCGTAGCGATCTGTGCTATCGCTGCGGTCAGCCCGGCCACAAGGCGGCCCAGTGTTCCGCGGCGCCCAACTGCAGCTTGTGTTCGGCTGCGGGGAAGCGAGCGGGACACGTAGTGGGCGGAGGGGCCTGTGGCGCGCCTACCAGCAAGGCGCAAGCCAAAAAAAAAGAAAAAGAAGGGGAGCTCTAAACCTGCCGGGGAAACCTCGCCACCCCCGCAGGCTAGTAGCTCCAAGGCCGACTCCCGGCCCAGGACCGTTGCCGAGGGAATGGAGTGTCAATAATGGCACCACTACATTTCCTCCAGGGCAACATCAACCACTGTGCCAGAGCTCAGGATCTTTTGCTCCAGAGCATGGCAGAGTGGTCGATCGACGTGGCTGTGGTCGCCGAGCCGTACTTCATCCCCGCCAGTGACAGCTGGCTGGGGTGCGCTGACGGTTTGGTGGCCATTATTGGCGAGGCTCTGATCGACCCGTCTAGGGGCCGTGGCTGGGTTGCTGCGGTCTCGGGCGGCATCGTCATTGTGGGGGCGTATTTCTCCCCCAACAAGAGTCTCGCCGACTTCGAGGGTTTCCTTGTCGAGTTGGGCGCCGTCGTAGGCCGCTATCACCCTCGTCCCGTTCTTGTGCTCGGAGATCTCAACGCCAAGTCATCGGCGTGGGGATCTCCGGTCACTGACCGTCGGGGCGAGGTGTTAGAAGAGTGGGCGGTGACGACTGGCCTGGTCGTCCTGAATCGGGGTTCGGAATACACGTGCGTGCGGCAGCGGGGCGGGTCGATAGTGGACGTCTCGTTCGCTAGCCCCTCTGTCGCTGGCCGTGTCCGTGACTGGCGTGTCGCTGTGGAGGTGGAGACGCTATCGGACCATCGTTATGTTCGGTTCGACGTCTCCGCCCAGACCGCAGGCGGCCGCCATCCAACAACCCCGATGAACGACGGCCCGCGTTGGGCGCTTAAGCGCATCGACAGGGAACTACTCGAGGAAGCTGCATTAGTCCAGTCCTGGACCTGGGAGTCGGCGACGGACGGCCCCGTCGACGTCGAAGCGGAGGCGCTGCGGTTTCGCGGGGCGATGACGCAGATCTGCGACGCGTCCATGCCCCGTGTCCGCCAACAGTCCGCAAGGCGCCAGGTGTACTGGTGGACCGCCGAGATCGCGCAATTGCGCGTAGCGTGCGTTGCGGCCCGCCGCCGGTACACCCGATACCGGAGACGACGTCGACGGGATTCCGCCGAGGAGGACGCGCTGTATGAGGTGTACCGCGCGTCCAAGGAGACTCTGTGGCTGGCCATCGGCGACTCGAAGTCGCGTGCCAGGGAGGAGCTGCTGGGGTCCCTGGATCGGGATCCGTGGGGGCGCCCCTACCGCTGGGTAAGGGGCAAGTCGCGTCCCTGGGCGCCCCCGCTGGTGCAGACCATGCGGCCCCGGCTGCTAGAGGTGGTAGTATCGACCCTCTTCCCTGTGCGAGGGGGACATGTTCCCCCGGCGATGGCTTCGCCCTCAGCCACAGACTCTCCAGAAGAGGAGAGCACCGATGTCCCCGGGGTGACGCAGTTAGAGACGAGAGCGGCCGTGTCGCGGCTCCGGGCTAAGAGCACAGCGCCCGGACCCGACGGAGTTCCTGGCCGAGCTCTCGTCTTGGCTCTGAAGGAGCTAGAGCCCCAGCTGAGGGGGCTCTTCACGGCATGTCTCGGGCGGGGTCAGTTTCCCAGTGTATGGAAGGAGGGGAGGCTGGTCCTGCTCAGGAAGGAGGGGCGCCCCGCGGACTCGCCGTCCGCGTATCGGCCCATAGTGCTGCTCGACGAGGCGGGCAAACTGTTCGAGCGAATTATCGCAGATCGCCTCGTCAGCCACTTGTGCAGGGAGGGGCCGGACCTGGACGACAACCAGTTTGGTTTTCGTCGGGGGCGCTCCACCATAGACGCCATCATGCGCGTGAGGGCCCTGGCGGAGGAGACGGTGTCCCGGGGTGGGGTGGTGTTGGCGGTGTCTTTAGACATCTCCAACGCATTCAACACCCTACCCTAGAGCTGTATTCGGGAGGCGCTGGTATACCACCGCGTGCCTCCCTACCTCCGCCGTACAGTAGGGGCTTATCTGGAGGAGAGATGCGTCACCTACAGGGGACGTGACGGTGCTGGTCAGCACTTCATGTCGTGCGGCGTCCCACAGGGATCGGTCTTAGGACCGCTCCTGTGGAACATCGGCTACGACTGGGTGCTGAGAGGCGAGCTCCCGTCGGGCGCAGACTTGACGTGTTATGCGGACGACACGCTTGTCACTGCCCGGGGGAGCTCGCACAGGGAAGCGACGTTGATAGCCACGGCTGCGGTGTCACAGGTGGTGAACCGCATCCGGCGCCTGGGCCTGGAGGTGGCCCTAAACAAGTCGGAGGCCATGGTGTTTCATGGCCCCCGGCGGGCGCCGGCGCCGGGATCACACATAGTGGTCGGTGGGGCTCGGATAGCTGTCGGGTTTACCATGAAGTACCTGGGATTGGTGCTCGACAGCCGTTGGGAATTCGGGCCTCACTTCCGGCGGCTAGCGCCCAAGCTCATGGGCGCGGCGGGCGCGCTTTCAACGTTGCTTCCCAACATGGGGGGCCCGAGCGCCGCCTGTAGGCGGTTGTACGTGGGAATCGTGCGGTCCATGGCCCTATACGGGGCTCCTGTATGGGCGCTCGACCTGACGGCCAGCACTCTCGCCATTCTGCGCAGGCCGCAGAGGGCGATGGCCGTCAGAGTCGTCCGCGGGTACCGCACGATTTCCCACGAGGCGGCTTGTGTCCTGGCCGGATCTCCGCCCTGGGACCTAGAGGCGAAAGTACTCGCGTCATTGTACCGATGGCGCGAGGAAGAGCGGGCACGGGGCTCGATGCCGGTGCAGCGGCAGATCGAGCTGCGCCGGGGAGAGCTCCGTCAGGTCTTGGTGGCGGAATGGCGGCAAAGGCTTTTGCGCCCTGCCGCCGGCCTCGCTACCGTCGAGGCGATCCGGCCAGTACTCAACGACTGGCTCGGGAGAAGGCACGGCTCCCTGTCGTTTAGGGTGACGCAGGTGCTGTCGGGGCATGGATGCTTCGGCAAGTACCTGTGTCGCATAGACAGGGAGCCGGACGCTCGGTGCCACCACTGCGTCCATTGCGGGGAGGACACGGCGCAACACACGCTCGCCGAGTGCGTAGCTTGGGAGGAGCAGCGCCGTGTCCTCGCAAATGAAGTAGGAGGCGACCTGTCGCTGCCGGCCGTAGTGCGGAGTATGGTCGGTAGCGCAGAGTCGTGGGACGCGGTGGTGTCCTTCTGCGAGGACGTGATGTCGCAGAAGGAGACTGCGGAACGGGAGAGGGAGATTTCGACTCCCTTCCCCGGCCGCAGAAGACGCACCGGGCGCAGGGGAAGGGCGGACAACGCCCTTCTCCGCCCCCCATGAATGGGTCCAGGGGCGAGGGACTTGGGGAAGTCCCCGCCCCCTATTCGATGGACCCGAGGCGGAGGCGCGCGCGGGTGTCGGCGCGCGCCCCTGAGGCGGTGCACGGGGTAGTTGTACACCTCACTACCCCGTGCAGGAGCTGAGGCCCGGACAGACCGGGCCGGCACCAGTGTGGGGCTGCGGAAGAATCCGGATTCCCGCGGCCCCACGCGCACGTGCGAGGAGGAGACACCGGGGGGTTTTAGCCGGTAAGAGTCCGGCACGCCCCTCCGCCTCTCCCCAGGCGGAGGAAGTCCATGAGGATTTCCCCCCGAAAAAAAAAAAAAAAAAAAAAAAGGTCAGGGACGACGGTAGTTATTAAAAGTTTTTGAAAGATTTTATCTTATTACTCACGAATGCTGTACATTCCAGGGCTAACGCAAACACCACTATATAGTCCGTTTGAACAGCTTCATGGGGATATGTCACACAAATAGCATTAACAACTTTTGACCACTTTTTATTACGAATTTAAACGGAGCAAAAACAAAAGTGTTGTCGCCTCGGTATTCACGACAGAGGATTTACCTAATAAAAATGATAGACAGTTGGATCTTATAATCAGCAGTTGTGACTGTGTGGTTAATAGATCAAATTCTCCTCTTGTCCCAGAAGATGACCACCATCCTGCATTGAATATTTCTGTTGTAAATCTCTTCCCTCAAATTTTACGTTCACCACCAAGAACTGTTTATTTATTTGGGCGTGCTGATTATGAACAAATTAATTTTTCCCTATCTCAATTAGACTGGCACAGTATTATAAGTCAGGATTTAGATATCAATGATTCTATCACCAAATTTTATAATATTATTAATAAAATAATAAGTGACTATATGCCGTCGAAAACTTTTGTTGATAATAATTGTTATCCCCCTTGGTACTCTCGAGCGTTAATACGAATTATTAAAGAAAAGTCTAAATATCACAGAAAGTGGAAGTTATACAATAACTACAGTGATTACCGAAGTTTCTCATTTTTAAGAGATAGGGAAAAACGCATTATTAAAGAATGTTATGACTCCTTTGTGCTTAAATCCGAATCTTCTATAAAAAAGAACATTAAATACTTTTGGACGTATGTTAAGTCTAAAAAAGCATCAAACAATTTACCTGATAGCCTATTTTTGGATAATGTAGTGTCATCTAATTGACAAGAAATAGGAAATCTTTTTAATTCTCGTTTCCAATCTGTTTTTGAACTCGGTGATATGGATAATTCATCACCGCCACCTTCGACGAATTATAATTTAAATCTCAATAGTATATATATATTTCCTTAGATTCTATCTAGACACGCGGCCGCGTGTCAAGCCAAGTTCAAGCAACTGGCTAGACAGCGGCAAGTGTATCATTACACGAACCACTTGGTGCCACTTTTGACCCTTCCATAACTTAAAACCTCTTTAACGTAAACACATAAAACTACGTGTGTTTTATTATATCCATAAGGACATCTAGAAGCCCAAATTTCATGAAGCTAGCTCAAACGTTTATAAAGATATGAAGGTCTAAAAGTCGTAAATTTTAATATTGACTGACTGACATATAGTACCTAAACCTAACCTACTTCCAGATGACCTAGAAAGATGAAATTTGGAATCCAGCTCGGTAATTGTGTGTAAGCTAAGGAAAAAGTCTAAAAATAAAAAAAAATTAAAAAATATGTATTAATATATCTTCTATATTACAGAAATATAAAAATAAATTTAAGTCAAAATATAAGTGATATCACTATACAAAAAACTTGTAATACGCGTTAAACAACCGGCCAACGGTGTGTTTTCGGCGGCGCGCGGCACCATGCAGCGGAAACGCAAGAAATAACATTAAATCTCAATACCTACCTAGTTTTCTTTACAAAAAGTAATGATATCCCACCAAAAACATAAATGTAAAAAAGGAAAGCCAACTTCAATACACAAAAAGAATGGAGATCTAAATGAGTGCCAAGTTCTATGCAAAATCCAAATATGTATTTATAGGAACAAAATAACATTATGAACAAGTCGCATGCTTAATGGAATACTGACTTAACTCAAAAAAGACGATTTTTGGGAAATCGCAAAAGAAGATCTTGCTATGAGGACTTATCCTGCTTGTTGATGCATAAAAACCAAACTGATTTATGTTAATCATGAAAGCTTGTATTTTAAACGTCTATGATTAATTATTGATGAGATCTGAGTAAAAAAAACCCCGGAAAAAAAATCTATCTATTTTAAAAAAATATTATAAAAGTACATTCTAAGTTAGGTCACTTTTTTATAAAAAGTAAAGCAAATATTTTAAAATGCAAATGTTCCATTAAGTTTTAAGCCTGTTTCAGTTTGAATAATGTTTTATTTATAACTAGCGACCCGCCCCGGCTTTGCACGGGTGCATTGCTGATACTAAATATACTACATAATCATAAAGTGTTGTAGGGCGAAGCGCGGCCTTCGACGCACTATTTGGTATAGGCACGTGCTCTTTAAGGTGTAGACCTTTTGTAGACCTTTTTAAGGTGTACAATACTGTAGTACATTACTTTGATCTATCTCGTAGGGTTCAGCCAGCGTTTGCAATGTAAGCGCAAAAAAGTGTGTTTATTTACGACCTTACATAAAAAACTCTAAGATTATCAGTGTTTCTCTACTATATATTATGCATGTATTATACATTATACATATAAACCTTCCTCTTGAATCACTCTATCTATTAAAAAAAACCGCATCAAAATCCGTTGCCTAGTTTTAAAGATCTAAGCATACATAGGGACAGACAGCGGGAAGCGACTTTGTTTTATACTATGTAGTGATGATAGTGATAGTGATAGTGATAGTGATAGTGATAGTGATGGAAAACTTACAGCTAAAGTAAACATAATAAAAACAGTGTGTGAGACTGACAGCCAATTAAAAGTCTTCACTTCTAAAAAACAGATTGATAAAGTGTGTGTGAACAACACAATGCAATACAGCCACCAAGAAGAAACAGGATGACAATCAAACTTGACTTAATACATTTCAAGCAAAATCCCAGAATTAAAACTCGATTATACAAAACTTAATTAAAAAAGCTAAGGCTCATGCACTTTCTGGCCGAGGATACACTTGTCACGAAAGGATCAAAGTCATATTGTCTGCACATGTTATTAAAATGATTACTTGCACGCACTATAAATGAGTTTCGCCTATAATTCGTAGAGGTAAATGGAACGCACAGCGTTGAGTTCCATCGCTTCGACCTTACAGGAACATTAAAATAATGTAATGCAGGACCAGAGATTGATCGCCGATTAATAAGGGGTAATATATGATACCTCTTACAGAGATTGAGGTAATCTTCAGATCGGTACGGTACCTTCTGATGATAACACAAATACTTTATAAATCTTTTCTGGATGCTCTCTATACGATCAATGTATTTGTGGTAACATGGATTCCAGATCTCAGACGCGTACTCCAAGTGGCTTCTAACAAAAGTACAATATAGGATTTTTAATGTTTTAGCTTGACTGAAGCACTTGGAGAGCCGCATTATGAAACCTAGTGCTTTAGATGCTTTAGCGACTATGGCATCGACATGTAATTCAAACGTAAGCTTAGAATCGTGATATACACCCAAATCTCGGATGCAGTTCGTTCTAGGAAGTACTTGATCACCTAAAATAGAATATATAAATAATTAATGAAATGACTGCGCCGTTGAAAATTACTGGCGGAATGATGACACCATTCAACTTGTTGATACCGCGATGGCTGCCCAATATTACCGCTTGGCAAATATTATAATTGTAAATCGAAGAAACTCTATTCTCAACATTGTAAGGTAAGTCCTTAACTATTTAACTATGTAATTGTTTCATGGCAATTTCCTACTGATACTTAAGCACACGTGTATTTTATTTTTTCAGCAATCTCAAACGATAAAAATTACGTTCATGCGTGTGCGTCGGAATGGCTGGTTGTCTGTGGCGTTGGTCTATGAGAGTTGATTCGAAAATTGCTACATAATTGCTTATATTTGCTAAATATAATAAATAATTGCTACATACGATATATATTTAGAACTAAAATATTTTTTTTGACCAGCAATCCTGACGTTTGGTTGGCTGGTCACCTCCTAGTTTAAAGTCAAGCATGCAGAGTTTACCGAAATGTATTGCGTCAATAATTGCTACATATTTACTTCATTTATCTAATTTAGTTGTAACTTCAAACATATGTTAAATAAAGGATGTAGCAATTATTTAAATTATCCCAAGGAAAAGTGCCTGATTAAATAATAAAGGCAAATAGTTGCAGTGTGTCTTCACTCAACGGTATTGCTACTTTAGGAGGCAGGAGTTTTAAATTGTTAAATGGCATGTTATGAGTAGGTAAGTGGATAATAAGCACATTAAAAGGAAATCGTAAATAAAAACAAAATGTGGGTCGTTCATAAGATTCAGTTTAATAATATTACAATTTACTTAAAAAATATTCAATTATTAATTTACGTTTATAATATATGTTTTCAAGTTCCCAAAATAGTTTAAGTTCTGAATCCAATGTTTGTGTGAGATAACATTAAGTTCGGTTAATGTGTGAAGCCTTTTTATTAACTGCTCCCGATATGATCCAGCCAAGTTTCGTGTTTTGCAAATATGGACCATAAGGTAAACGGATAAGGCCTTCATTAAGCAATTCCCAAAATTTATCTGCACCTATGAGTAAATGTATATTGTTAGATAAATAAAAGTCGGGATCAGCAAGTTGAATATTATCTGGTAATTGAAATTTATGATTAATAGCGACCCGCCCCGGCTTTGCACGGGTGCAATGCTGATACTAAATATACTACATAATCATAAAGTGTTGTAGGGCGAAGCGCGGCCTTCGACGCACTATTTAGGTATAGGCACGCGCTCCCCGGCCCCCCGGCCAGTACCGCCGCATCCGCTATGTCCCTGGCGTTTTAAATCTCTGATATTAAATTACATGCTGCAAAGGGCCATATTGGTCTATATTACATGCACAATGTATTTAAGGTACTTAATTGGATAAGTAATAAATTAAGGATAAAAAATGGTAATTGTGGGTTATCCTCAAGAGATAGACATATACCACATGAGTAGATAAACGGAACAGAGGCAAAGCTTCTTAAGAACGTGCAAAATTGTTACCTATTTTGTTAGGGTTGTCACAATAGGTGAAGACAAATCAAACATAACGTTTTTAAATAGTTTTAATAGTCAGTATAATAGAATATATAATAGTATGATAGAATAGTTTACAAATTACTTACTCTAAGAATTTTCTTTTTAAAATTTTTGTTTTTTTTAAATAAAAAATAACTACCGTGTTGTACAAATTACTTTCTTCTTATAATAAAAAGGATCATACAATAAAATAAAGGTACTTGCTTGAAAAAGTAATAACCAAATATTTACTTAAATAATTGTACTCCTTGGGATAGTTAAAGTATGATATATTTTTGTTTTCTCTATTATTATTCATACACACGGTACAATAAACAACCATTATTATTAATATAATACCACGTTTTTACAACAAAACTTATAAAAACTTAAACTTGCAACTAACAAAACAAACAGCGTGCGTCGGACTGACCCTTAGATTGTACACTGGCTGTGCCAGCGTAAACTGGTTTTTTCCAGCCTCGCCGCGTATGCGACAAGCGGCCAGTGGTCACGCACACATGCCCCGCGCGGTAGTGTGCGTGCAACCGATTCGAGCGGTTGTTCGAAGCTTTGCCTCTGTTCCGTTTATCTACTCAAGTGCATATACCATCGGGGACTTTTTTGTAGACCTTTTTAAGGTGTACAATACTGTAGTACATTATTTTGATCTATCTCGTAGGGTTCAGCCAGCGTTTGCAATGTAAGCGCAAAAAAGTGTGTTTATTTACGACCTTACGTAAAAACCTTTAAGATTATCTGTGTTTCTCTACTATATTATGCATGTATTATACATTTAAACCTTCCTCTTGAATCACTCTATCTATTAAAAAAAACCGCATCAAAATCCGTTGCGTAGTTTTAAAGATCTAAGCATACATAGGGACAGACAGCGGGAAGCGACTTTGCTTTATACTATGTAGTGATGATGATAGTGATAGCGACCCGCCCCGGCTTTGCACGGGTGCAATGCTGATACTAAATATACTACATAATCATAAAGTGTTGTAGGGCGAAGCGCGGCCTTCGACGCACTATTTAGGTATAGGCACGCGCTCCCCGGCCCCCCGGCCAGTACCGCCGCATCCGCTATGTCCCTGGCGTTTTAAATCTCTGATATTAAATTACATGCTGCAAAGGGCCATATTGGTCTATATTACATGCACAATGTATTTAAGGTACTTAATTGGATAAGTAATAAATTAAGGATAAAAAATGGTAATTGTGGGTTATCCTCAAGAGATAGACATAAATACCATCGCGGACTTTTTTGTAGACCTTTTTAAGTTGTACAATACTGTAGTACATTATTTTGATCTATCTCGTAGGGTTCAGCCAGCGTTTGCAATGTAAGCGCAAAAAAGTGTGTTTATTTACGACCTTACGTAAAAACCTTTAAGATTATCTGTGTTTCTCTACTATATTATGTATGTATTATACATATAAACCTTCCTCTTGAATCACTCTATCTATTAAAAAAACCGCATCAAAATCCGTTGCGTAGTTTTAAAGATCTAAGCATACATAGGGACAGACAGCGGGAAGCGACTTTGCTTTATACTATGTAGTGATAGTGATGATGATAGTGATGATGACCAATTCAGTATTTAGTCTGTATATGATTACTTTAGGAAAACTTATGTAGAGATTGGGTCACTTTATTTAAATTAGCAGACCGTAAAAATACTTAATATTGGCTTTTTCTTAATTAATTAAAAGACTAAAATATAATCATCAATCTTTTATTGCAATAACCTTCACAAGTAGCAGTCAGTCTCATTTATAGGTTCTATAAATCAACATAAATCAAGCCGGAGAATTGCTCCAATTATACAAAAAAAAACGCTATAAAAAAACTAAAAGTTCTAACTTACTTTAAAAAAAATAAACCCACTTTGGTGATCCAGCCTATTAAATAAAACAATGTCTTATATTCAAGTTTAGTTAAATCTCTATAAACATAAAATATAAACTTCTAAAGCAAACATAATTAAACTTATGGAACCTTATTTTTTAATTAACTTTGGTATGTAATCAGTAATCAATGTTAAGGTAGGTACACTATTAAATAATAGAGTTATAAAAATCCGAATAGAAATTTGGGATCAATTTTTTTGTTAATAGTTCTCTCAGATCTTTCTTTTTATTCTCACTTAGTTCTTGCTTATTCATGTAGACATTAGTTGGGACGATTTCCGACAGAGGAAGCATTTTTTTCCTTTTATTTCTGACGCTCACTTCCTGGTATATGGTATCTTTGTACGAGGTTTTAGCGAAAAATGAAAAAGGTGTATCTTTGCTCACTTTTATCACTTTTAAGTCATTCCATGAAACAGTTCTCCCGTCTTTAGTTTTGTTAAAATTAAAACCCCAATCTTCTTGTAGTTTTTTTAGGTCTAAAAACGACTCAAATGTAAGTTCATTTACTGAAAATTTCTTACCAGACTTCTTTGCGTTTTTGATTATGGCTACATATTGGTGAGGGGATTATATAGGACCGGATTTTAGATTTTTGGTAATTTCCTTTTCTATGAGGCTATGGATATTATCACCCTCGTTTTGTGTATGGCCTTTTATTAGAAATTTGTGAGTTATGGATTTAATATTTAGATGAGTGACTGCATACAGGTAAAGTGCTATTATAAATTTATTTTTATTTTGACCGGCACAATTGTCAGAATAAAGAATTAAATTACACCCATCGTCCTTTGGTGACTCCGCTGAGAGCTTCTCAAAAACTTTTAGTAAACAAGATCCGATTTCGTTGGCCCCGCGTTTCGCGTCAGTTTCGTTCCAGAAGAAGCAGTGTACATCATCATACGAGTCGTTAATTTGGCCGTCAACTTTTTTGTTTAACATCGTAATTGTGAAATTGTAACTATTTAATTTTGATTTGTAATAAAATCCTGAGGTATCTCCTCTAGGAGATTGTAGAACAGCTTGCAGATCAAACACAAGAACTTTATTTTTATCGTCTATTTTACAGCGATCATCGTGTTTTTCTTGACGGCTCAATGTTTTTTCTTCTAAATGGGCATCGTACGATTCTTTGAGGATTACTTTTTGTTCAGGCGTCGAGTTCTTGTATTGCAAACATAAATCACATTGATCTTTTCTGGGACGAAAAAATGAAATATTATAATTTTGTGTAAATACTTTATAAAATGTGCAATATCTACCAGGGGCCCGAGTCTGCTATTTACACTCCGTGTTACTATGATCATAGTGGGATGATAGTGTCAACCCAATATGTGCCTAATTTTCGTATTCAGTTAAGCCAACAACAATCAGTCATGAGTGGCATGAGTGGGACGCGGTGTTGTCAATTTAAATTAAAAATAAAAGTATCAAACATTTTGTAATTATTAATAGGCAACACCGATTGGCACTAATTATTAATAATCGTTTCTTATGTTGCAAAAAATTGTATTAATTGTTTTTTGAATACTAATTAATTGTAAAAGCCCATACAATATGTAATTTATATTAAAAACTTGTAAATAAGGATAATTATGTTTTAAAAAAGGAAAGTTTTCGTTGAAATTGACACATTGTCTATGAAAAATAAAAATGTTTAGCCATAGATATGATGCAACTGCTGTCAAAAAATAGCGGAATACGAAATTGTACCGGCCATCGGTCATATTCACTCAACTCGCGGCTCAATCGTTCCAATGGCCAATTGTGACGTTTTGACAGTTAGTAGAATGCCAATTTTCGTAAAATGGTCCCACTAACCCCACCCACTCAGACGATTCAAGCAAATGTAAATAGCAGACTCGGGCCCCAGCTGCTTTGTTATTTTTATTTTGATTTTCTTTAAAGTCCCTGAAAAGATCTGAAATTGTTTTCCCACCATCAATGTATTCACGAGTAGAATATTGTCTAATATAATGGGATTCAATTCTAGGTATTGAGTCTATGAATTGTTTGATATCGTTTAGTAGTTGTTCATCAACCCTTACATGGTTGCTGTGCTGTCCTCTCAGATCTTGTGCTAGAATTCCATGTTCATCTATTTTGCTCTTGACAGTACGTATAACACGATCAGAAATATCCAAGGTTTTCATAAAAAACGTTTTACAGATTCGTACCGATTGCCCTTCTACTAAGAAATGGAA
The DNA here is from genome assembly GCA_905475315.1 of Autographa pulchrina. Taxonomy (NCBI): domain Eukaryota; kingdom Metazoa; phylum Arthropoda; class Insecta; order Lepidoptera; family Noctuidae; genus Autographa; species Autographa pulchrina. Next base: position 14,099,858 of record FR997761.1, on the reverse strand, counting down.
TGCTTGATTGCAATTTCTTGGATTACGAGCATTTGTATATTTGTATCTGGGAGTTATATTGGTCATACAAGACATAATAAACGATCTTTGAGCATCAACTTGGCCGAGTTTCCAATACACATCAAAAATAATTTGTCTTTGATCTACAGTTATCTTTTCACAGCATTTGAGCCTACATTTATCACCACAGGGTGGTTGAACAGAACGAGGTTTGATGGCTTTATTATTCTTGCTAATGTATGGCTTGCCAGCATTTCTCAGACTTTTAGCTTTGCTCTGTTTCCAGCTTTCTTCATTCCGTTTACGTTTCCTTCCCTTCTTCTTTTCTTCTTGTGGTGTAGTATTTTCTCCGATTTCTTGATTTAGCGAAACTTCTGTTGTTGCAGGTTCATTAATGTTTATTTGCTCTGATTGGTTTTCTGCGGTTACCTGAACTATGCTATCTTGTGTTTTGTTTTCATCACTAGAGTCTGTATCGGAACTATCACTAGAGGAACCAGAAGATGAGGAGGATGAAGAAGACGTAGAAGATGAGGAACTTCCAGATGATTTTGAGCGACTTGGATATACTGGTATTTGCCTTTGCTTTTTAGACGGAACTTTGTATGTTGGATCTTGATCACTTAAATCGACATCGCTATTTTCAGGATTTGAATGTCTCTGATCACTGCAATCGTGGACGACTGTGGTGACATGAAGGTGATTTTCATTGCTGACTGACGCCGATTCCGAAATTTCAAAATATTCCTGTACGTTTGAGTAACGCTGATTTTCGGGCTTGTTTGTTATATCAGCTAAGATCTATAACAAAAAAAAAAAAGTATTTTAGTAGTAATAAAATAAATAGGAATTTAGTACAAAAAAAAAATAAAAAAATATATATTTTTAAAGTTACTTAAAATTGTTACCTCCACTTCAGTTGAGGGCACCGGCGCCGGGCTTCGAACCTGAACAAGCTCTATCATCTTTTTCGCCCTATTGTATGACATTATCAACCTAAAACATAAATAGTAATATTATGCCTCTTGTACAAATAAAATATTGTACGCAGTATTTAGACCAACAATGACTTAACACAAAACATAGACAGGCAATGAAAAATTTACGCATTATTTAACAAATTTTTTTTTAAATAAAGACAACTAATAATGCGGCTGCTAAGTAACAATAACCTTTAGTAGTAAACAGACTTATACTTGAATGTTACAAAGTGTTACCTTAAATAATGGATAGGTTTTAATAGTAAACTGACTTAACTCGTAATGGGTGTCGAAAAATATAACAACGTTCAATGATAAACTGGCTTAAAACTGAATGTTTCACGTAATATATTACTTAAATAAGTAGTAAACTGACCTAAAATTTAATTTGTCAATATAAGATTACAGAATTTGATGAAACTTACCTTTGAATTTAGCCGTAAACACACTCAACAACGATTGGGTCGTCGTTCAATAAAATGATAATAACCTCACTTACACAGCTGTTGGACACAAATGGCCATGAGTCGCTATTCGACGAATACACGATGAGAGATTCCATAAGAGTGAAAGAGACGCATATATCGTTGGGGCGGTAACAATGCGTAACCTCAACTTAATTCAAACGGTAGAAGGTAGATGGCGCTTAAAGAAGCCTGTATCTGTACGTAACTCAATTCTGACGCATCTATTAATGGGTCAATGTTCCATTAAGCATGCGAAGTATTAAACTCTATTTCTTTGTTTTATTGGATACCTATAACAATTGCTGTCATTTAAAAATGTAAGATCTTAAAGTAGGTTAGATTTGACTTGGCCAGTTTTTATCAGAATTAAAATACATATATCGACGGGCCCCAAGAACAAAATCGTATGTGAGAAATTGTCAGTTTTCAGTATGAGCGTTTGAAGTTCTGTGTAAATATAATCATAAATTGTTGACGCAAATATAATTGTTTTGTGAAATAAATTTGTAAAAGCTATAGAGGAGAATTAAATCTTTATTTTCATATAGATTTAATTGAGTTTAATTAATGTTTTTGAATAAAACGAATTCTTATAATACCATAGGATTTTGTTTTCCGGACATATCTACAACATAATATGTTGTATGTTAACATACGACTTTGTTTTTCGGAACGACCTAGTGTACATCTTAATATACGATTTTGTTTTAGGGAATTTATGTTTTGTTTTGATGTCTTAAAAGACAATTAAGCCCTAGTAATCAGATTAATAATGAAATAAACAATCTTAAAAGTAGAAAACTTTAATTAAATGAATGAAAGGAAACATTTTTGGCTCAGAAAAAAATATAATATAATATAGTTTTGAACCTTATTTATGAATAAACACCAATGATACCGTGTATGATACATTGATACAAAAAAACGGGTATAATTATTATTTTAATAAACAATAACTAATTGGAATACCTTATTATTATTTTAGTGAGTGAACTTTTATATAAATTTAATAAAAAATCTTTAAAATTCCTAGGGCTACTATAATATTAGAGTAACTTTGGGTAATATTGGCACATCCTAACCTGTTTTAAAAATAAATGACCAGATTTATGAGATCAAACAGTCTTTATTGCTAAAATCAGTTCTTTGAACTTAATAGTAAACAATAATTATAAATTTAAGATAATTAACATCTATAAATAGATCTATGAACGTTTTGTGATCTTAAATAATCATTAAAATTTAAACAAGGTAGGTCAATATGACCTAAGGCCATATTGGCTACTATTGAAGTGAGCTATGTAGGCCACCGTAGAAAAAAAATAAAAATTAAATTTGCAGAATAAAATTAGCAGGGAAAACGTCTGTTTCCAGTCCTGACCCTTCTTCCTGAGCCCATAATTTACAAACAACATAGGCATTGAATCTATGATTCGCCTCTGTTATCAATAGAGAAAAGACCATCACAATACAAACACTTTGCATCAGACACATTGCTCCTAAATGTATATGGACCTTCGTCGGACCTATCGTTGTACACAGGTTTATTTTCTACAAATGTAAAATGGCTAGCTAGGAGAGCTAGGAGAGCTAGCCATTTTTACGGGGATGAAGTAAGCAATTTCGAGTTTGCAGCCCTTCTGCTTTGGTTAGTAGCTTGCCTAGGTGTTATTTCTGGTGTTGGAGATAATTGGAATGGCATTATAAAGTAATCATCTCTTGAAGTTGATGGCTATGGCAAAGTCGCAACAGAAACTAAAACTTGTTCGAAACGTGCAGGCGTAGTATTGTTCTGGTTTCTAACACTGAGGTTGCATCATTAACCGTCGTCTTTTACTTAAATCAGGTTCGTTTATGGAAGGTGTCATGTCAAAAGATTCATTTTCTATTACGGGAATAGAAGACGAAGCAGTTAGTTCTGGTGTAATATTTTCTTATCCTATCAATGAAATCGTGATCTTTAAAAACATTTCTGTTAACCGAATATAGCCTTATCATACGAAAACCACTGAAAGCTGTCTGACTGCTTTGTCTGCTGTCTGCTGTCGTCTGAATACTTTAATCATGTTTTATTGGGTTACGGGGCGTAAATTGTTCCTGAACCACGATCTTATTTCATCAGAAAAAAAAAAATTGTGGTCCCGTGTATTTCTTATCTAAAGTGAGTATAATTGTGGCTGGAATGGTAGAGGAATGATAGTGAGCAGAAATTATTTTTTCTTGCGAGGTCTACCAATACAAGGTTTCTGGTATGACTGGTTTGGCCATCTAAAATAAGCAATCACGAAGATTCGAAATAAATAGGAAATATTAGAATTATATTACTGAAAAACGGTGCATTTTACTAAAAAAATAATGATAATTCATCTACTTTTATGAAGAACAAACACGCATTTTGAATTAATTTACAGAGAACAAAATCTTTTATTTACATAAGATACAATTTTTTCATTACTAATTCGTAAAACAAAATCGTATCTGCTCAAACGATGAGAGACTTGAAATTGATTTATGAAGAACTAGCTGTGCCCCGCGGTTTCACCCGCGTGAATACCTAGGTCCCGTTCCCGGTGCCTTTGTATTATTGTATTATGTAATCACTATCGTAACAAAAGTCAGGATTACTTAATTTGGTGGTTGAGTTTCTTCAATTTCCTAATTTTCAGCGCAATTTTGAAAACTTTTTCTTTAATAAGAACCTTCTCCTGACAATAACAAACACAACAAAAAAAAAGAATTAAGTAGCGAAAGTATAAGTTATGCGCTTACCAACACATTTAGCGATTCATTTTTATATTATAGAAGATATTTTAATTCTGATAAAAACTGTCGAAGCCAAATCTAACCTACTTTAAGATCTTACATTTTTAAATGACAGCAATTGTTATACGTATCCAATAAAGCAAAGAATTAGAGTTTAATACTTTTTCATAATGTTATTTTGTTCCTACAAATACATATTTGGATTTTGTATAGAACTTGGCACTCATTTAGATCTCCATTCTTTTTGCGGCGAAGTCCACAACCAAGCATAAGTTTTGTATTGAACTTGGCTTTTTTTTTTACATTTATGTTTTTGGTGGGATATCATTACTTTTTGTAAAGAAAACTAGGCAAGTATTGAGATTTATGTAGATTTACTTCTGTTCTGTGTATAATGATGTGGTGCCACGCGACGCCGACGACACACCGTTGGCCGGTTGTTTAGCGCGACAAGTTTTTTGTATGGGGACACCACTTATTTTTTTACTTAACTTTATTTGTATAAATTTGGGCTTCTAGATGTCCTTATGGATATAATTAAACACACTTAGTTATATGTGAGTAGTGTATAATTGGGGTTTCTGGATCAGAGGAGATCCAGAAACACCCAATTATACACCATCATTTAGTATATTCAAAATGTAATCCTGATATGATCTGTTTCTTCGATCTGTTCTTGATCATAATATTTAGCGGTTAAATGAAATGTCATTGCGAAATCTTCATTTAAACTAAAAAAAAAAAAAAAACCAGACCGGAACAAATATTAACTTGTCCGTGTGTGGGAATCGAACCCACGACATTTCGTCTTTGTGGTTAAAGAACGTGAAATTTAGCATTTGATTGTGTTGTGATCAGGTCTTAACCGCTATGCCAAACATGTCGTCAAATATGTAACAAAATAACGGACTACTTCATGCCCTTTGTTTACTTTAACGATACGCATGATGTATGACGTCATTCATTTGATGCACTTCCTTATATGGTCTTCATTGTATTCATTTAGTCAATACTTTGATTCGAACATCTGTGTGAAAATTAAGTCATGAACTGTAGGAATTACTATTAATCGAGCTTTTATGAATAAAACAAGAAAAAAATTGTGTCAAAAAATTTATTTGTTACTTAGATTATTTATACCATATAGTTTATACACCATTTATTTAAACAGAGAACGTTTTTCAAGGCACATACTGAATCATGATAAATACAACTATACAGATCATGAGAGTTTTCATACTCTTTATATAAGTTTAATAAACTAGGACAACCTTTATCTTCTAAGTTATTAACATTAGTACTATTTACAATGTTTCTTAACCACGACACTTTTTCTGAACCTTTGACATAAACACATTTATCTCTTAAAATATTTATAATCAAATTCTGATAATTTGAATAAGGCACAATTCCTTCATTCCAGTGTATCTTTCTATTGCGCTCAATCCAACTTACTTGTCGCCTTTCTTGTTTAGTCAAATCGTAAAATGGGAATGGAGGTTTTATTAGAAATACCTGTATTTTTTTATCGCATAATATCGCAATCTCCTTTATTATAAATTCGTTAACTTCTGTTTTGAAACCTTGAACATCTACCATTGCAGTCATGATAGCCTGCGCACAATATTACTTAAAGGTTTGTATTCCACAAGTCGATCGTTAATAATTAAACAATAAGCAGTTGTATTGTCTGGTATCAATGTTGAAGATTCAAATTCCAACCTTACGTCTACCGGGCCAGTTTTTAAACAGTCATTTTGCCTTGAACAATCTATGATAAAGAGTGGTGCTTTTTCTTTAAAATCTTTCAGATCAAGCAAGGGATCGACTGGGCTGTTATAATACGACTGACGAAATTTCACATACATTTCATATAATATACTGTACTTGTTTTCAGAAAACTTTAAGCCTAAAGGTTCATAAGGGTAATACTGAGAATTCAAAAATAGCGTTACGTTTGTCACATCACAATGATCAAATACTGAGCTGTCTTTCGATTTGTTATTTTTTCTATTAGTCTGTAAGCAGAAAATTACATATCTTGGTTTTTCTAATTGTGAAGCCGTTTTAACTGACCAAGAATGCTTTGTAGATTTGGGTAGTAGAGGATATTCATATAAATCCCAATTCCTAAATGCCATTTGAATAGGTTTATCTTTTTCCAAATATTTCAAAAGTGTGAGTCGTTCCCGATCTGACACTTTTATATGTGGCACTCTCCACTGCACCCTTTGTATATCTATTTGAAAATGTGTAACATCATCACTAAGGATAACACTGTTTAAATTGGAATTGCTTCTGTTCATTATAAGTTCATGTTTACAATTAATTACAATTTTATTATAATCCTCAGCAAACCCTAAAATTTTATTTAACGGTATTACAATACTAAAATGACCATCGCTTTTAAAGCCGTCTAAATTCCAACCCCATAAGGCTGCAACTTTATTTTCTGCTTCATTTAATGAAATGTATGACTTTATTGTTGATGATATGCCAGAATTTTTCGTACGATCTATTTCAATTCCATTTATTTCGTATCTGATGTCTTGAAACAAAAACATAAGAGGATTATTAGTGAACGTAACAACTTTTTTGATCGGGTTCCCATCTTTTCCGATGAGTTTTGCTTCACCTTCGATGTAAATCGAGCTGGCCGATGGTAGTACGTATATATCTTGCTGTTGTATGGGAATTCTGATTTCATCATTTTCTCTAAAACTGTTATTGTATGGATTGTAAGAATGAACTTCGTAACTTTCGATCGAAGTGTCAAAGTGTGGTAATTCAGAAACCTGTAGTATGTTCATATCTGGAAGCCTAGCGCCTTTAGAAAATCTTTATTCGACTTCGTCAATTTTTTCACTGTTTTGTTACGTCCTTGCACTTTAGATGTCTTTGAAGGAATAAGCCGCTTTACATTAACTGCGGGGTTTTTATAATATAAAATCATTTTATCTTTTTTAAATGAAGACGTAGTTCAATTTGTTGTTTTCCAAAGTCAATGTTGTGGCCGAATTGGTCAACAATCTTAATAGATACAGATGGGATTAATGTTTTGTTTACAGGCAAATAGATAACGTTTTGCGGCGATTCTATGCACCAATTACCCGGAGCGGTACTAGACATAAATTCATGAATCACATGAGTTGGTAATCCGTTGGAGTAGGAACCGTGTACTAGATCACATTCAATTCTAATTACAGGTTGAATATTATTACGGAAATGCTGCACTGAGTTCAATACAGAAAAGTATAGCAAACCGCACTCATATTGACCAGATAAGTTCAAAGGTGGTTGAAAGTATGAAGTCAATTCTGATTTATTTCCTGAGATGGTGACCGTTATAGACATACTTTTATACTGAACTATAATGAGATATACTATTTATTTTATTCTGTGCCCACTCCAAAATTTCCTTAAAAAGTTTAAGCAAAGATGTCCGCAATTAAAAGGATGGTCACGTTGTACATTGTCATAATTATAGTTAACTTTAGAACCTAAGTATTTTATAAATTCTTTTGGGGGTTTAAGATTACCATAACTATCAAAATATTCTATATAATCATTATATTTTACATAAGCTACCCAATGAGAACCAGGATTTTTAGAACTGTCTAAATTAATGACCCCACATTCTTTTTTAAAAGGTTGTATTGGAAGTTCATCTCGCATAAAGACCCCTCGAAAATAAGGAATACTATTCCCATATTTTAAAATGTCAAAGTTATTTAAGGGACGATTGGGTAGCCGATACTTTAGTTTTTTTGTTTCGATACATAAATTTTAAGTCCATCTTTATGATGTTTAAGATGTAATCCTTTTCCAATGCAAAGAGCTTCTATTTTTTCGTTGTGCCTCTTCAATTCAGCAAAATGCTTTTTAGCAATCTTGAATTCATTAATAGTCTTAGCAATACCAGCTGCACCACCTGCTAATGCTCCTGCCGCTGATAATCCCGCAAAAATAGGAATTAATGGTAGTACTCCGCCAGTTTTAGGTATAGGAATAACACGAGGAAGTGTAATGGATGAATCATCAATCATTTCTCTTGCAGCAGCCATAGCTAATTCAATTGCCATTTTCTTGCCTTTTGGCTTTAATTTTTGGATGTGTTTTTTTGTTTTAGTAATTACATTTTTAAACTTATTTTTTAAGTCGAAAGTAATTTTTCTTGAAGTGTTTTTTTTACGATCATTATTTAAACCAGTTCCAGTTTTAATTTTAGCTAACATAGCTTTATTCACCACATGGGCTGCTATCTTCTCACTTACACTCGCATCAGAAGCATGTGCGCGTGTTTTTGCCATTTTTAATAAAACTAAATCTGCTTTATGTCTGTCTTTCAAGTTTGATGATCTGTGATAAGCAATATCGTGGTCTTTGCAATATTCGTCTAATTTATTTATACCTTTATCACCGCGTATAAGTCTCTTAATTAATTTGGTTCCGGGCCCACAATAATTGTATCCAGGTAGATGTAATTCAAATGGTAAATTATTTATAAACCAATTGAAAAGACTAATCTCTCCTAAGCACATAATAATACTGATTAATCGTGGTTGTAACGGTTAATATATATGTTTTATTACAATATATTCGACTTATCAATCCAGCTATTTTCGGTAGGGGGCAAACCAAGCCATTTTACTAATACCTTGTTTCCTTTCCTCCTAAGAACTTTTTCAACTAAGTATACATTAGGATGTTTTGTTTTTTGAAGTTCTTGTGTATAAAATGCTCCTAAAATAGGTTGACCTCTGATTGTATCTTCGATTAAATAAGTGATGGGAGCCGTGTTTTGTATTTTTCTAATTTTAAATATTTCTGTCGACCAGTTAGGCGTATATCCCTTTTCGAATGTTCCTTTGTACTTACTGATCCGTACATAATCACCCACTTTGAACTTAATCTTTGAATTAACTTTTTTTATCGACATTAGATATCTTTTTAATATACGTGTTTTATTAGTATTATTAACCTTTGCGGGAATTTCGTCAATTGTTCGATGGTTAGTGTGATTATATTTATATGTGACGTTATTGATAGTATTATTTATCCAATTATAATTACCCTGTAAACTAAATTCTTGGTATAATTTGGACTTCAATGTTCTGATAAATCGTTCAACAATTGAAGCTTTTTTTGTCGAAAAAGTTGAATAATGATTAATATTATTTGATTTCATAAGACTTTGAAATTTATTATTATAAAATTCTGTTCCGTTATCAGTTTGTAGATTTTTAGGAACACGTCCTTTATCCAACAAATTTTTAAATGCATTATAAACAACGTCTTTATTCTTACTTTTCAAGGGATATGTCCAAGCATACTTCGAAAACGTGTCAATAACAGAAAGAATAAATCTAAAGCCATTATTTTGTTTAGAAACTGATTGCATATCAATTAAATCCGCTTGCCATAGATCATCTATATCTTTTATAATAACCTTTCTGCGCGGAAAATGCACCCTCGCATTTTTATGAATTTCATTAACGACATCTGCTTTGCTCATTTTAATTTTCTATTATATAGATATTATTCAATAATTTAAAGTACAGAAGTACCTTATGAGCGCTTAACAATCAGATATATATGTGATATTAATGAATTAATTAAATATTAATATTTTATCAATGATGTGATAATAGTTGGTTACTGATCAAGAATGATTCTGTAATACTAAAATAAAAACTATTTAACGCATCTATTTATTTATTCCTTAATTACATAGGCTTCTTTCAATTCCTCAATTATTGATAAAATTTCATTATCGTGATTTGTATTACCAGCATCTCTTGAAGCTATCAACAATTTTAACCTTTCAACCAATTCATTAGGATCATCCCAATATACCAAATCAGTTTGGGTTCTATATTTCTTGAGTTTTGGCAAGCTACCTCCAAGTTTGGTTTGCTTTTTTTCATTTAAAGTAATAGAAAACAAAGGTTTGATTATATCTCGATATTTCGTTCCCTTATCACCTCTTATTTGACCTCCAGGATTAAAATCTCTCTTATGCGCATTTGTTTGAAGTAATATATTTTTATATACAACTTTATCTTCGCTTGTTATTGTCTTTAAATCTGGCTTTTTTCGAAGTAAAAGTTCTTTCAAGCCTGGAGTTAAATTGTAAGTTTTGTCATCAATTTTTACCAATAACACATTATTTTTATCCACACTGTCAATTTTAGAAAATGATACTATTGAGTTACCTATCATCAATTGTTTATTATCAGTTCTTATTCCAAATGGTACATTTAATCCGTCATAAATACCATAAACATCTTTACCCTGTAGTGACATCTCTAAATTTATATCTTTATCTTTATTTTTAATAGGAGTTGCAATATTTAAATCAGCATCATAAAAATCATCACATTTAGTAGAACAACTTGTAATACTTTCATCTGATTCGAATGATTCCGAATTGATCTCATTTTCCGTTGGTTCCAAATTCGGAGATTTCTTTTTCAAATTCACTAAGGTTTGAAGAGGCTCCGAAACAGGTTTTAGTATTTTATCAAGCGATAAATTAATTTCATGTTCCTGGTTTTTCATTTGTTGTAATTTATTTTTTACAGCGTCAGCAGACTTAATCAACTGTAATTTAATTGTTTCCTCCATATTATTGCTCAATACTTTATTCAGCCAGAGAAATACGAATACTGATTTATTATTTACAAATTACTTTTATTTATATCTTCACTGAAAATACAAAAAGATTCACTTTGTAAAAAACTGACGTAATCTAAAACTGTTATTTAGTTTTGCTTTTTATTTATTATTCAAAACTTATGAAGTTATCAAATGATTGTCTATATCTGCCATTGTTTAATTCACAGTCTTTATTGATAGTCAAAAAATCGTACGGAGACAGCCATACTTTTGAACAGAGATTTTTGAATTTGGACCATTCCATATCTGAACTGACATGTTCATCATAAATATGTTTTAAGTTTATATCATCTTGTTTGAAGATAATCAGAAAGTTAACATTGTCACGTAACAACTGCTTTGGTACTTTTGAATAAGTCTGAGATAAGTAAAAGCAATCTATTGCTCTGTGCCTTCCCATCGTAAAATAATTACGTATGTTTATTTGTTTTTCACCAACCACATCATCAAATATTATTACAGAATTAGGTAATGCATCATTAGGATGAATCACATCTTCATCAAATTTAAAAGTAAATAGTTTCACACTTGGAACTCTATCCAAAATTTGTTTGAGAAAGCGATATTTTGATTGTGAGCTTGTTTTGGAATACAAATATACGTTTTGAAATTTTAGCCCATTTTCATGAATTAATAAGCATAACATGACGTTAGTTTTTCCACAATTCGAAGGACCACATATTATACTGCGGATGTTATTCGGGAGAAGTACGCTATGTTTCGGGTGCAGCGTATTCTCCTTCACATCAATATTTTTAACTGCTAAGGTTACCGGGTGTTTAATCCACTTCATTTTTGTATCTGACATAAATCATATTTGTTCTGGTATTTATATACTTACAAGAGATCAGGTTATTCTTTATCTTTCATAAAACTTAGACTTTATTTCATATAAGAATAAAATCAACTGATGGAAAATATTAGCCAGTCAATCAAGATAGTATCGAATTTAACCACCCAGGATGCGCCGAATGTACTTAACATTACTCGAGAAGGCTATTTTCATGCATCGCGTATGCATTATTAAATCACTTAATATATCAAATCCCCAGTAGTTAATTAAATAAAACACATATCATTATAATTTATATCACAATAATTTATTTCCATATATATTTTATTACATAAGCACAATAATTTTTATTATTAAAATTATAAAAGTCGTTAGTGTATAACATTAGTTAGAATACATGATTACAATGACCCCAAGGAACAGTGTCAATTTGATTTCTTAAAATTTGCCTTTTATCGTCTATTCTGTTCAAGACTACTTTATTTACTACTTCTGAGAATAGCACATGTTTCATTGATCTGATCATATTCATTTTACGCTTTAAAGTTAAATTTTTAAATAAAACGTGCTTATAGTTACGTGATTTTAAACTTCCGGTTATAGGTTTTGATACACCTTTAGCTTTATTAATTTGCATTTTTTGTGATTTTATACAGTACAGTTTCGCTCTTAAGCCTATAAATTCAATAATTGGGTCACCTCCTAATTCATCCTTAAATAAACCAGGTATTCTTTCATTGACCTTTGGAATACAGTAATTATTGTCAGATTCAAAATTACTTGTGTCAAATTCTGCTAAATTCTCTCGTATATCTTTATATATGTCGTTAGTATTAATTAAATACAACAAACTGTCTGTATCGGTGTAACACAATTTAGCTTTATCACCATATTTATTCTTAATAAAATTATAATGAAAATTGTACAAATGTTGTTTAGAGTATTCTAATACCGCAAATCCAACATATATTGGTCTATCTAATATAATTTTTTCTGGACTGAGTTGTATAGCTAAAAAGTTTTCATTAAATACAGAAATACTTTTTAAATTAGGTTTTGCGATTAATTTCTCAGCACCTATTATTTTGTTCGTTTTGTTCGAATAATCACTCCATTTACTTATTAATTTCACCTCGACATGCTTTCGTTTATTTTCTATTGTTTTCCCAAAAATTGAATTATTAAACAGTTTAAAAAAATCTCTTTCAAATGAAGTTAAAGCTGCTTGCCGTAGTCTAGTATTCAAATCTATATATTTTTTTAAAAAACTTTCTTGTCTAAAACAAAGGATTCTATGAATTTTTTTCAAAAGCAAACCATTTTTGAGACATTCTTTTAAATGAACATAATGAATAATGTAATTATATTTATCATACAAATTAGCGATTAATTTTTGTGTTTTCCCTCCAATAGGAGTGAATTTCTCTGGAGCAAAAGGCAAGTCACTATGTAAATTATGTAAATGATCTGGATACGTTATATCTACTTCTAAAATGTAACCGAACTCTGAATTATCAGGAATATTAAGCACATTAAAATGTTTCACATCATTATCGGTCATAAACTTAAATTCTGAAATGGGTAATTTTTTCGTCATAGCATATCCGTAAAGATTATTACAGTCTAAGTAAATTAAATATGTTGATGGCTTTGAATTATCAAAATGAGGTAAATAAACATTATTAGCTTTGGCATATCGGTGAGAACATTGAGCTAACCCTCCTCGTATTCCTTTTTCCAACATTTCGTAAATTTCTAAGTCATGAATCATTTCTAACTGAACACCTGTGTAAAGGAGCATAGCGTCCCAACTCAATCCAGGTGAACTTACATAATATGCAGGATCAAGTTTATAATGCTTGAGACAAATGTTTCTGAAATTTTCAAATATATCACATAATAATAGTACATCACATTTTAAATACAAGTCAGTATATTCACCAAGAGAAGTAATATTAAAAAGATTCCACACAATTTGAGCATGTTTATATTCATCATCAGTTATGTGTTTCATTTGTAAAGAGTTATAAAATTTATCCTTATCAGGGAGTTGTGTTTCATTGTATTTAGCCCATGTACAAATATATTCATATGGGTAAATACCTTTCTTTCGCATTAAATTAAATTGATTTCTGTCCGGAAAATGTGTGAATAAATGAATAAAATCATTCTCCGTTAAACTTTTACTCAGGTTATCAAGACTTGAACTTAGAAATTTAAACGAGTCTATAAATTTAATTTGTACTGGTTTGCATCCTTTACCGGTATTTATTATTTTGGTTATGGTTAAATATTTTTCTTTAGTTTCTGCTATAATTCTTATCTCACCTTCATATTTCGATAATTCAGTTATAAATATATGAGAATCGTAACCAACTAAATTGTGAAATATAACGGGTATAAAGGGACAAACTCTATAATTTAAATTGCACTGCGAGTGTGCCGCACCTCTGTACTCAGATGTTATATGATCATGATCACAAACTTTGTCACCAAATAATAAATCATTACAAATATGACATGTAGTTGCATTATTATAATTATCAGTCTGATCTCTTGTCATTGGTCTCATAGGTTTCTCTGTTAATAAAATTTTATGAATTAATTTCACTTCTTCAATCAATCTTTTAATAAATACTTCCACACAGTCAGATCCTCTATATGATACAAATTTATTTAAGCTGCTATCATGAGAACAACACACATAGAATGCAAAACAGGACGGTTGATGTAGTTTATTCTTTATTGTATTTTTATCATTCTGTTCCATTTTACAGTTTAATAATATACTTTCAAAGTCAGCGTATATCACAAAATTAATTTTTTGCTTTCGCTCATAATTTTTGAATTTTAATGTACTGTTTTTATCAGGTAGTACGGTTAAAATTTTAGAGCAACTATGAGAATTATACTTTATTTCAGAAGTAAAAAATTGTAAACATGTCTCACATAAATACATTCGTCCCTTATGGCATGAAACTTGTCGACGTATTAAACGTAACAGATTTTTTATCAAACAGTAATGACCTTTATTATGTTTTTCAAAGTACAGTAAGTTTATATGTTTATCTTTCCTGCAATTCGTCACATAAATAGGGCCAGTTATAGTACAATGTTTATTAAATCCATAAATATTAATACTCAAGTCACAATTATTTTTTTCAAATAATTTTATATCCTTATGTGAAGGTGGAAATGAAATTCCTTGTGTATTAAGTACTGTACTAAAATGTGGATAGGAATTGACCCTGCAAACGTTATTTTTAGCTGGATATAATGCTGCAACTATGCTCCACAAAAAACAGTATTCATCATTATTATGTATATTCAAACAGCTCTTTGTATTTTTAATAACACCGGGTAGCTCTAAATAAGTACCACCCCGCATAGGGCAATATTTATTTATATTTATTTCTAAATGATTTATAGAAACAAATGACCATCCGGATTGACAATGTTCAAATTCGGTAAATTTTCTTTTAAATGTTTCTATTAAATTGAAATATATCTCATCAAAATCAGTATTATTATATATAATTTCATATTTAGTATTAAATGACTTAAGCTGTTGCTCACTTAACGTAGGCAGTAAAAAGTAAGCAAACAGCTCGAAATTAACTTTAATGCAGTTATGTCTCATTAATAACATTTTAATTATATTAAAAATATCTTTTCGCTTTTCATCTAAAAACGCCTCTGGTGTGAGGTACTCATTTTCTATAGATTGATTTAAGCGATAAGTCTGAATCCTGTTTTTAAATGCAGTTGCTATAATATCAACATTTTTAAAATTTGACTTTATTAAACAATTTGATTTATGGGTATTCGTTCTCTTATGGTATCTGTATTTATGTTCGGGGATCTCAATTTTACATTTCTCGCAATATCTTTTTAATAAACAATTAGTCTCATTAATATTCGTTTCATATTCATGTTCTGGGATCTTAGTTTCGTATAAATCATTATAAGTATCTGAACTTGCTGGTGTCGCATTACTGGCTTGTGTAACTGGAAACAAAATAAATATAACTCATTTTTATCGTGCTAAATACTTTAATTGAGAGATTAAGTGGGTTACAAAAAAAAAAAAAACTTAAATACTAATCTCTTATCACTGTATATAATGTAATATGTGGGAGTACCTATGATTATATATGTTATAAAATAACTGATTATAATAATATCTCATACCAATAATTGAGTGTAATACATAATAGGTACTTCATTATTGGTATGAATTTATAAACGTTGGAGTACAGCGTTTGAACTCCCGCCTAGTAGCTATAATGTATTCATTCAAGTGCCGCCAGGATTCAGAATCTTCGTCTGTTTTATTTTTTATAGTGATCACTGAGTGACGCCACCTATTCACGGGTTGAATCCGCTCTATCTCGTCACACTTGTATACTTTAAGTTCTATGTAGAACGCACCTTTTTTATTCTCATCTATTTGACGAGAAAAACCATTGGCCAGTCTCCTTGTGATGTAGGAGTAAATCACCGGAGGCTTCTTCTCCAAGGGTACGTCTACCGCGTCGTCGTCGCTGTCACCCCCAAATAGCTCGCGAGCTGTAGACTTGGTAACAGGAGGGATTGGACGAATAACTGTCTTGCTTTTCTTACTGGTAGACGGCTGGGGGCTGCGCGTTGGCGTCGACTTACGTTTCTTGTTTTCTCTCGGTTTGGCCTTCATCTGCACCTCGTCCAACGATTCGTCCTCCGAAGGGAAAATATGGTCAGCAGTGTGTTTGGACCTAGAAAATAAAAATAAAAAATATTAGATAACATTCACATAAATTGTGAATTGAGTGATCGAAGAAATGAATGAAAGTAACTTGAATGATTGAATAATAAGAAAATAAAACATGAGGAACATGAATGAACAGTGTTTGAACATAGCAAATAAAGAATATTGGATAACATTTACATAAATTAGAATGGAGTTGATTGAAGAAATGAATGAAACTAGCTTGAATGATTGAATACTAAGAAATGAAAGACTGAATGAAGTATAGCAGGTAATACTTACATTTTAGAAGATTGGTGGTTTTTTTTTAGGAACTTCCGAATTTGGATGTGACTGCTTCTAGCTGAAGAATTGTTGTGATCCAGCCCCTGCAGATGATCTCTTAAATAGCATCATAGCTAAAATGCTTTGTCAGATCTACCACCCAAATACGGAATTGTTTAAGTTGCAGAAAAAATAACTTAGCAACATACCGAGATCACGCAATATCAACTTTATCTACTTCATCTAAGATATAATATAATAAAATTTAATAACACTGAAATGTAGATCTCATTCAGATTAAATAATACATACTTATTACACCTGGGTTTGTCTCCTCCTTTACGTTGGTAAGCAAATGTAATAGTATGTATACTAATCTGTCATCATTTACCTCATAAAGCTCGAAAGATTGGTATTTTTTTTTAACCGACTTAAAAAGGAGGTTATTTTTTTTTTCATTAGAGAATACATAATAAGGAAGGATAAACAAACTTACACAAAAACCGATTTCGATATATATATTACATTACGTTTAATTGCAATCCGAAGCGGTGTAGTGCCGTGTTGTCTAGGGTGTAGAATTACATTTACACGTTTTAAAGTACCGATAAAATATTAACATAAGTATCTTTCTGTTGGTGACCTAACAATTAAAATAAGCTTGAACAATATTACAATAATAAACAGACGAAACCATACGTAAAAATAGTATGTCGATATTGCAGTATTGTTTTGATCTTCTCCTTATAAATGAGTACTTACGTTGCAAAATTTTTTAGCAAACATTAAGTTGTTGAGCACGTGTCATGATATTAGGGTTTCAATTTCATACTACCATTTTTGTACGGGATATAATATCTAATAAAAAACGTACGATTTTGAACTCTATAGATAAAGATTTTAATTATATATAGATGGAAAATGTTTTAAAATCTAGTTTAATTTCACACCTGACTATCGCAACCGTCTTTACAGTGTAATATCGGTAAGTTTTTATGACTCAGTATTTTTATTCAACAATTAAAAATTATACTAAAATTATTATCGGACAACAAGTATAATCTTTATTTAATATTACCACATATCTTATGTTCCAATAAGTCGTTTATTTATTTTTACATAAAAAAATTGTTTCAACTATTATTAATTGTTGTTTGTTAGAGAAAAATAGAAAATGAAATATTTACTTAACATTTTTTTTTCTAGGTATTTAATATTTAGTATGTCGCGCTCACCATCATACAGTCCTGTTTTGGATAACATCGATCAATCATGTATTGTAAGTATTCAAGTAACCATCGATGTTAACAATTGAATTCATATTTAATGTTGTTTAATAACACAAATACTTCATATTTTTATTTCAGAATTTGACAGAGAGCTCAGATCCAGTTCTTAATCCATTTTATTATGCTCAAGACCGAGATAGCTGGTACGCCGAAGTGGCGGCAAGTGCATGTGAAGAAAGTCAACGGCAAGAAATAGAAAAGAAAAAAATAATGAAGAAAAAAAATAAAAGGAAATCTCTTAAAAACTCTTCTTTTATAAAGCGTAAAGAGCCTGGACAATTTCGCCGAATAATAAAAATATTAGTTTTTGATGTGGATGGTCGTCATAATAATATGGAAGAAATAGATAGTGACCCTGAAAGTGCTAGCGTGAATGTACAATATTTAGTGCGAAGTGATTTTGATGAAATAAAGGATGAAACTGATTATTTAGTTAATAAAATTGTTAAAAAGTTAAGTTCTAAGTAAATATAAATTATGTACATGAATACTTAATTGAAATATGTAAATTAAGTACATGAATAATAATTGATATTTTAAAAAATATAATAATTTTAAATATTGTTTTGCTTTTTTATTTCTACGTCATATAATTTAAAGTAAATAGTCACTGCACTACATATATAAGGCAGTGCGATGGGCGATAGCGAGCGCATTCCATTTTCGTTAGGCTGTCGTGTCGAATAGGCTTATTGCTCGAATTACATGCGTATGTCATTGAATTGTTGAATGAAAGTAATCCATTCTTTTCAATACTAAACCGTTTGTATTGAATAATGGAGTGATAGAATGACAGATTTTTAATTGAGTAATCGAATGCTTAGACTGGCCCACGCTCCACATCCGTTTATGCTGTTCACTCAAAAACTTTAAGTTAGAATACTTTATCACGTTAGAATCTGAATTAATTAATGTTGAGGGTAGTACATTACATTTTGAATATACTAAATGATGGTGTATAATTGGGTGTTTCTGGATCTCCTCTGATCCAGAAACCCCAATTATACACTACTTATGTGTTTACGTTAAAGAAGTTTTGAGTTATAGAAGGGTCAAAAGTAGCACCAAGTGGTTCGTGTAATATTACACTTGGCGCTGGCTAGCCAGTTCCTTTGCTTGACTCGCTGCCGTGTGTCTAGATAGCAAACAATAGAGACCTGTGGAAGGAGGGAAGGGAGGCCTTTGCCCTGCAGTGGGACAGTTCAGGCTTTAAATAATAATAATAATTAAGTACATACAATTAATTACATTATTGTGTGTTCTGTAAATGTAGGTAATAACATAGCTACTTATTTATATTTCCTTGTTCATTACCTAAATTCACTTTTTTACATCTTCTAAATTAAATAATTATTGATACATACAACATACCGGCGAACTGTGGGTGTACATTGGTACACCTGCCTAACCCTTCGGAGATACAGGCGTGATGGTATGTGTTTGTTACAAAATATTCATATTACTGCGATTCGAGTTACATATCAGATATCACACATACAACTTACACAGATGTGACGTCATGCTAACAGCAACTGCTTAGTATTAAATCCATACTAGTATTATAAATGCGAAAGTAATTCCGCCGGTCTCTTCAGACAACTGATTAAGATAGTGTGTGTGTTCCGCGGTTTGCCGCAACACGACGTGGCGCCACCGTCGCGGTGGTGGCAGGGGAGGCCTACGTAAACAATTAGCGGAGCGCCAGGGCTCAGTAGTCGGCCGGCGTGCGCCGTGAGCAGCGGTCGTATGCATAGTAGGTGAATGTATGACGAATGTTTACGATTGCAGCTACAGTACAATAAAGTTTATTTTATATGTATTTGCAAGTTTTTTTTATGTTTTCAATTACCTACTTTGATAGTAAATATTCTTAAAGCAGCTATTAGACGAGACGATTTCAGTCTGTCTTAATAAGACAACTCAACGTGTAATAAGAGTAAGCCAGCAAGCACGCTAACTAGCGTGCTTCCTCAGTGCGATCGCTAGCTCACCGGTTTGTTCAGTCTAGTGTCGTCAACTATCGATATTTGCTTTGTCGATACTATACTGTAGTGAAAGTATATATATACAAACAACACAAAGCATATATACCCTTAAAATATTTACAGGAAAGCTTATAGCGCTGCGGCGGCGCACGGCGCCGAACGGTTCTCGTATTGAATGTTTATACGCGTGATTACTAAGAAATTAATTATCTAATACTAGCGACCCGCCCCGGCTTTGCACGGGTGCAATGCTGATACTAAATATACTACATAAACATAAAGTGCTGTAGCGAGAAGCGCGGCCTTCGACGCACTATTTGGTATAGGCACGCGCCCCCGGCCGCCGGCGGGCCCCCCCGGCCGGTACCGCCGCAACCGCCACGCCATGTCCCTGCATTTTAAATCGTCGAAAATATTCATTTAAATTACATGCTGTAAAGGGCCATATAATAATTGGATAAGAATTAATGCTGTAGTGCTCTAAATCGTTTTTTCGTAAATAATTTATAAGTAAAGGATAAAAAAATGATTATTGTGGGTTAACCCCAAGAGATAGACATATACCATCACGGACTTTTTTTTAGACCTTTTTAAGGTGCACAATATTGTAGTACATTATTTTGATCTAACTCGTAGGGTTCAGCCAGCGTTTGCAATGTAAGCGCAAAAAAATGTGTTTAGTTACGACCTTACATTAAAAACCTCTAGGATTATCTGTGTTTCTCTACTATATTATGCATGTATTATACATATAATATAAACCTTCCTCTTGAATCACTCTATCTATTAAAAAACCCCGCATCAAAATCCGTTTCGTTGTTTTAAAGATCTAAGCATACAAGGACAGACAGACAGCGGGAAGCGACTTTGCTTTATACTATGTAGTGATAGTGATAATAATATCCTATTTGAAAGTAAGTACCTACTAAACACTATTTCACTGCTTCATAAATACTCTTTATAACAAAACTGTTAATTTAAATAAGATTTAATACTAAGATACGAATTTATCAAAGTTCTGTTTCTACCGGCGATCTAATTACATATTTTAGGAACACGAAGGATACTATTATGACTTAACTATGATAGCTAGATATAGTACCTCGCGGACTTATTTGTAGGTAGGAATGAGTAATTTAATCACGTAGAACATATTTTTTATATATCATTAATAGTTTTCTCAGCGCACACCAAATAGTGAATTTCCAGTACTATCGAAACCTTTAAACTTGGTATATAAAAAAACCCTTTCCTGTTAATCATATTAGTATCGACAGTAATGTGTAAAAAAAGATGTGGAGTGGTTTATAAATGGTAACCCTACACCACGCAGCTAGCACGCAGAAAGTCTCTGTAGACTTTCTCGAAAACCAGCAAGCACGCTGCCGGACTGTTTAACCTTGTAAGCACGCGATTTGACCTCTACGGGCCGCCCGACGAATACACCTAGGGTTGCGATCTTTACGTAAGACAAGTGCAGTAAACTATTTCATGCAATTGTTAATAATAGGATAAAATTACAATATACCTTGATTACTTTTCTATTTCATATTTTGGATTTTGCGATTTGACTTTTGAAACTTATTATTTTTTTAGTACTTCGTTTTAACTTCTCGATTGATATCTGCTATTGAAAAGCATTTATCGCTATTCAGTAGTTTTTTTTGAGACTAAAATATCTATTATTTGCTTATCTTTTATATGATTTTGTTAACTAAAAGTAATTAATTAAATTTATTGAAACTAAGCATTGCCATGAATGTCTTATATATTACCTTAGAGCAAAGATTCCAGTATATTTTTAAATATTTGAAAATAAAAATGTGCTACAGTTGATTTACCGTTGAAAATGTAGTACCAATTTTTCGTACCATATTATTATCCTATTATATATATTACAATTTACTGTATTATAATGAACATAGTACGATACTATATAATAAATTGCAGGAGGCAACCCTACACCACGCAGCTAGCCCGCAGAAAGTCTCGACTAGACTTTCTCGCGACGAGCAAGCACGCTGCCGCACTTTTTAACCTTGTAAGCACGCGATTTGACCTCTACCGACCGCCCGACGGATACACCTAGGGTTGCACAATCTTTACGTAAGACATGTGCAGTTTTAAAACTGCTAAAATAATTCACATGTGGAAAAATAGGATGAAATATAATATACACTATTTAGGATTTTGCGTTGATTGCACCTTCGAAACTCATTATTTTTATAATTCTAATGGTTATTTTTTTTAACTTGTCAATTCATCTCCACTATTGAAAAACATTTGTAACTATTCAGTAGATTTTAGACTAGACATCTATTATTCGCGTACCTTTTATTTGATTTTATTTTCTGTACTTAATTTTATATTCTGTACTTAATTTTATATGTGTTTATAAAACAAATAATTATATTTTTCATAATGCGAATACAACATAATATTACTTAAAACTAAATCTTTGTCTATACGTTAAGTATGTGTAAAAATGTTGGTAAACCTAAATTTATTAAAAAATAATAACTTATTAGCGCATTACTAAAAATATCGATATCGACATCGTCCACCTTGTTTACCTGACGACCAACACCAAAAACTTCACACTGGCGATTGAGTAGCATGCGATATTAAGTCCGGTGTAATAACGAGCATGCTAGTTAGTCTGTCAGCCAGGCTAGCTAGTCTTGACTGGAAATTGTCTCGTGTAATTGCCCCTTAAGATCGATTCTTCTATTAAAAACCTCTTTTTTATTTATAATATCATTGATTAAAAATGCATTCTTATTGCACTATTACGGTTTTGTAAAATAAAATTGTCTTTCAAATTTTTGTCTACATAACTTACAAATTAAGCCAGCAATAAATAAATACTATTATATTATGTTTATAAAGAACTAGCGGTCACCCGCGGCTCCGCCCGCGTGGATGTCGGTTACCGCTGCAAAAAGCCTACCCAGGAAAGACACGGTCAGCAAAATGATTTCCAGGTCAATTCACAGACACCGACACTAACATCGACGACGCAGTCATTATCCGCAGGCTGCATAGATTGTCTTTATATGGATATTAAAGTTGTTAATGATGAAAATATTTAAATGTAATTAATATATGTAATGTAATATATAAAACTAAGTTTTCACTTCTGCCGGCAGTCCCGGAGTGCAACCCGTTGTTTAAGGATAGATAACTAAAGCGATTATTGTAGAGCTTCTCTATAATACATTTGACGTTTAATTATTTTCAGGTAACAAAATATACTGATGGTCGGGAGCCCCGACCCGTGATAGGGCAACGTAAAGTTGCCCATGCGTAAAACATTATTTTTGTAAATCAATTCCTACTAATTTTTCGCCATAACTTCAAAACAAAACGTCCAATTTTAATCATTCAAAGACCAAATATTATCTACATAAACTGTACTTAGTGATGAAATAATTTATTTTGATAAGGATTATAGCATGAGTAAAATAAATGCGTTTAAATGTAGTCCAAAAGAAATTCAAGATAAAAAAAATGGTTGTTGTGCCTCACTCGACATAGATAGGTATGGTGTGGCGCGGTCTTTTTTTGTAGATATTTATAAGATCTACAATTAATTAGAACATTTTATGGTTCTATCTTTTATAGTTTAGGCAGCGTACGCAAAATAAGTAACTATTCTGGTTGATTTTTTACACCTTGTGTCCGAAAAACCCAAATATCTTACGGAACCCTATTATTTTTCAAAATAAAATTTAGCCTATGTTACTCGTGGATAATGTAGCTTTCGAATAGTGAAAGAATTATTAAAATCTGTCTAGTAGTTTTTGAGCCTATTCATTACAAACAAACAAAGTTTTCCTCTTTATAATATTATTATTATATTATTATTATTATATTATTATATTATTATATTATTATTATTAGTGTAGACAAAGACTTAAGGGAACATAATTAGGTAGAAAATAAATAATGTAAAATCATAATCTTATAGTATAATCTATCAATATAGAAGTATAATATGTAATTTTTTTTTTGAGAAAGTTACTTTATGACTTCTTTACATTTTGTAGTACACACACAAACGACAAAATGTATTGTAGAGGACAAACACGCAAATAACGTTAGGTCGCTGCGCGCGCGATGCGAGATGCATCGAACAAGCTCGTAAATGGCAATACGTGTTTGTTTGCGGGATAATATTTCAAATACGACAGTGTTCGATTGGTTATTTCAATAAGTAAAAAGAAATTTAACAAAAAAAAAATTGTGCTGGATAGTTTTTGATATGTAGAATACGAATCCGTAATAAAATGCATTTCGTCTTATGTTTCCATAAGATTTTGTTCTTGGGACCCGTCGATATATATATATAATATATATTATATATATGTATATTATACAGGGTGGGGAGGACAATATGATCATAAATTAAACTTCGTATAAGTCATGATATTCCCAACCGTCACACAAAAAATCAAATGAATATATCCAGTAGTTTAGCCACAGGAAATTATTTTTCAGTTTAAGTATTTTCTACATGATGTATTGTAAACAGCTGAGCGCGCTACAAGTTAACGACACACGTTGCCAGCTCGCTACTTTAAAAACCTATTTTCTCAAAAAAAGAGTCATAAAGCGTGTCGTCACAGCTAAATAATAAAAAATGCATGCGAAAGTTATTACTATCCTGTTACGCACTCATGTCAATCGCAAAATATGTATGTGCGAAAGAGATAGGTAAATTGCTTGTTTCTACTTTGCTTACACTTTGTCGACGTGTCTAGGTTATAGGTTACGCGGTCAGTGTGTCACCGGACCTCCTTCCTGCTGTGACGTGTTTTGTTTTCCTCTGGAATTTCGGATGCGCCCGCGCCCGTTTGAAGTCGCGGCGCGAGTGTTATCGTATCTTTGTTGTTGTGTTGTGTTGTGTTGTGCGAAATTTGACGCTTTGTTTTAATAGTGACAGGACACATAAACGTATTATAGGTACTTAGTTAAATAGTGAAGTAAACTTTGCGAAATTAGACGCTTAATACTTGGTGTTTCAAGGTTTTATTATTAAATAATCATGCCTCGTTACAATTATACCGCTTCGGAATACACCGATATGATTTTAATTTATGGGGAGTGTCACGGTAATGCCGCTTTAGCTGTACGGACATACCGTGAGAGGTATGAGAACACGCGTATGTGTCCGACCCACGGGCGTACTATTGTACAAGCTGTCCAGAGGATACGGGAAAATCAATCCTTGATCCCGCACGTAGATGGTGCTCCTCCACGTGCAAATGTGATTTCAGACGAAAGAGTTATTAATTATTATGATCGCAATCCGACGTCCAGTCTGCGTAATGCAGGTCGACATTTTCATGTAAATCACAAAACCATTCAAAAAGTTTTGAAACGTAACAAACGCAGACCTTACAAGTACAAGAAAGTACAAGCATTGTTACCGAGAGATAAACCAATAAGAGAAACTTTCTGTCGCTGGTTGGAAACCAAACATCTCGAGAATACATTTACAAGGAATGGTTTATGGAACCGACAGAACCTTCGGTACTGGAGCCGCGTGAATCCGCATCTAGTTACTAGTAGTAAGCTAGAATAATAATATCTTTTAATAAATTGAAAGAAATGGCTGCTAATGGTGACCTATTATCAAGAGTGAGAAATAACATTATACGTCGGTGTAGTTTATGTATTCAAGAAAATGGCGGACATATTGAAAATAAAAAAAATTAATGACTGGCGACATAATTATGTGATCGAAAAGTGATTATGAATAATAAATTGATTAGTGAATAACTCGCGGGTGAATGATGCCTGACTATTTGGTTAATATTCTGTGATTTGATTTGTGTAATTGAAAAAATAAGAATAATGGCGCCAAACATTACGTCGCTGCGTCGCCGTCGGCCACAGCTATAACATGAATGAAACCAAGCTGCGTTGCCGTTCTTATCGCCGTAAGCGTGCCGTAAGTGTACCAATTTTATACATGATGTTTTATTTTGTTTGCAGTTTTAAGCTATTTAGTTTGTTAGAAAAAAATGGTTTTTTTAATTTCGATGTTCGGATTTATTTGATAGTTGAAAAATGTTTCTATAAACCAGTACTGCCAGTGTTTTCATTTAAAGTCGTATTGTCATCTCCACACTGTATGTGACATGATATGAATAACTTTATAAAATGACTGATGTAATGAAAATTGGCCAAGTCAAATCTAACCTACTTTAGGATCTCACATTTTTAAATGACAGCAATTGTTATAGGTATCCAATAAAGCAAAGAAATAGAGTTTAATACTTGTTCATAATGTTATTTTGTTCCTATAAATACATATTTGGATTTTGCATAGAACTTGGCACTCATTTAGATCTCCATTCTTTTTGTGTATTGAACTTGGCTTTCCTTTTTTACATTTATGTTTTTGGTGGGATTGTAAAATATCTTAAATTGTTGGATGTAAAAAAGGGCGTCGGTCCGGATGGCATTCCTCCACTATTTTTACTAGTATTATAAAAATTTAGCGACCCCGTTATATTTGTTATTTATCTTTGCGGACCGGATCAATGCCTTTAAAATGGAAACAGTCCTATGTTGTTCCTATATTTAAAAACGGCGACAAACATGATATAAAAAATTATCGTCCAATCTCGAAATTAAGCGTTATTCCTAAACTTTTCGAACGAATTGGAATAACATCCCTCCGCCGATCAGAAACCTAAAAACAAAAACTGCTTTTAGGATCCACTTAAAAATGTTTATAATAAAGTCACAAATTAATTTTAATACAATCGACATTGATGTCTTTCATATAATTAATTATTATTCATTTATTTCATTTAAAATTCAAGCTTTACCACACTATTCAATTTACATTTTTATTTTATTTATTAACTTTATTTTTTACACTTATATAAATTATTAATAATTATATACTTACATTATTTTCCGCTTGCTACAGGATGACTTGGTGCACTGACCAACGCTTCATTTATATAACAATTCTCCTTAGAAGTGCACGAGCCGAAGTCTTTGTAAAAGAGTTCGTTATCGTGCTGCTTTCCCTTTTATACTACCTCCATCTGCCACTTTTTATTTTTATTTTTACCTGTCATATCTTTATTTTTCCGATAGCTTCATTTACATAATTTATACAGCACTTTTAAATTATTTTTTTTTTTTTTATCGTTATTTAAGTACTTAATTCATATGCTATAAATATCTATGTGTCATTAATATATTTACCTTCGTCCGTGTGTCACTGTGGGGTGCCAACTGAAAACCAGCGCTGGGTGTTTTACACCTAGCATATGCTGAGTTGGTGACCTTTTTGGTACTGTATGCTGGACAACGCTACTATTGTGTATTTTTTAATTTTCCTTGTTTTTTGTCTTGTTTGTTTTGTGTTTATGTTCTGTGTGTTGTCTTGTGTACTGTACTAAATAATTTTTTTTCTATTCTATACTTCTATTCTAATTGTTTGCGATATAATTACACCTTTATTAAAACCTCTTGTTTGTTATACCTGAACAGCACGGATTTATAAGTAAAAACCAGTACGGTCGTAGGCCCTGTCGTTTACGGTCGTGTTTAGTTTGGACCTGCTAACGATTCCTAAAGCTTGAACAGTGTTTCTCAAAATTTTTGTAAACTGTTACGTATATACATACTAAAGCATAATGGAGGGAATGCGAATGTGTGGAGCCTGTGATGAAGCCATGTCAGATGGGGTTTCTTGCACGGTATGCGGACGAGAGTTGCATTTCCAATGTGCAGGCATTACGGAGGCCGGTTACCGTAAACTTGGCGATAGAAGACTCACCTGGCGATGCATAAACTGCAAGCAGACTGGCACTGTTCGTGCACCTGGCGTTTTGGCAGTTACTGTCAATCCACCCAGCTCACCTAAATCGCCAATGGGACTAGATCCAGAATTGCCACGACTGGGCTCGGAATCCGTAATCTTACAAGAGATACGTACGTTGGCTGCAAAATTTGCTCCTTTAGATGGTCTAAAAGAGGAGATCTCAGCACTAAGAACCGAATTCGCAGAACTAAAATCGTCCATACACCAGCAGTTCGAGGAGACGGTCAATGAGTTCAGACACAAAATCAGCGAAATGGAGCAGCGTATTGTTGTGATGGAAACGATAAAGGAGCAAGTGATTCAACTGCATGATCGCCTGGACAAATTAGAAGAAGAATCTGATACTAAGGATCAATGGTCAAGATTAAACAACGTTGAAATAAAAGGATTGCCACAAGTAAATAATGAAAATCTGTTTGAAATTATCGCAAGAATCGGGGCCAAAATTAATTATCCCATTACCAAGACCCAAATCAACTTCGTAACTAGGGTGCCAGCAAGAGAAAAAGATCGCACAAAACCGATAATAGTTAGTTTCCTCAGTCGCTACATGAAGGAAGATTTTGTTGCTGCTGCGAGACTCGCTTTCAAGACTTCGCCTATAACGGCCAGCCAATTTGGTCTCTCTGGGAACCAAAGAATATTTATTAATGACCACCTAACTATTAAAAATAAGATCCTGTTATCAAAGGCCAAAAAAATGGCGTCAAAAACGGGTTTTCAATATGTATGGGTCAAGCATGCAAAAATCTACGCAAGAAAAATGGACACTTCTCCAGTATCCTATAAACAACTTAATATTAATATCCTTACATGTGAAGTTTGAGAACCATATACAGCAGTGTGCTACTAGCGTTTTCCAAATGGCATTACCTTTGGCACGACCTCCGTGGTCGAGTGGCGTACGCACCGGTTTCAAGGTGTCGCTAGCTCTGAGATCCCGGGTTCGATCCCCGGACGGGTCAATGTAGAACCTCACTTTTCTACATTGCCTCGGGTCTGGGTGTTTGTGGTACCTTCGTTGCTTCTGAATTCCATAACACAAGTGCTTTAGCTACTTACTTTGGGTTCAGAGCAATGTATGTGATGTTGTCCGCATTTATTATTATTATTATTTATTTATTATTTTGTCATTTTACGGTGCTAAAAAGTAAGTCTTGTTACTCATGTAATTTGTGTCAATTAAATTTCAATCTTCTGCTTACGGTAATACAGCATAAATTAGAGTGCATTATTGTGTCTGTTAAAACCATCTGCCCTGGGCGTTTCTTATCTTGTTTTCGTCCGTCACCTTTTGTTTCTATTCATAAGTCTTTATGCGTTCATTTTTTTTAAAAAACGGAATATTTGTCAGACACTGTGCACGACTATGCCTATTTAGCTATTGCGAGTTATTATCTTCTACCTTCAAAGTGTGCATATTTCTCATGCCAAACGTATTGCGCTTCTTGCTATATAGCTTAATTTTATTCGAGAATATTACTTGTTTACATTATCTTATTATAGTTGGAATAAGAGATGGCTACTCTTAATATATACTACCAGAACGTACGTGGCTTGCGTACAAAAACGAGCGATGTCTACCGTAAAATACTCCTTGGATCATATGGTGTGATTGTTTTTACCGAGACGTGGCAACGTCCACTAAGGGCACCCCCTGCGGGGTTCGGACCTCGACTTAGTGCGTTGCTAACAATCTTAATAAAGGAAAACAACAAGGGATGGCTGGATCTAAGTTTTTATTATTTAGGGACATATTTTTATTGCTAGTTTGGCCGGCTCGGGCCAGCTTGGTCTAGGGACGGGAGGATAACATTTACGTTACTATTATTTATAATACGCGACAGGCCTCGCCGGCGAGGACGTAATATACGGCGGTTGTGTTGTGTAATGCTACTGCTAGCTAAATCGAATGCTCCTTGGAGAAGCGTTGTTTTACCGTCAGGGTAGGAGAGAGTATGTCTGGGGCGTTTAATCTTAGATATTAAGGAAGGTACGTATCGCGCGGCCGCTACGATTAGCGGGTTACGGTGGCTTTCGGAGGAGTCGAAGAATCGGATCGCGGCGCGTTTCATGAACTGCTTGATTGTTGGCAGCTTTAAGTCACAGTGCAACTGCAAGTTACGGACGTAACCTGGAGCGCCTGTGGCTCTACGCATGAAACGGTTTTGCAGAGTTTGCATTCGTTTGAGTCGATAAACGGGTACGTGAGAGAATACGACGCTGCCGTAAGTCATGATAGGTCTCACACACGCAGTGTAAATTCTCATCTTACAATTAAGAGAGAGTTTACTGCGCTTGTTCAACATACAATGAAGTCGGCCGAGAGCGAAGGCGGCTCGCGCGCGTGCCGCTTTAATATGAGCTATGAAGGTAAGTTTCCGATCAAGGATTACACCCAGGTATTTGGCTTGCTGCTCCCAAGGGATAGGCTTGCCGAAGAGGGTTATAGGTGGAGGGGGAACAGGAGGCTGCCGTTTCTTGCTAAAGAGCACGGCTGCGCTCTTGGTAGGGTTGACTTCGATTCTCCATTTCGTGAACCACTTCCCGAGGGTCGTGACCGCGGTCTGGAGAGTTCGACCTATCGCTAAGGGGCTGGTGCCTGAATAATAGATGGCCGTATCGTCGGCGTACATAGCTACTTGGGGTTTGCCACCGCGAGGAATGTCGCTAGCGTATAGCGTGAAGAGGAGTGGAGAGAGTACGGAGCCTTGAGGGACTCCGGCGCGGATTGGGTGAGGGGAAGAGAGTGTGCCCTCAACGCGATAGCGAAAGGACCGATTCGACAAAAAGTTTCGGATGATAAGCACGAGACGATCTGGCACCTCGAGTTGGTATAGCTTGAAGATCAAGCCATTGTGCCAGACCTTGTCGAAGGCCTTTGCTATATCGAAGAAGAGCACGCCAGTGAGCCTTCCACGCTGAAAACCAGCGCTTATATGCTCGACTATGCGGTGGACTTGTTGGACGCACGAGTGTTGGGTTCTAAAACCGAACTGCTCGTCTGGTATGAGACTCCTGGACTCGGCATAGTCCATAAGACGGGAATAAATAATTCGCTCGTATAGCTTCCCAAGAACCTTGAGTAAGCTAATGGGGCGATAACTAGTAGGCTCAGACTTTGGTTTACCGGGTTTGTGGATGCCGATGACTATCGCCTCTTTCCACTTATGTGGGAAGAGATTGTTTCCTAATGCTGCATTGAAGATGCCTGTTAAGAGAATTACTAAAGCTGGGGGGAAGAGTTTAATCACCTTATTGGTGAGACCGTCTGAACCTGGGGCTTTACGTGGATGCAGTTCCTTGATCAAAGAACGTACCTCGTCTACTGTTACCGGCGCGAGTGGGTGTTCCGGATCCTCAGAAGGAGGGAGCGAGGCCTTACGTTCGACTTCAGCGTCAACTCTGGCGAGGTGAGCTTGATCGACCGGAAGGTCGCTAGGCGTACACTGGACCTCTAAGGTGTCGGCTAGGCATTCCGCTTTCTCGTCGTCTTCGAAGGCAGGGCTCTGATTCGGACGGTTCAGCGGGGGCATAGTAACTTCGGTGCAACTACGTAGTTTACGTTGGAGATTCCAAAACGCGTGATGATTGGGCTCTAATTGATCGAGAAACTTATCCCAGCGTTCCTCACGCAATTTCCTTATGCGTTTCCTAAAAGCACGCTGTAGAGAGCGCATGCGGACGCGATTGGAGTCGCAGGGATAAGCGTCATAGGCGCGTATAGCCGCGTTCTTCTCCGTCAGTAGGGCACGGGCGTCGTCCGGAAGGAGCCAGCGAGCGTCTTCTGTCACCGGTACCGACCGTGAACACTCGTTCACCAGGGACTGCACGTGCTCAGTGAGGGAGTCGATCGCGCCTATAGCGTCTGTCGCGGATTCCACGTGGTCTGGGATTGAATCGAGATGCGCGGATTGGACTGACTTAAGGCGGGTCCTAAGCTTCGTCCAGTTCGTAACTATCTTGGTGGGGATGGGCTGACCAGCGTCTGGGGGACCTACACGCGGACCGAAAGACATGATCACTGGTCGATGGTCAGAATCTAATTCCTGAATAACTTCAATGGACCGTAGCGCTAGGTTGACGTTTTTAAGCAAAGCTATATCTAAGATGTCGGGGCGGTGATTTACGTTAGCGGGAAAGTGCGTAGGATTCATCGGCGCGATGATGTCAAAGTTTAACTCGGAGCTTAGAAGGTCTAGGTGTCTACCGCGGATGTTACGAGTGTGGCTATTCCACGCTTCGTGTTTTGCATTCAGGTCTCCCGCCAGAAGGACGGAGTCGCCGAGAGCAAGAAGAGCTTGCAGGTCAGGTCGTAAGTCGACCCCCTGAGGTGACGGAGGGATATAAACTGAGACTAAGAACAAAGGTCTATGACCGGCCATGCCTAGCCTACAGACAGAGGCTTCAATGTGCGACAGCGTAGGTGGGTCCATCGGAACACAGTACAGTGACCTTTTGAAGTAAATGAGCGTGCCGCCGCCTGCGGCTCTGGTACGATCGTTACGGACTAGGTTATAATTCGCGATTCGCGGGTTTCTATGAGACGGTTTAAGAAAGGTCTCCTGTACAAGAAAAACGTCGAGTTGGTGGTCGCGGAGAAACGTTGCGATTTCATCGCGTTTATTCGAGAACGTCGGGGCCATAAGGGCCGCGGCCGACGGTGATGCGTGCGCGGGTTTCGGTACAGGCGCGGGTTTGAACGCGGCGAGGGGTATGCGTGGGACAGAGGGTCCTTGGAGCGCGGTGATCGATTTTGTCTCCTTCCGAGGAGAGGCGAGGGCCGGGAACGCACGGAGATGCGTTTCTCTATTCCAGCAAGCCCCGGTTGGGCGTTGCGGACTAAGACGCGGCGGAGCGGTCGCGGGTTTTTGCGCGGGGGCCAGTGCACGGGCGACAGGCCGTTTCGCGACGGTTTTGGGGGCCTTTGGACAGCCTCGGTAGTTTGCTGGGTGACCCTTTTCGCCGCAGAGAACGCAGCTAGGGGGCTCAGCGCACTGGGTGTGGTCCTTGGGCTGGGGACAATCAGGCGTTCCGTGCTCACCAAGGCACTTCACACAACGAGGGCGCGCGAAACAGTTACGCTGCGAGTGGCCGTACAACTGGCAGCGGTGGCACTGACCGACAGTGCCGGTTTTACGTGGCGTCTCAACTTTTATCCCGGAAAGTTGGCAGACGGATTTAATGTTGAAGATGGACTTACCATCAGCCGATCTCTCGGTGACTGCAAGGACCATCTCATATGGCAACTTGCCACGCGAACGGTACATCCGGTGTACCTCGAGGGCTGGAATGCCCTGCGAACAGAGGTCCTTGAGAATGTCGTCTGAGGACAACTCAACGGGGACGGATTTAATTACTACGCGGAGGACGCGTTCCTCTGGGAGGGTAAAACTATGGTATGGCAGGGCTCTCTCCTGCAGCATACGAGTAAGCGACCGAAAGTCGGCCGCTGTTGGGACAACTATTTTAATGCCGTCCTTGACGGAACGGGCACTAGAGAAATTAATGTGGTGCTGTGTGCACCACGATGACACCTCGGTCCACTTTCCTTTCTCCTGAAGGAAGATTGGAGGAGGGACCGGGCCACCCTTCTTAGGGGCTGACGAGTCGGACTGGGAGGTATTGGTCGCCTGAGGGGCAGACTGCGAGGAGGGTGATGCCGAGAGGGCTACTGGCTGAGATGCCGAGGCTTCAGCAGAGGAAGGAGAGGCGACGGTTTTAGCCGCCTTGGAAGGTACCTGTTGGGACTTAGCCTTTCGGGTACGCTTCTTGCCCTTACCAATGACTTCAGTAAAGCCATCAGTCGAGCACGACGAGTCGGTTGCGGAAAAAGCATCGATGGAGTAGTCGGAGGCGTTGGCCATCTCGGCGTCGACAGGGGACGGAGAGGCAGAGCGGGGGCGGGAGGTGGATGCCGGTGATGCGTCACACGCAGGTGTGCAACTTGGCGAAGTAATTCTCGGAGACGAGATAATAGAAATAGGAACAATAGCGTTCCCAACAATAGGTTTCGACATAGCAGTCGAGACAATGGGCCTTTGGCGGACCTTAATCCCTTTGTCGGCGCCGACAAAAGGGCGATTTAAGGCTCCCCCACACAGACGCGTTATTACCGGTCGATAATATCGCATGCGGTATTGCGATTATGCGTCCCGATTCCTTGCACACAGCTGCGTTTTTATCGTCCGATATTTCATACGAGAGAGCGCCGCGCCGGCCGCGACGGCACTATTATACCATCTCTCTCAGGTATATCGGAATATCGCAGGACGCAGAAACGCAGCGTCCTACTTCCAACGCGGCGTTATTATCGCAGCAGTGTGTAACTACATGACCATCCTAATACAAAGTGTACTGAAAACAGATATCGCAATAACGCTTGCGATATTATCGACCGGTAATAACGCGTCTGTGTGGGGGAGCCTTTAAGGCTGCAATGAAACCTTCAGAACTCAAATCGGTGACGAGTTCCATATGCACCGCCCTCACTGCCAGGCAAACAAAAACAGCAATGTATGCTTTCTTCAGCTGACTGCCGCGACCTTTTTTGTTCACTATCATGATGGCGCCAGTGTAGTCCACAGCTGTGTTACTAAAAGGATAATCTGCTTGCAATCTTTGCAGAGGTAAATTGCCCATGATAGGTTGGTAAGTTTTGCCTGCAAATCTAAGGCAAGATATACAGTCTCGAGATATTTTTCTACAAAGATTACGACCATTAATTATCCAATATTTGTGACGCAATGTGGATAACAACAGCTGCGGTCCAGCATGTAAAAGAATTTTGTGATAATGTTTGACTAATATTTTGGTTATGTGATGTGATGCGTCGAGTAAGATAGGGTGCTTTGTGTTGTAGTCGTAGTGTGAGTTTAACAATCTACCTCCTACTCGTATAACTCCTACATGGTCAATAAAGGGGTTTAATTTAACAAGTTTGTCTTTAGGAGACAGTGAACGTTTGTGAAGTAACTGTAAGTACTGTTTACAATATGAATCACGTTGTACTTGTTTACATAACACTACCAATGCGTCATTTAGCTCTGTGACAGTCAATGGGCCTATTATTTTATTGCTCGTATGTTGACAGTTAGAAATGAATCTTTTGACGTAAGCTATCGTACGTTGTAATTTAATAAAATCAGAAAAAAAATTGAAATAGTTCGCATTGTGACAATGTGATTCATCTATTGACAAGTGACATTGATATTTAATTTCCGGTAGACTAGCAAGATTCATATTTTGTGGTTGTCTAGGCCACTGCACGTCCGTTTGATGTAGGAAGTGTGGACCTCCCCACCACAAAAGTGAAGATTGAAGTTGTGATGCGTTGAACCCGCGTGAACCTATGTCGGCCGGGTTCATATCTGTGGGAACGTAATTCCACGAATTAGAGTCAGAATTGTTGGTGATCTCATTAATTCTATTGTAAACAAATTGTTTTAGCTTTAACTTGCATGTTTTAATCCAACCCAGCACGATTGTTGAATCACACCAAAAAAACGTGGAGTCAATTTTTAAACGTAATGAATTTACGACCTTTTTCATTAATCTTGTAGCCAGAAAGGCACTGCATAGCTCCAATTTAGGCATAGTTAACCTCTGTTTGAGCGGTGCCACTCTGCTCTTTGCAAGTAACAACTGTACTTGTACATTCCCAGTGTCTGACACAGAGCGTAGGTATATACAAGCTGCAAAAGCCTTGATGGAGGCATCGGAAAATGCGTGTAATTCGACCTTAACATATGAGTCACATAATACTCTACGAGGGATTTCGATTTTAGTTATTTCTGGTAAGTATTTAATAAAGTCTTGCCACTGTGACTCAACTTCGGCTGGTAATTGGTCATCCCATGTGATATTCTTAGCCCATAGTGTTTGTAGTATGAGTTTAGCCTGTAACATGCAAGGATTAATTAAACCAAGCGGATCAAACACTTGAGCAATTGTGGATAAAATAGTGCGTTTGTTTGTGTTTTTATTATTTGAAATTTTGTTTACTGAAAAAAATAATGTGTCTCTCTTACAGGCCCACAGTAAACCTAATGTTTTGTTATAGTCATCTTTGTTTAAGTTTAAGAACTCGTCTGTGTTATTTTCATTAATGATGTCATCGAGGATAGATGGTTGATTGGACCGCCATTTACGTAAATGAAAATGAGCGCCCTGTAACGTTTGAATGACACCCTTACATATTCGTATTAAAGTTTTTTCGTCATCATGCCCAGATATATAGTCATCTACGTAAAAATCGTGTAAAATCGTTTCGCGTACGTCTTTATTGGTACATTCTTGGCCCAACTGTACCAGGCATCTAGTCGCTAGATAAGGAGCTGACGCCGTCCCGTATGTGACAGTGTTTAATTTATATTGTTTAATTGGCTGGTTGGACTCTGAACGCCAAAATATTTGTTGTAAACATCGTTGACTAGTGTTTACATAGATCTGTCTGTACATTTTTTCTATATCCGACGTTACTACAAACTTATGTTGTCGAAATCGAATCAATATGCTGAGTAAATCGTCCTGTACAGTCGGCCCAATATGCTGAATATCATTGAATGATTTTCCCGTGCTCGTTACAGCTGAACCATCAAAGACGGTGCGTAATTTTGTAGTGAGGCTGTCTTCACGTAAGACACCATGATGTGGTTAAAAGTATGAAATGCTATCGTTTTGTGCTTTTGTGTTTTCTGACATGTGACCTAAACTCAAATATTCAGCAAGAAACTTTGTGTATTTTTCTTTGAACTCTGGGTTGCGTTTGAATTTACGTTCCAATGCTTGGAACCTTATTAAAGCTTGCTGTTTGGAATTTCCTAATGATTCAGGTAATTCTTTTAGTGGTATAGTAACAATGAATTTGCCATCTGGGTGACGCTTTGTTGTTTGTGTAAAAATTTGTTCACACTCACTCTCACCTTTAGTATGGATTTGTTGAGTAGAGGGAACTGATTCTAGTTCAAAAAACTTGTCTAATTTCTCTTCGAGCTCATTATTGTTTAGAACATGGCAATGGACTGTATATGATAGATCTGTATTCGATTTAGAGCTTGACGATTGTATAGAGCCTGTGACAAGCCACCCTAATGTTGTTTCAATCAAAGTTGGCTTGTTCTTTCCTAGGGCAATATGATTGTTTAGACGGACATCCCAAAAGATGTCCGCCCCCAGCAACATCTGCACCTCAGACGGCGTAAAGAAACTTGGATCCGCGAGGTGGATGCGAGAGGGAATGGAAAAAGAATTACAATTAATTTTTGAAGTGGGTATCAGCTGGGTGATATGTGGCACAACAAAACAATTGACGTCAGTTGGATAACCATTATTTGTGAGTGACGATATGGTGACGTCACATCTTTTTGTAATTTTTGACGACTGATTGTTCAATCCTTGTACTAATAGCGAAGTAGAATAATTGGGTATTCCTAATTTAGCTCGCAATGTTTCTGTGATGAAACTAGATGTACTTCCATTATCGAGTAGTACACGAACTTTGTGTGTATGACCATAACAATCTTGTATATTGATGACAGCAGTAGATAGGAGTACCAGACTGTGATGTGTGGATGAAAGTGTGATACTACTTGGTTCTGTTGCTTTCTGTTCTTGTACAATCGGGGACACCCAGGCCTTATCACTTTTAAAAATATTTAGCTTGACGTTCGACGCAGGCGACTTGCGCGGAAGCTCCGCCCTCTTGTGACGTTGACCAATTAGGACATTGCAGTAACGAGATGGAAATATATATTTTGACTATTTTTGCGGACGTCAGTCGCATCTCACTGTTTGTTGATTGTTGACGTTCGACGTTTTCTCCGTGACTTTGACTACTGTTTACGAACACTCGCGCGTGTTTACCGGACTTTTATTTTATGTGATATTGAAAATTAACTATCGAAGAGCGAATAAAATATATATTAGTCAAATTGCGAATGACCTGAGAATATCTGTAAGTATAACATTTTAATTTTATTTTAAGCATTATGTTTTTTATCAGTCAGCCGAAAACCAGATAGATAAAGTGTATATGCATAGTAGTGGGATAGAAAAAGATTTTTAGTAACGCGAACTACATCTACCAAATTCTAGTTGGTCAAAATTGTTTCATATACTTTTTATTATTGCACCAAACATGAAAACACAAGTTTCTTTTAAGTATAGATTTATTAAGTGTTGTTCACGTTGATATTTTAATAATGTGTTTTAATGGTTTTAATAAAAATGTATAAAAATTCCTGTTGTGCTAAGTAGGGACGTTTTCAGAATTGATAATTATAATTGATTGTGTGAGTCATCTGACACTAGTCTCATGTTTTAACATCTTAATCTATTTAGTGTCAAATTTTAAAGTTATCTTTGTGGCCAGTACTTGTTTTTTTTTTTATATTCAAACTTCATTATTTCCACGTCACCTGTAGGAACACACACTCTTACAGCTTTTTTTACGCACTGTATAAAGTAACAGTAAGTCAGTGCATTTCCATTCATACTTTTGTTGGGATTTATTTAACTTCACCAAATGAGTGATATGTTAAATAAAAAAAGTTGTAGTTAAAAAGATAGTTCATCTATATTCTTGTTTAGGGTATACACATTATTTTAAAGAATAATCTATTTATAATAGTGTTTTGTTAGGTGTTTTTTTAATCTTATTTCATTCCTTATGGTTATCATAATATTAAACCTATCTTTAAAAGAGTAATTAAATAAACGTCTTAATTTGAATTTTAAAAATGAAACAATAATTAGCAAAGCCGGCCGGGTTGGCCGGAGCAAGGTATCGGTGCACCCGTGCACAAATCTACTCGTCACTATAACAATAGAACTCCACTGCTATAGATAAAAAACTAGTCAGCTCACTTTTAACAAAAGAGTCATAAACCCGAGCTTGCGAGGACTTGTTTACGCAAAGCGCATGTTAGTTGTTATGACCAAATTATATCTAAATAAAATCATATTTACTGGATTGAAAAAAAAATTATTTTACTTGAATTTTGGTTAGCTCAAGTAATTATATCAAAGTCCGGCGGTATGGCCACTACAATGTATCAGTGCACATATTATTATGTGTCGTGCACTCGCGCTAGTAAACACATTTTCACTGGAGCAGATAAAACAACACTCGGTTTAATTTTAACGAAAGAGAGAGAACTTGTTATAATCGTGTATCAGGTGATTATGACCACCGAAGAGCAAAGTAATACATAGGCAGATGACCACATTAGCAGAGAGTAACGATAGCCTAGTATTACCGGCGACCCGTTAAAACTTAAGTCTCGAGTTCGAACCCAACTCGACAGATTTTTAGAAATCTATTTGTGATGACAGATAATCACAAAAAACTTAAAATTTCACTTGATTACCTATTAAGTCAAAACTTTCAATCTAGTTCGGTAAATTGTTATCTTACTACTTGGTATATGATACAATATAGTTTGTTCTATAGTAGGCAGTACTTTTCATGCTTGTTGTATTCTATATAAGTAACCAAGTATAAAATAAAATATAAAACATCTTGTTAACGTCATGTTTTTATAAACTTATTAGAATTTTATTATGTATGGATTCATTGTTTAAACATTTTGTTTGCAGCGCTCTTACAGTAAGGCTGTGGATAAGACGGTAGGAAGAGGATGGCAGACTAAATAACTGCCCGCGCGAAGTGAGGTCACGATTTTTCATCGACGAAGAAGACCGACAGCGGATGCTGAGAACCTATGAAGGCGAACCTTTTACTCCAACGAAGACCTTTGATCGACAATTTGTCTTTTCTATGCGAACAGTGAGGAGAACATTAAAAAGAAAAGCAGAAAGCCTGCAAAACTAATAATATAATCTATATACGTAGAGATTTGGCGGTTGGCTTATTGGGAGCGTTATAATGTTTTTAAAACTTTCTTCGACCGCAGTATACTAATTATTTTAACTTTCAGTTATTAAATTAGGTCGTTGAGTCTGACGAGGATATGTAATATAATTGTAGCATAATGCTTAATTCTTAGCAGTCTTATTATATTTCAATCGTCATTCTAGATATATTATCAGGCCCCTTACGGTTTAAAGTAGTTTTATAAGTTCCGTCAATAATCTTCTTATTCACCTCTGATTTTATTGCCTCTCTATTAAAGATATAATTTAATTCGAATTGTTAATATATACTACTTACTACTATATACTATCGTATTTTAACATTAAAACACTAAATGGACGTCGGATCCAAAATAAAATCTACAAACAATCTATGAGAAACATTAAAAAAACAGTAACATCCTAATATGAACCTTAAAATCATTAGCAAATAGTTTAGTTTTGCTCGCGACATCTTATTGTTATCGTTCAAGTTTACTCAAGAACTGTAATGTAATGCACAAAATGCAGCTCTCGTTCTATCTACTGCGCACGTCATGCGTTAGAAAAGGACAGAAATATACCTTTTGTTTGTCTTGCTCGGATAGTTAGACCGACGCTAAAATCATAAATATAATTTTGGTTGTCAAACCATTGAGCCAGAATATCTTGTTGATACAAGGTATCACTTTTTAATTCGATTACGAACCGTCTTTTGGCCTCGGCACTTAAAAATGCATTCCCGACTTCCATATAGTTTTTTTTTTGTTTAAAACCCTCTTGATCTTGATAAATAAGGTAAATAAATATTATAAATGTCATGGAATCAGTAAAATTGCTACCTACACTCCTACTGTAGTAGTAGGAGTGTAGGTAATATTAAAATTACTACATCGTCAAACGTAGCCCCTTTAGCAATTTCGCCACCAATGGAGCTAGTCTAATTTGATATCCAAAATTACGATCATATTAACTTAGTTTAGTTCGTTGGTAGGCAGCAACTGACGCGCCAAAGGCATCTACTGGTGAGCGTAATAACGGTAGCTCTCATTTATTTTTAGTAATCTAGTAAATAAAAATATATTTTGAAGTATCTAATTTGTTTTTTT
This sequence comes from Autographa pulchrina, assembly GCA_905475315.1. Lineage (NCBI taxonomy): Eukaryota > Metazoa > Arthropoda > Insecta > Lepidoptera > Noctuidae > Autographa > Autographa pulchrina. The sequence continues at coordinate 14,059,078 of FR997761.1, read as the reverse complement.
TTTTTATTCCTTACTTAAATAATAATATGCTTAGATAATATGCTTCAAGCCAGACCATTCAAAAGAATACCTGCTACACACACAAGGAAAAGTGGTAAGGTTCAGATACTGGGTTTATAGAGTTGTAAAACTCAAAACTGGAGTATAAACGGTGATTTTAGTAAAAGAAAATAGCATTAAAATACTAATCAGATATTTTAAGTTTATATCTAATTAGTATTTTAGTAGTAGTAAAATGCATTATGCATCCTATATGTATTAACTTAAAGTTAGGCAACAAATAATATAATAACATTTAAATTTTGGTATTGATGCAATTTTACTATTTAGTAAACAAGCTGTTAAAAGCATAAAAATCCCGACTAGTTTTTTTAATATTAATTCATTTCTCAACCCACATTACATTAAAACATAACATTATGCAACAAAGTGCATAAATTAAAAAAACAACATTTAAAATAATACTATAACATAATAATAATATCCTGGGACATCTTACACACGGCCATCTGATACCAAAGTAAGCAGAGCTTGTTTTATTGTAACCAGACAACTGATAAACATACTTATATATTTCTAATACATATTATAGATAAATTACACCCAGACACAGAACAAATGATTGTGCTCATAACACATAGATTTGTCCTGGGTGGGAATCGAACCCACGACCTCCGGTATAGCGGACAGGGTCACTAACCACTAGACCAACAGGCCAGTCATTTATAAAAACTATGTTTTGACAACGCACTCGATAGGTGTAGTAAAAAAATTGCCAATTTTGTTTTAATCACCCATAGAAATAATTAAAAAAGCCTAAATCTGTCCAGACGTTTAAAAAAAAGAAATCTAGAAACTTATTATGAGACACGAGCAATAAACCTAACACTTCCTTGGCAGGCGAGTAAAAATAACGATAAATTACATAATTAAATGTAAACGCATTATTGTAGGCAAATCTATCTTTTTTAGTTACTCTATTATTAATTTTATTTTCAAATATACTGCAAAATCAAATAAAAAATAATCATCTTAAAATATTCTAGCATTTCTAGTTTACATAATAGACAACACACTTTTATGAAAATATTTGCATAAGAGAAACATATTGCATAAGTCGTCAAAACATTCGTAGTATTTAGTGACGACGACGACGAACATTAATACGATATAATGTTTCACTCGTGCACAGTGTTCAACGTTTGCAATGACACTGGCAATTTCTATATTAAAATACAATCAGAAATAAGGAGGCGTCACCGCGTCGCTAGAGCGTTAGAAAGAGCGCAAGCGACGTAAACTGTTTCTCGACGGTAAGGTGATAAGGCGTGGATGTCCCCGATTGTACGGTCGGTAAAACGACACAACCCTCTGTTGAAGTTGAAGCCTGGGAAACATTGTTATTATGTAACAGAGTGTTATGACGCTGTGTACACAGCCTGCAGGAACTAAGCCTACAACGCTGTTCATCATGTCCTCCACGCAAGCAGTTTGTGCAAAGATTTAATTGTTTGATTCGTTCGATACGCGTCTCGATCGGCATTGATTTGAATTTCATACATTGGTAAATGTTATGATTATTCTTGCATACAGGACATTTAAATTGTGCATGTTTTTGTGTTTGGTTAACTACAAATGTTTTTGGACGGTTGTGAGTAACATCGCTGTGTCTGCGTTGTGTTTGTGGTTGTTTTGTATATGTGGATGATTCTTCCACGGTTTCTAGTAAGTCAGCCCTATTTTTCAAAAATGTATTGAAATCTTGTAAAGTAGGTAATCTCGTAATATTATTGCGTTCCTTTTCCCAGTCACGTAATGTAGATGAATCCAACTTACTAGTCACCAAGTGTATAATGAGAATGTCCCAGTGTTCTGTAGGTAAATTTAATGTTTTTAAAGCCCTTAAGTTTCGATTAACGGAATCTATAGTGTTTCTTAAGGCTCTTGAAGATTCTTGAACTACTGGTTTTATATTGAATAATGCTTGTATGTGATTATTGACTAAAATTCGATCGTTATGATATCGATCACATAACAAATCCCATGCGACATCATAGTTATCTGCCGAGAACTCTAAAGATTTTATAATTAGTGAAGCACTTTCTTTTAATGAATTCCGCAGATAGTGAAATTTATGTATTTTAGGTATTGTCGTGTTGTCGTGTATAAGAGACTTGTAAGTGTCGTGATATTCTAGCCACTCCTGATAGCGCCCAGAAAAGGTCGGCAAGTTGATAGTAGGTAATTTAATGTTTGGCCCACCTGACGGTTGAGTATGATTACTAGAACCCGTCACCGATCCGGCATCCTGCTCCGCAGAGGCAGCGCTAAGCAGCTCCTGTGCAGCAGCTATGCTACCGAAGTAGCTGGTCTCGAAAATCTCCCGTTCCTTGTGCTCATCACCTGGAATTAGCAGAGAGGGTAGGTATAGTGGGTAGGCGCAAAACAAAGGTTTGACTCGCTGCACCGCGACTGCCGCGAGTCACGTAGGCCACCCGCCGTGGACTTTGGACCCTCGGAACGCTGGAATGTTCGAAAGTAAGTATTAGAAATGTACAATGGATTGCACTGTAGTGTTAAAAACAGGCACAACACAGTGAATAAGACCCCTGTAAAGGAAATATAAATACCAATAATGAAGAAATGTATGGAAATTTACATAACTTTTGAAAAATAAATGAAACGTTTATGAAATAATATACAGGAAATTTTTACGATTAAAATTCGTATGTATTTTAGAATAATAATAATGCTTATATGGTGATGTGCACCTTTAGAAAATTGATAATAAAATTGTGAAAGGAATGGAGATATTCGAATTAATTAACTAATTTAGTGCGCAATTAACGGGTATAATTGGAACGATACACTCACGATACCACACTGCAAACCCATATCTTGGTTTCTCGAACTATTTATTGCAGCACAGCGATTATGTTTTTCTTGAATTTGTCGTTGGATTTGAATTTGTATGATTCACGCCTTGAATGCTGACGCGCTGCGAAGTAATCCGTGACTCGATGTTTCTTGAATAACCTCGTCAATGTCGATACTTCTTTGTTCCGCTTTGTCTTTGAAACGGCTCCCAAAGACGTATCCGGCTCGAATCCTTGTTAACGAGGGTTCTTGAAAATGACGACACGGTGTATAGTGATTTGAATTGAAATTGAAACGTCGCGAGTGTCGAGCGAGCGCGCGTGTCCGCTAGATCGGTCGGCGGCGGAATGGGGCGCGGGCGCCGGCAGCGCGCCGGGCGCCGCGCCGCGGCCGCCGCGCCTGCACAAGAGCGCGAGTGTCCGCTAGCTCGGTCGGCGGAGTGGGGCGCGGGCGCCGGCAGAGCGCCGGGCGCAGCCGCGCCTGAACAGAATTGTTCCAAGTAACCGACCCCGACTTTTTTTATTTTTTTTTGTCATGGCAGGCGTGTTTTTTATTTTTTTTAATTATATTTTTTTTTTGTTTGACTCATTGGAAGAAATGATATCAGTTTCCTCAGAAAATATGCATCAAAATTTACTGAAAACCTTGCATCATGAATTGACTCCACTCTAAGCGACACCATATTCTTTGATCTGGCTAGACTAGACAGTCTAGCCAGATCAAATCCAATTTCAGAAACTAGATAATACACAGTCTTTTCAGGCTTAGTGACTGTGCAGTTGCCTCAGTGATAAATGACCCTTCTGAGCAAGGATCGATAAGAACTCGCACAATTTGTGAATAACCATTGGGTGAATATGCTTTAACTACAGCCGTAGCTAATAGCCTCTCTCTCTGAATTTTCTCTGTTACCAAATGAGCTACCACTTTTGTCTCAGTTTCTTGATTACGGTTCTTCGTCTCAGTGCTATCAGTACTGGAAGATGAATTTCCATCTGAATTGGTTCTCTCTATGTGCAGCAGTGTGTGATGACGTCTGCCGCAACAACGGCAGCATGTCGATGATCGACATTGTTTCACTGAATGTGTGGGGGCAAAACAATTGAAGCACAGTCTCTTTGATTGTACGAATTCTGATCTCTCTTGAGGAGACTGCTGTCCAAATCGCTTGCATTGATAAAGAAGGTGCTGACCTTTACCGCTCGTACAGTTCATATTTGCCTTTTTATCGTCTTCTTGCGTGGTAGAGTGAAATACTTTTGGTTTATTTGTATTAGGAGGCGTTTGTTGGGCCTTGACTGCAGGTTTGTTACCACCACCTATTTATTTATTTATTTAAACTTCCATGTACAATTGTGGTACATAAGGCGGACTTAATGCCGCAAGGCATTATCTACCAGTCAACCTTTGGGTTAAATGGAGAAGCAGCTGGGATAGGTACAACAGTACAATACGAAACAGTTAAAAACTACTACATCTAACTATGGCTATTTATAAATAATATACGAATACATATGAAAATATATACCTATACGTATACAATAGATAAATAAAATTTGATAAATAAATTATACAGATGTACTTAGATATAAATAAAATATATAATATACGGATATATAATATATGGATATATAATATGACATGACGACGACCATATTAATAATAGAAAACCTAAGGAACGAGTGTTTTCAAAAAGTATTCCCGAACTTGTCGTTTAAAAGAAAATTTACTCGGAGCTTTTTTAATGTCAAGGGGAAGCGCATTCCAGAGTTTAATTGCCGTAACCACAAAGGAATTAGAAATAAAACCGGTACGGTGAGAAGGTATCTGAAGGAGCAAATTTTCAGCAGCACGAAGGTTACGATCGTGCGAGCTACCCAGGATCTGAAAAGAACTTTTTAAATAATTAGGACCACAAGGATCGTTAATAATAGAGAAAACCAAGCAGAGTGACCTGAGGGATCTTCTCTGGCGAATAGGCAGCCATTTAAGCTGAGAACGGTAACTGGAAATGTGATCAAATTTTCGAAGTCCAAATACAAAGCGAATACAGTTATTCAAAAGTCGATCCAATTTGTTCAGAAAATTTTGGGATACATCAGAGTAACAAACATCCGCATAATCAATAATAGGGAGCACAAGAGCCTGGACAAGCAGTAGTTTAGTGCTAGATGGAAGAAAGTGCTTAAACCTATAGAGAGATCGCAGTGTGGCGGTAACGTTCCGACTTACCAAATTGATTTGCTTTTCCCAGCTAAGTCGGTCGTCGATATGTAAACCCAAATCCTTAACGTGCGGAGACAAGGGAATAATTGTGTTATTAAATGTAATAGGTACTAGACCATGAACATTGAGACTACGCATATGGTAGATGCTACCTATTACCATGGCTTGACATTTGCTCACGTTAACTGATACCCCGAACTGCCTGGACCAGTCACTAATACTACGCAGGTCATCGTTTATGGTGGAAACGCAGTCATCCAAACAGTTGACATCGGCTTGAGCGTAAAGTTGCAAGTCATCAGCATATAGATGGTAAGAGCATTTGAGGACGTCAGTAATGGAATTAATAAAAAGCGAAAATAGTAAAGGAGAGAGTATACCGCCTTGTGGAACACCAGTAAGCAGATCATGCCAGTCAGAACATGCCTGCTTAACACGAACCGCCTGCTGGCGACCACGAAGATAAGACGAGAACCATTCCCGTGATGAATCCGAAATCCCAATCTTTGACAAAATAGCAAGCAGAATGTCATGGTCAACGATGTTAAATGCGTTGGAAAAGTCAATTAAAATTAAAACCGTCAACTTGGAACTCTCCATGCCGGACCTGATATCATCAGTGACTTTGAGTAGAGCAGTAGATGTACTATGTCCTGGACGAAAACCAGATTGAAATTGGGAAAGACAGTTATTTTTTAAGATGAATGAAGAGATTTGTTTATGAGCAACAGCTTCTAGAATTTTAGAAAGGAAAGGGAGAATAGAGATCGGCCTAAAATGACTTGTTAAACTGGGATTTGGAATTTTTGGAAGAGGAATTATAAAAGCTTTACGCCAGATTAGAGGAAAAACACCTGAATACAAAGAAAAGTTAACAATATGTGTGAGAACGGGAATAAAACTATCAAGGATTAAAGTCAGCATCTTTCTGCTCACTCCATCACATCCGACAGCATTTGTCTTAATGGTCTTAAGGATATTGAGAACTTCTTGTTCAGTCACGGGGGAAAACGAAAAAGTGTTTGGAGAAAATGATGGCTTGGAAGATATTTTAAGAATAGTGTCTCTTCTTACATCATCAGCCAGACTGGCAGTTGCCGAAAAATGCAAGTTAAGGCTATTCAGAGACACATTCGAAGGTAAAACATTAGATGGTGACTTAGATATGCCAAGTGATTTGAGAAACTTCCAAATATTAGCCGGTGAAGAGTTGAGAACATTCTCACAAATGTATCGGCGTTTAGCTACTCTCACCATCTGATTACACCGATTTCTAGCTAACTTGTACAGACCCCAGTTTTCCTCACTGCGATCCCGTCTATATTTTCGAAAAGCCCTATCGCGTCGCTTCATTGCCATCCGAACCCCCAAAGTTATCCAGGGTGCAGGGGGACGCTTAACTCTCACAGCTTTTAAAGGTGCATGTGAATCATAAAGCTTTAATAAAGAATTATTCAACAGAGCAACCTTATCATCTACTGTCGGCGCCTCAAGAACGTTAGTCCAATCTATAGATTGTGCATCCCTGTTGAGTTGTTCTCTATCCAACCTCGCAAAATTCCGGAGGAAAATAATAGCCGGCCGCTGCTTCGGGGGTTTAATTTTGTAAGCAAGGAAAATTAAATCATGGCGAGAAAGCCCCGGAGCTGCAACCTGACCGTGATTGGCAACTAAATCCACGGAGGAGGTGAGCATAAGGTCAAGCCATGAGTCGTCAGTATGATCATTCTGATGTGTTGGATTGAGGTCAAGGCAAGAGATATTAGTCGACTCAAAGATTGCCCTCAGCTCACGTGATCTAGCTGTATCTTTTACGAGGTTGGTATTAAAGTCACCCATGATTATGAGATGTTTGTACTCTGAGGAAACTGATTCCAGAAGACTTTCTAAACTGGTGAAATAATCAATAGTGGGTGGGCAATAGACAACCCCCAGAACGGCCTTAACCCCTTTGACAGTTATCTCAAGTAGTAAGAACTCCGGATTACTGTTATAGAGGGAGGGGGAAGAAAATAAAATTTTGTATGGAATGTCACTACGGAGATATATAGCAACACCACCGGCCCTTTTCCCTGTGCGATCGTTGCGAATTAGAATAAAGCCCGGTAGACTATAAAAAGTTGAAGGGAGTTCGGGTTTAAGCCAGCTTTCCGAAATCAAAATTGCGTGAAAAGGAACACCAGTGAACAAATCCGACAATTCCGAATGGTGTTGGGGAATACTTTGTGCATTAACATGACAAACATTTAAAAACTTTGGGTACCTCTGACATTCTTGTAATAAATAACTATTTACTGAAATAGAATCATTAAGAGATGTATAGGAGTCATAAGAGTTGTCACTAGCAGAATAAAATGAGTCGTCAGACATCAATAAAAATATAACTAAATAAAAATATGTGTAAATATAAATAATAAATATACTAATAATAGAATAAAAAGGAAACTAAAAAGATTTTCTAAAACTAACTTGACTAAAATTAAAATTGCATAACCTGCCGGTCGACTGTTCAACAAAATAACTTAAAAACAAAATTATCCGAACGCATCCTTTACAAAATGACATTATTACTTTTCTCTATGAAGTATGATGACATTTGACAACTGTCACTGTCAGTGTGCAGTCATTATTAATGTCATGTCAACACTACGAAATAAAAGATTGTAACAAAAATAAATATCAATAGTGTAACAAAAATAAATATCAATAGTGTAACAAAAATAAATATCAATAGTAGACCGCAAAAAGGAAAACGTTTACAAAAAGGAGTGCCGTCACTTCTTCTGAACATTGCGTTTTGGCCTTACCGACACCTGCACCACCGGCGACGGACTTGGAGTCTTCGCAGTAGCTTTGGGTACAGATGGAGCCTCAGTTTCAAGCGACTTGCCATGTTCCTTACCCAGCGCCATCACCTCTTCGTGACTAAACACACGGCGACGGTTACCATCGGGGAGCTTGATGTATATAGTGCCGTCCAACGTCCAAACATTTGTTACGCCGAACAGCTTACGGGCCGTTGTAAAAGTCACTTGTCTCTGACGAGTGAGAAACTCCGACAGCACAAAAGATGAGCCCTTCAGCTTGGTTTTGGACTTCCAAACCTCAGTCCTCACCGCAAGATCAGCAAACCGGAACAATATAGGCCGTGGACGACCCTCAGGTGCTGCACCAAGTCTGTGACAGACAGTAAGGGAGGAAGATTGAAGATCCCCTAGGCCCAGGTTGCGTTGCATGATAGATAGCACAGTATCTGTCAGCTGCTCATCTGGCTTCTCCGGGACACCACCAAGCAAAAGAAACTTCTTCCTGTGCCGCATCTCGATTGTGTCAATGCCTCTGCTGACCTCCATAAGTTGTTGCTGAAGGACACTGAAGAAGCTCCACACATGATCCTTGAAACTACTGAAGTCTTTGCAGACGTTACTCAAGTCAGCTCCAGGAGATGATGCTTTCAGATGAGCTTCAAAGTCTGCCATACGCTGGCTGAGGGATGTCAATGCCAAGCGCTGGGTCTCCGCAATCTCAGCAATAGTGGCCATTTTACTGGCAGTGTAATTATTATTAATGTTGTTGTGAAAGTTGTAGGTTAGAAGTCACCGGCAAGTAAGTGAAATTTTCTTGGCTTACAACATAGGTTTGTTGTTGTCCACACAGTATATGATTTTTAGTAAACTTGTAACAAATTTTAAGTAGCCTTTAAAAGTGTAATTAGTGAATTTATTAATTAAACTAATTAATTACTTGAGAGAACATGTGTCTACTTTTTTGCACCTACCCCCAAAAAGCTATCATTTCTAATGTTCGGAATCTGGTTTCTAAAAACTGAACGAGGTCTTCCCAGGGTGGCAATTCATCAGAATCTAATTGGCTAACTTGGATTTCCCACAGTTTCGAGACTCTAAGTCAAGCCGTGACAAAACCAGGTAGTTGATGAAAACATCACGCCACTTGATACCAATTCCGATGTTTTCCAATGATTTAAGAGATGATGAGGTAACATCTAAGAGTTGTTTGATAGAACTTGCTGACTCAGTGGCATTCCGTTGAGAATGCAATCGCTTCATAATCTCATTGCAAATGTAACGCTTATTATTATAGCGACGGGTCAGTTGTTTAAAAGCTTCTTCATAATTGGAATCTGTAGTTGAGAAGGTTTTAAGTAGGGTATCCGGTTCACCAGTGAGACTGCTCTTCAAATAGTGCATTTTTTGCACTGCGCTCAAAGCTGTGTTCTGATCAATCAACGATGTGAACATGTCATAAAACGTTTGCCATTCTTCATATGATCCAGAAAATTTTGGTAGTTGAATCTGTGGCAACTTAACCTTTGTGCTTGATAGACTCAAATCATCAGGTTTGTCGGTTTGAGACGAATGAGGTGTCACACCGTATGTAAATAGATCATCTTTCATCCTTGTCTTGTAATCAGTGTAAAGCTCCTCAAATTGACTATACATATCTTCTGTGAAATAAGTTAGTTTTGATTTGTCTTCTCTTTTTACATTTCCGACTATGTCACCATGTATGTTTGCAAAACTATCAAATAATTTTTCTAATGTTTCAAGTCTTGCTTCAATGTAAGATGCTTTAAGTCTCTCTTTGGGTGTCTTTTTATAGTTTAAATAGTTTTTGTTCACATGTTCCAACATATCCTCTTGCTTCAATAACAACTTCTCCATTTTGAAATAGACAGTTCAAAGTTTCCGTTTTGAAGAAATCTTACAAGTCCGTTTAACCACAATTTCTCTTAAGTGTTTCTGGATTAGAAATTTTCTAAGTCCTTTTTCACAAGATTTTTTCTAAGTCCTTTTAACGCAAAATTATTCTAAGTCTTTTTTTACACGACTGCCCAAAAAGGAGTGTTATGTTTTCAGGGTTCATGTATGTATGTATGTATGTATGTATGTATGTTTGTGAGTTTCTTTATTCCACCATAACTTCTAAAAGGCTTGACCGATTTCAATGTTTGTGGTATCATTAGAAGCCTTGAGTTATCCCGAGTGACATAGGCTATGTGGACATTAAAAAATGGTCAAGTGTGAGTCGAAATCGCCTGCAAAGGGTTCCGAACGATATTTTTTTTTGTGTTGTGTTATGTTTTTTGTTGTTCACTAAAAGGTATTAAATAAAAAAAATATAATTATAAAAATTAAAAAACACTCCTGCCATGTCAAAAAAAAATTAAAAACAAGTCAAATATTTGCAGTCGGGGTCGGTTACTTGGAACAATTCATTACAGGTCCCCCGACTGCAAATATTTGACTTGTTTTTATTTTTTTTTGACATGGCAGGAGTGTTTTTTAATTTTTATAATTACATTTTTTCACTTAATTTTTTTTAAGTCTTTTTTCACTTAAATTTTTCTAAGTCTTTTTAACACTGGAATTTTTATAAGTCTTTTTTAACACTCAAATTTTTTAAGTCTTTTTAACGCAAAATTGTTCTAAGTCTTTTCTTACTTAAATTTTTCTAAGTCTATTTAACACTCGAATTTTCTAAGTCCCAACACTTCACTTTATCACTTTTTATTCACTCTACTCACGTAATTCCCGGGTTTCGGCACCAGATGTCAGCACTATACACTTAAATAAAACTACACACATTGTTGTTGAACAAAATAAACTCATTATTAAAATTATACTGTTTTAACTTATACTATTTGATGTAACGAAACCATAGCGCGATTCAGAAAGGGAGTACAACGCCATCTAGGGAGCTAGGCGGAACTAAAATAAGAACTGGCAGAAAGTGATTCGAAATTTTGATGAAATTATTATTGCACTAGTATTTACGAGTATATTATACAATCTAAAAATAAGATTATGTATATATTTATATATATATAGCTCAGGTTTAAACAGTTAATAATATTCAAGATGCTAAATTAATGCAAGATGACCTTCAACGTCTTGATTCATATTGTTGCTATAATAACTTAGATCTTAATGCATCCAAATGATTATCTGTAAGTTTTACACGTAAGCGTCAAGTATTCATATTTAACTATAATATAATGAAAAATTATAATTTAGAGAGAAAAGCTGCTATAGTAAATTAAATAGTTTTAAGAAAATTTGCAATCGCCGTAATAAGCGGCAGAATAAGAGATTCCATTATTATTGTAAATACCTATTATGTACCTTATTCGAGCAAATAAACGATTTATTATTATTATTATTATTATTATAATGATCCTTAAATTTTCGTAAGAAACCATAGAAATCTCGTCTATTACAAGCCAATTGATGTTACGCCACTTGCGTCTTTCCTGTTCGAGTTTTTGACCTGTCAAGCGCCTACAGGTCATGGTGTTTCCTTTTTTTTCAATAGGAAGCGAAAATGGAAGAATGGAAGGGAATGTAATGTCTTGCCAAATATTTGGCGAACAGCCACTCCTGTTAAAGAAGCGACTTCAACAAAACTGGGTTTCAGGAGGATGTCGACTGTTGGTGCATAGCAACGTTTAATATGTTGGACTAGTAATTTTAAGAGGTATGATTTACCACTTCCAGCACCTCCAGTGATAAAAAGTAGTAACTGATTTTCCGCACCGCTTAGATCACTTTCTATTGCCCTGGAAACCTTTTCAAAGAACTTACTTTGCTGTATGTTAAGGCCACGTATATTCGCTAAGAACACATCATCGGGTAATACTGTAATTTTTTGTTTTCCCTAATAAATAAAATAAAATATAAAAAAATAAAATGCTGCTCGATCATCTGGGACGTCTTCGCAAAAATTATCCAGGTCTTCTATATTTTGTTCATCGGCACAAATAATTGGGGCATTGTCTTGCACATGTATATTACGGGCAGCATTCAATAAAAAAATAAATAAAAATCGTTTATTTTCAGGCATCGACGGCCCATAGCGTGTTAGTAACCAGTACAGACTTAAAAACTATGTTAGTACTTAGACACTTAGACACACATGAGTACAAAAATAAAACACAAAACAATAAATAAATATACAGCTAAGAATTAGAGGAGGAAGATTTATCAAGTCCCATGTCTGACATGCAGCTTGATAAACCTATCCATTGTGGGTCCTTCTAGCCTTTCTGCAAACACCTTCAGAATGCTATTGCTGCTACCCCTCAACCTGCGTAAAACTGACGCCACTTTTTTGCGCATAATAGCGAAATAATCATCAGTGTGCGCATCCGCGAACATCCCTGACGCACTGCAGTAAGAAGGGAGCCTCAACAGCGCCCTGAAGGCTTTATTATATTGAATGCGCAGTGCGCTGTCTGCTTTTTGGGTATGATTAGCCCACAGACCGCTGGTGTAAAATATTTGACAAAACGCCTTAAAAAGTGTTATTTTAACCGGTGCTGAACAACCAGCAAACCTGCGTGCCAGCATGTTTCCCCTCACAGCCAGCGCCCTGCGCTCTCTTTCCATATCTTAGTATTCTTAGTCATCTTTTAGATCCTCGGTCACAATATGACCCAAATATTTAAATTGTGACACCCTATTCAAGGGTAAACGGTTCAGTTCTACGGGAGGGACATTTGAGGGACTTTTATTTCTTCCTCTGAAAACCAGTAACTCACTTTTCGTGGGATTATATCTTAACCCATGCTGTTCAGCGTATCTTTCACATATAGTGAGTAACTTTCTGATTCCCCCTATTGTGGGGCTCAGCAGCACCATATCATCTCATCATCATCATCGTCATCAGCCGGAAGACGTCCACTGCTGAACAAAGGCCTCCCCCCTAGAACGCCACAATGAACGACAACTCGCCAATTGCATCCACCGGGTGCCCGCAACTTTGACGATATCGTCGGTCCACCTGGTGGGAGGCCTGCCAACGCTGCGTCTTCCGGTTCGTGGTCGCCTCTCGAGAACCTTTCTTCCCCAGCGGTTATCGGTTCTTCGAGCGATATGGCCTGCCCATTGCCACTTCAACTTGCATATTCTTCGAGCTATGTCGGTAACTCTAGTTCTTTGGCGAATTTCCGTATTCCGGATCCTGTCGCGCAAAGAAACCCCGAGCATAGCTCTCTCCATAGCTCGTTGAGTGACTTTGAGCCTCTCCAAAAGGCCCACCGTTAGCGACCACGTCTCAGAGCCATATGTCATCACTGGCAACACACACTGGTCAAAGACCTGCGTCTTCAGACACTGCGGAATTTTGGACGAAAAGATGTCGCGTAGTTTCCCGAACGCTGCCCATCCGAGTTGGATTCTTCGGGCGACCTCTTTGTCGAAGTTGGACCGGCCTAATTGAACTATTGTCCAAGATAGACGTAGTGGTCAACAACTTCGAGAGTATCATTCCCAACAACAACCGGTAGGGGTGCGACATGGACATTGGACATGATCTTCGTCTTGTCCATGTTCATTTTAAGACCCACCTGTTGGGAAACGATACTGAGGTCGCTGAGCATAGTATTGAGCCCCTCCAGCGACTCCGCCATGATCACTATATCATCGGCAAAACGAAGGTGAGTGATGTATTCGCCATTGACATTGATGCCGAACCCGTTCCAGTCCAAGAGCTTGAAGACGTCCTCCAACGCATTTGTGAACAGTTTCGGAGAAATAACGTCTCCCTGTATCACACCACGCTGCAGTTGGATTGGTTTCGTGCTCTTGTCCCGTAACCGGATCGACATGGTGGCGTTACTATACAAACACTTCAACACCTCGATATACCTATAGTCGATATGACATCGCTGGAGGGACTGCAATACAGCCCAGGTTTCGATTGAATCGAAGGCTTTTTCATAGTCCACAAACGCTAGACACAGTGGCCGATTATACTCCTCGGTCTTCTGTATAATCTGGCGGAGCGTGTGAATGTGGTCTATGGTGCTAAAGCCTTTTCGGAAGCCAGCTTGTTCGGGAGGCTGGAAGTCATCAAGCCTGCGTTCGAGACGGTTCGTAATGACCCTCGAAAACAACTTATACACATGGCTCAGGAGCGAGATGGGTCTATAATTCTTCAACAAGGTATTGTCGCCTTTTTTGAAGAAGAGCACCACCACACTCCTGTGCCATGCTTCTGGCGTAGTACCCTTGAGTATGACGGAATTGAATAGCCTCTGGAGGACTAACAGTACCGGTTTTCCACCCGCTCTCGAAGCTCCGTTGTAATTCCGTCATCACCCGGCGCCTTGTTGTTTTTAAGCTGTTTCAGAGCCACTCTAATCTCGTACAGGCTGATGTCTGGGATGTCCTCAGTATAGTGCCGGGTCAGTTTGGCTCTAGAGTCCTGAGCCACACTGACAACGGGTTTCCGTGTCGAAGTGTACAGCTGTCCGTAAAACCTCTCGAGCTCTCTCAACATCTCCGGTTTCGATGAGATGATACTGCCATCGTCGATCTTCAGCTTCGTCATTTGGCTTTTCCCAATAGAGAAATTTCTCGCGAACACTTTGGAGCCCTGGTTCCGCTCAATTGCGTCCTTTATACGGGCAGTATTAAAGGAACGCAGGTCGTGACGCGTGGAGTTAGAAATTTGCCTATTGAGATGGCCGTATTCCGACATATCAGCTGAAGATTGCAGTCTCATCTCATTCCGGGCTTCCATTAGTTTAATGGTTTTATTGGAGAGCTTCTGAGGCTTTCTTCGGCGTGGGGTCCTAAAGAACTGGGACCCCACTGCTTGGACAGCTTCCACCAACCCGCTGTTTATCTCGTCCGCTGTTTCGCATTGGCTAGGCACTGGAAACGATTACGCAGTTCGAGTTGAAAGGTTTCGGGATTCTGGATTTGGGCAGGACCTGGACGGAGCGTGGACTTCATCAGACGAGACCGTTCAAGCTTAACATTGATATTCAGTGTGCCTCTGACAATGCGATGATCGCTACCGGTTTTCACCTTCCCGATCACAGAGACATCACTGAATATACGCTTCTTGGTTGTCATGACGAAGTCGATCTCATTTTTGGTTGAACCATCGGGGCTTATCCACGTCCACTTCCTGGATGGTCGCTTCTGGAAGAAGGAGTTCATCAAATAGAGTTCCTCCCTCTCCATAAAGTCGACCAGCCGCTGGCCCCTCTGGTTCCGCTGCCCATATCCAAACGACCCTACTCTCAACTCATCGCCATTCCGAGTGCCCATCTTAGCGTTGAAGTCTCCCATAACAACGGTGAAGTAAGAATCGGAGGTATGTATGGCTTCGGAGATCTCCTCATACATAGCCTCTACTTCATCGTCAGGGTGTGTCGAGGTCGGCGCATATACCTGGATGACCTTCAACGAATACCGATCGGTGATTCTGAGTATCAGGTACGCTACCCTGCTTGACACACTATCGACTTTTATCACGTTGTTAATGAGAGACTTACGGACGAGGAACCCAACACCACCCTGGGATTTTCGGTCTCCTTCCCGGAAGAAGAGCATGTTGCCGGAATCTAGGATTATCGTATCCTGCCCCTCTCGTCGGATTTCAGATAATCCCATGATGTCCCAACGCAACCTGCTCAATTCTTCCTCCAGCTCGACAATCTTCTCGTCAGTCCGGAGCGTGCGGACGTTGTGCGTTGCCAGGGCCAAAGTCCGGTGGGAGTGGTAGCGCGAAATCCACCGGGGATTCTTAGCACCCCCTGCTACTCCGTTACCTGGCCCGCTACCATAGCCAGATAGCCAGGGATAGAGGAGCTGCCGGGTACTGGGGGCCGTCGCGCCGTTGTGTCTGTCATTATGGGGGGGGGGGGGGGTTGCCATAATCCCCACGCTTGGCAGGCGGCTTGGGGATCGCAGTATTGGTGGTCAAGTTACAGAAGACGCTGCTGCCCATCTTCTAGATTTTTCCCTTAGTCGCCTCTTACGACACCCACGGGAGGAATGGGGGTGGTCAATTCTAAGCCGGATACCACACGGCGATACCCATATCATCTGCATAACTTAAATTATTTAAACTAACTCCATCTACATGGCAACCGACATGAGTGCTGCTGAGCTCAACAAGCAAGCTGTTTACATAAATATTAAATATTCTAGGGGAAGTCAGACCCACGAACTGAAATGTGGTGTGGCCTCACACCACATTTCAGTTGATATGGGTCTGATAATGCATTGGACCATATAACAAAGTTCCTCTGTTTTTCATACCAGATAGATAATATTGACACCAATGCAGCCGGAACTCCCGCCCTCCGAAGCTTCTCCCATAACAATGCTGTTGCTTGAGCGAGAGCTTGTTGAATAATCTGTTCAGCGTGAGCAAACTGTTCTGCACTAATATTGGATTGCAGTGGCCTTAACTCATTTTGTCGTCTTAAGAAGCAAGCCTCTGCCGTTTCTTGATCTAGTAAAAGCTCGGCTTCATCCCTAAATGGAACATGGCACACTATAAAATTGTAATAGTATCCTTCTTTATCACTATTCAGTGTGTAATAACGAGTGCGTAAAACAGCCGCTTTGTTTCTAATGCGCATTCTGGTACTGTCTCGTAATTTAATATACCGTGTTGGCTCGCTGTCCAATTGTCTCAATTCTGAATCGCCGTCCTCCTCACTCCACGTCGTATTTGACACTGTTTCAAAACGCACAGCAAATTCGGCTAAGCTTAAATTTTCTAATTCGTTAGGTCTTTGTACATACCGATCAAAGATGTTGTTGTATAAGGTGCTATAAAAACATCTGCCACGGCTTTAATGGGAGGTAGTACTGTGTTTATAGATTACAATAGTAAAGATAAATTATAGATTATTTATCATATTTTTTATCATACAAAAAAAATAACGTATAAATTTGAATTGATTTATTAGTATTAAACCATCCCGTGTCATAACCTGTTGCCGCTCCGCACCGAATTCAAACATTTCGCAAAACGCCGCCGCCGCGCCGCGCGCGCCGCCGTTCATACACTGTTGCCATTCCTATCAAAGGATGCCGCCGCCGCCGTGCGCGCCGGCCGCTCAGTCGTCAAAGCACAGCCCCGCGCGCCCCCACCCTCACCCGCACTACTCCGTTCGTCGCACGCGCCAAGGCCAACCGACCGCCGGTCGCCAGTTCGCCACTCGCCACTCTCGCCAGTCGCCCCCCGCCCGCGCGTTCGGAAGCTAGTTTTAGTGGTTAGCGACAGCAATATCGCTCGCGCTTTCATTAAAAATGCCTCCCAGAAGACAGTTTTCCAATCAAGAATATCTTTTATCTTTTTTTTGTGGGGTCGTGTGAATGACCTTGTGTACGGCCAAACCGGACATGATATTAGAAATGTGGTAGAACTAAAAAGGCGCATCAAACGCGCATTTAGGCAAGTGAAAAGTGAAACGGACACATTAAATAAAGTGAAGAGACATGTATGCAAGCGTGCCTTCATCTGTGTGCAACGCGAAGGCGAACTTGTGCAACAGTGTTGTAGATAAGTAGGTACTAGTACTAGGTAGGTAGTGAGTAAATAACTGTAAATACGGTGCAATTGTTGTAAATAAAATGATTAACTTTTAAACACGCCAAGTTACTGTAATTTATCGTTATTCGATATTAATCTAAGTACCTACTGTTTGGTTTCTTAGATTTACGCGAATGTTAGACATTGAAATAAAACTACTTTTTTACGGATTTTGTCGCGGTTTTAATTATTAATAAAACCGCGACAACATCCGTAAAAAAGTAGTTTTATTTCAATACCTTCTGTTTATAAATAATAAGAAAAAGAAATGCGATTCTTACACTAACTTGACAGTCACACAAGTTTATCATCTTATTTACCTACGTCAGTGTTTTTTGAAGAATGCGGTAGCTGGTAAGTAGTTGCACTTTTAAAACACTTGTATGCCTGCGTATTATTGCGTATTTGTACCTAGTAGATTATGTAGTGACGAACTAGTCAGCTGATTACAGTTTTCATTCACAGAAAAGCAAGAACCACGTTACGCAGAATAGAGTCAATGTTAATTTAACTATTTTATTTTCTCAAATTTAATTAACTGTTCCGGGGTACGAAAGTTCTTCACTATTGTAATCTATAAACACAATACTACCTCCCATTAAAGCCGTGGCAGATATTTTTATAGCACCTTATATATCGACGTCTTGTTACCTTCAAATCGCAAAAGCCGGAATCTTTCATTTGGCCTGCAGCTATTAATGAAAACTGTTTTTCGAGAGCTCATTTTGAGAGGCAGATGACAAAGCCTATACGCACACTCAGGAGCACTCACCAAGTGTTGAGACAAAATGGCCATTGCTACCGAGAACAACTGGTTCCACACGGTACCACCTTGTGTCTTAGCTTTAGTTATAGTCGCTCGTATAACCTCCCCTGTGTCATGAGGTTCACATTTGCTTACGTATTTTGCAACATAATATGAGACAGCCGTGACGTTGCCACAGGGTTGTACGTCTATATTTCCCTCCCATAGAAATAAAAGTTCCGAATTATAATTGTTAATCATAGTTTCATCTGATGTCCTTTTTAAAATTCAAAAACGACCATTGTTTGCCAAGGCTTCATCAGGGCCTAAACAAGTTGTAGAGTCATTAGGTGCCCGTGGAAAACCAAACCGACAAGTTTGATTATCTCGGTTCTTGTAGCAAGTGCTTATGAATTTGCACATTATTTACTAGGCCTTTTAATTTAGGATTTTCCGGGTTTGCACTGCATGATACTACTCTTTCAATAACATTGATACCTTCCGGGGTTGCAAAATCGGGAACATTGCTACACCAAATCAACAGATGAAGATGAGGGCTTCCTCTGTTTTGGAATTCAATTCTGTACCAATAATCTACAACTAGACCTGCTAAACAATCATTATTTGATTTTAAGTATCGCATTAGAGCATTGACCCGAACTGAAAATTGTCGGGGAACGACTAACGGATATTTTTGAACCAAGTCTAAGCGCTGTTGGAATGTGAGCTGACTCTCTTCGCATGAATCTTGATTATCTGCTAATAGCAATGCTTTCATCATAATATCAGGCCAGTGCAAATCATTGCAAGAAAATGTCAAAAACCATGTAGGAGGACCCAATGTCCTGACCATCGCAATAAGCTCTGAACAGCATCTTTGCCAATATGAAGCGGACCCTCTTATATTCCTCATCGTTAAATGCATATTGTCAACAAGACCTCGAGGAGTATGTTCTCCTTGGCCTTGGCGCATTCGACAGGATACCGAAACACTTGACTTCGCTCGAAAGTACTCGACCACTGATAAGGCATAAAATAAATAATCGTTTCTGTGCAAACGTTTATCAGTACCCATTACGCGACTTTGACAGTAGTCCAATGGTGTTATATAAACTTCTCTTTGCTCTTGATACCCATTTTTGCCATCCGGAAAAAGAAAGTACTATGCAAGTTCTTCTATTCTGCGCTCTCGTTCTAAATTTAAGGGTGGTGCTGTTTTCCTCGTGATTTCTGCCAGTCTTAATTAGGGTTCTAAGTCAGAATTAGACAAGTTTATAACACTATCTAAATTTGGCACTACTTCGTCAATATTACGAAGCATACTTGTAGTTTCTATAGTCCTTGTCTCGACTAGTGCTTGGTGCTCGTTAACAGTTGGGGTATGTTCTGAATCCACTTGTCCATTAGTAGCGCTTGGTATATTATTATCTTGAAGGGACGTTACTGGAAGGGGCATTTCTGGAGTAATTTGTAACGATGTTAATGAGTAAACATTTAATGTATAGTCACGGTTCACGGAATCTTTGACAACAAAATTTCGGCATAACATAGCGTGTAGTTTATCAATATTGTTAAACCGCATGCAACAGGAAGTACCTCTTAATGGTGCTTTAATACCTTTAGCGCCGCGAGCATGGGAATCAAACAGCCAAAATGAATCAGATGCAGACTGACTTCTGCTATGCACAGCTACTGTCGAAGAATTTTTTGTAAACAAACCGAAAGAATGTTTCTTAAAAAAAAGTATTAACGCATTTTTTAAGTGCGGGAAACCGTTTTCACTGTCGTCATTAGTTACATGGCCATTGTAAATAGGTTGTTCGTAGCCGCTTATATTGAATGTTTGTCTGTTATAAAAAACCCGTGATAGAAGTTCAGTAGCAACAAGATATTCCGGATTTACTTCTCCAGTGCTAAGATGTGGTCAAATGTTGATGCAGTCGTGATAATAGTCATCTCCTTTAATAACTGTGTAGTCAATGTCGGTTCCGTTTTTTCCTTTTGAGGTACGGAACGCTAAAAATAGATTCTAACGCTCGACGGAGAATTTTTGAGAGTTTTTACCAGCTAGAAAATTACAATACCCAAAATATGTTCATCGCAGCGAGCATCAAAGAAGCCGACGTAAAAAGAAGGATGACTAATAACAATATGAAGAAAAAATTCTCACGTAAATATCTATTGGACAAAGTTGAAGTGTGTCGGGATTTATTTGTCAAAACACTTGGCGTTTCTACAAAGAGAGTTAATACTGCTTTGACTAAAATGAGGTCACAGGATTTTATAGATAGAAGAGGATCGAAAAGTGGAGGTAAGAACAAATGCACCGACGAAATAGTTTCACAAGTGAGATGCCACATAAACTCCCTTCCTAAGTATACATCACACTATAGAAGAAGTGAGCGTGAGACCGAATATCTTATGCCAGACATGACTTTAGACAAGATGTACGATTTGTACTGTGAAAATATAGGAGAAGCTGAGAAGGTAATAAGCAGTAAGGCAATGTATACAAAGTTATTTTACAAATATTTCAACCTTAAACGAGCGCCTCTTAAGAAAGATACTTGTAACAAGTGTGACACGTTACAAGCGAAATTAACTCGTTGCAAAACTGCTGAGGAGAAAACGGCCATAGATACAGATCGCGAAGAACATTGTCGAAAATGGGAAGAGGCTCGAAATAAAATGAAGTCTGACTTTATTCTGGCTACTCAATGTAAGGAAATAGAATGTCTCACGTTTGATCTCCAAAAAACTCTGCCAATGCCTAAGATTCCTACCGGAATTATTTACTATAAACGACAGCTTTGGCTCTACAATATGGGAATTTATTCTGCAAAGACTAACTTGAGTAAGTGCTTTGTTTGGATCGAAGGAATGGCTGGTAAAGGTGCCCAGGAAGTCGGTTCTTGTCTATTAAAAAACTTTTTAACAAAAAAATTAAACCGCCGAAAAAACTGAAAAGCAAAAAATAAATAAATAATAGTTTTAAATTAACCTTATTAATAACTAAATTCTTAAACTAATGTAAGTATTCCAAAGAATTTGAGTCGGCGCCAAACAGGCAAATTAATTAATTACATTATACTTACGTAAAGCTTGATGCGCGGCGGCCGGGCGGTGCGGTTCGTCACGTCCCTTCGCCGGAAAAAGCCGAGCGTTCACGAAGTTAATGTCAGCGAGACAGCAACCCAAACGGGCACACGTCGTTGCGAGTGGTCGTGCGGAGAGCGCATTTTTTGGAATGTTAATGTTTATCGTTGGAGATTTCACGTTGCATTGTTAATTTGATTTGGTTGTTTCTTTAAATTTAAGGTAATTTTGTGATCTTTGTTCATTGATAGTTTGGCGCCGACTCAAATTCTTTGGAATACTTACATTAGTTTAAGAATTTAGTTATTAATAAGGGTAATTTAAAACTATTATTTATTTATTTTTTGCTTTTCAGTTTTTTCGGCGGTTTAATTTTTTTGTTAAAAAGTTTTTATTTTATATTTTTTTGTGGCTATAATCTACTACATACTACATGCTTAATTTTTTATTATATAAAATACTACTAATACCAATACTACCTTATTTTAGCTATTAACTGTTATATAATCCTACTATAACTATTGTTTGTTGGATAATATAAATACTTAAAAAAAACAGGCTTTGCTTTTCAACATGGGTAGGCCTACAAAAAAAGCAGCTCGAATGAGAAAAAAATATTTAGAAGAATCTAATAATGAGAAAAAAAATAGATTGGAAGCAAATAGAAAGAGAATTAGATTAACACGTTCACAGGAGAGTTTAGATCAGCGCGAGGAAAGACTGTCGAGGATGAGAAGCTACATTAACAATAGGTTATCGCAAGAAGGTCATAAGCAGCGCGCTCATCGTTTAGATCTGATAAGAGAGCGACTTTCAAATGAGAGTGAAGAACAACGCGCTCATCGTTTAGGTCTGATAAGCGAGCGACTTTCAAATGAGAGTGAAGAGCAACGCGCTCATCGTTTAGGTCTGATAAGCGAGCGACTTTCAAATGAGAGTGAAGAGCAACGCGCTCATCGTTTAGGTCTGATAAGCGAGCGACTTTCAAATGAGAGTGAAGAGCAACGCGCTCATCGTTTAGGTCTGATAAGCGAGCGACTTTCAAATGAGAGTGAAGAGCAACGCGCTCATCGTTTAGGTCTGATAAGCGAGCGACTTTCAAATGAGAGTGAAGAGCAACGCGCTCATCGTTTAGGTCTGATAAGCGAGCGACTTTCAAATGAGAGTGAAGAGCAACGTGCTCATCGTTTACGTCTGATAATGGAGCGACTTTCAAATGAAACTGAAGACGAACGTTTGCTGCGTTTGGATGCTGCACGTAACCGTTCCGCAATGGTCGTACTTCACGAAACTCCCGAGGAGAGAACTAATCGTTTGAGCGCTATGCGACAAGCGGCTTGCGAGCGAAGAAACCAGTGTAATGCAGAAAACTTTAAGAAAGCGATTAATGTTTATGCTGACTTACCGTGTTCTATATGCAAAAAAAGTTTGTATCCTCAGCAACGTACGAAATTGCAAACTACAAATTTAGGTTCTATTTTGCCTAATGAATTGGTAGCTTTAGGTAATATAATTACTTGTTCACGATGCTCAAACAATTTAAAAAAACATAATACTCCACCCCAGGCCTATTGGAATAAAATGTCGGTAGCTGCAATACCTACAGAAATTTATGACTTATCTGAAATTGAGAAACGTTTTATTTGCAGAGTAGTGCCATTTCTTAAAATAATAAAAGTTCAAAATCGTTTGAGCCAAGACTGGTGCAAAGGGCAGGCAATTATTTTTGCTCAGGATGTGGTTGAGCTGGCGGAGCAACTTCCGCTTGAACCTAATCAAACTGGATTAGTGCTTGTAGTAGAAAGTCGTGAAAATTTAGAACATTCTAGGGAGTTTCAAATAGATATAGGTAAACTTCAATTAGCATTGCAGTGGCTCCTAAGGAATAATGCACTCTATAAAGATGTTCGTATATATTTTCCTACTGTGATCGATATTTCTACGATAACACAAATTGCTGATGAACCCGCACATGGTCATGTAGGTGAAGAACCAATTGCTGAACGGTCAACTGTTCCTACAACTAACTATATTGTCCTGAGTAGCAATGTATCTATATTACATGGTTCTTTTCATCAGGGTAATGAACGATTTAATTCAGAATCACGTGGTCGCCAATGCACAGGGATTGCAACTGTTGCTACTGTTGCATTTTCTCTGATCAATCCTAATAATTGGTGCAAAAGCGACATAGATTACATATTATTAGTAGGAGATAAATATTATAGAGACTGTATTAGACTCGGGCCAACCCCAATCCCGAAGAAGCACATATCGAATATTTGGCTGCAACTGAGCTTTTACCTAATATCACATACAACAATCGAAAAGTTGATATCAATGTTCATCATGAATCAGCGTTTAATGGTCACATAGACAACGACAATAGTGAAGAAGGATTTCCCAATTTGTTAAACGCTCTAATAAATGTATTTAGGGATCATAGTTATGCCATACTTACGTTGAATAATACAACTGTAGCCGTCCATTGTAGACAAGAGCCTGAAAGTATTTCTTACTGGTTGTTCGACTCCCACGCGCGAGGTCCCAAAGGTTTCAAAGCTCCAGCTAGAGGTACTTCATGTTGTATACGATCTACTAGTATCCATAATTTGCAGAATATCGTGCGTAGAAATTTGATAATTAAAAACACATCTGTGAGTCTGTTAACTCTGAATATTTTTTCACTAACACCACTTACGATAACACCCGAAAATCAAGTAGAACAGTTGCAGCAACATAGAAAAACGTCTTCAGATCTTCAACAACAACGTCAATCACCTAATTGTCACCAGCCGCATGATCTGCATACATCTATTAGCGTACAACAATCCCGGGAAGAAAATAATAATAACACGGAAACAAGATATATTTTTACAACCAGTATGCTTAGGAATATAGATGAAAGAGTACCTAATTTGGACAGTGTTGTTACTATAGACAATCCTAACCCAGGAGATGAAGTAAGACTACAAGAAGTAAAAAGAAAAACAGCACCGACCCTAAATTATGAACGTGAAAAAAGAATGGAAGAGTTGGGCTGGTACTTCTTATTCCCTGACGGAAAAAATGGTTTTGGTGAAGAAAGAGAGGTTCCAATTACCCCATTGGACTACTTCCAAGCTCGTGTTATGAGTAGTGATAAAAGGTTTCAGAGAAACGATTATTTATTTTATGCGTTGTCTGTAGTCGAGTATTTTCGAGCTAAAGCTAGTGTGTCAGTTTCATGCAGAATGCGTCAAGGGCAAGGAGAACTTACACCCCAAGGGCTGATTGATAATATGCATCTCACTATGAGAAATGTGCGAGGGTCTGCTTCGTACTGGAGACGATGCTGTTCGGAGTTGATTGCTATGGTAAGAAGTCTAGGGCCTCCCACCTGGTTTATGACATTATCGTGCAATGATCTAAATTGGCCGGATATGATAAAAGCTATGCTCATTGCGGATGGTCGCAATGTAAATGATATACTCGTAGATAGTATAACATTTCCTGAAAGACTAAAGTTGGTGCAAAAATATCCAGTGGTTGTTGCTAGACAATTCACAATAAGAAGTAATGCTCTTATGCGTTATTTAAAACATAATAATGACTGCTTGGGTGGAAGTATCGTAGACTATTGGTATAGGATAGAATTCCAGAATAGAGGAAGTCCACACTTGCACATGTTGGTGTGGTGTGAAAACGTTCCTGATTTTTCGACAAATGAAGGAATAAGTGTAATCGAAAGAGTTATTTCGTGTTCTTTGAACCCCCAAAACACTGAGTTAAAAAATCTAGTCGAAAATGTCCAAATGCATAGACATACGAACACCTGCTATAAAGATCGTACCAACCATTGTTGTCGTTTCTGGTTTACCAGGGCTCCAAGTGAGGCTACCTTATGTTTGGGTCCCGATGAAGCACTTGCCAACAACGGTCGGTTTTGCATCTTGCGGAGAACTTCTCAAGAAACTATGGTTAATAACTATAGTCCTGAAATTCTTAGTCTTTGGGAAGGAAACATAGACATTCAGCCATGCGGAAATATATCTGCCGTCGCGTATTACGTTGCAAAATATGCGAGTAAGTGTGAACCTCACGACACTGGAGACGTTGTACGCCAAGCAATTACAAAAGCTAAAAGACGGGGTGGCACAGTGTGGAGCCAACTGTTTGCGGTCTCTATGGCAATTCTCTCGCAACGATTGGTAAGTGCTCCCGAATGCGCATATCGTCTTTGCCACTTGCCACTTAAAATGAGTTCTCGTAAAACAATATTTGTGAATAGCTGCATACCAAATCAACGCTTTCGTTTATTGCGGTTTGAAGGGGATGAAACTTCAATATACAACAACATATTTGACCGTTACGTGTTGAGGCCTGATGAGCTAGAAAATATAAGTCTGGCAGAATTTGCAGTGCGTTATGAGACTATTTCAAATATTATATGGAGTGAGGAAGATGGTGATATCGAACTGAGAGAACCTGTTGATGAGCCTATAAGAATAAGATATATACGACTGAGGGACGGTTCACGCATGCGAGTTAGAAATAAGCCAGCTGTGTTACGTACACGCTACTACACACTTAATAGTGACAAAGATGGGTATTATTACAGCTTAATTGTTTACCATATTCCGTTTCGCGATGAAAACCAACTAATGTTGGAAAACGAGACTCCAGAATCTTGTTTTCTTAGACGAAAAGGCGAATTAAGGCCTCTGTTGACTAACGTTGGAACCGAAGATTTCGCTCATGCAGAACAGGTGATTCAACAGGCACTTGCCCAAGCAACTGCTTTAAATGTTGCCCGTGAAACGAGTTCCGAAAATATCAGGTACAGTCAGTATCAAATTATAAACGCCGATGAACATATTAATCAATATCAAGACGACTACTGTGAAGATGTAGAAGAAAGAGGTGCAATGACTGATGATATTTTTTTAAATAATATCAGAGGTCTAAACATACAGCAGAAGAATTTATTTCAAAGAATTTCTACGGCCATTGAAAAAGATTTACATGGCGATGATGAAAAGTTGTTACTTTTTATAACTGGAGGAGCTGGCAGTGGCAAATCATTTGTTTTAAAATTACTCGTGGAGCACATCAAGAGGTGCTATGCGCCTACAGTCGATTTGCTTCTAAAGCCTAAATTTGTTGAAGTAGGTTCATTGACTGGTGTCGCCGCCCGCCAGGTACTTGGGAAAACATTGCATTCCCTTTTTTCTCTTCCCATCGAAAAAGGTAATTCAACTGCATATAGACGCTTAACTGGTGAAAAGCTAGAACAGGAAAGACGTAAATGGCGTAACAATAGTTGGTTAGTGATTGACGAAGTATCTATGGTTTCTTACGAGAACTTACGAATGATTCATTTGCGGCTACAGGAATTCAAAAACAATGATAAGTTGTTTGGTGGCATAAATATTGTTCTCTTTGGAGATATCATGCAATTGCCCCCTGTAAAAGGACATTGGTGCTTTGTACAGCCACCTTGGAATGCTGCAGAAGTTAATTTATGGCACACATTTTCATTCTGCGAATTAACGATTAACATGAGACAACGAAATGATACAGAGTTTATTGACCTGTTAAACAATTTACGTGTAGGTGAATTGACAACAGGTCAACTGGAACTGCTCTGTCAGAGGCGAAGGGTGGCTTTAGATGAAGAGTGTAAGGATGGTGTTGTGATTCGAATATTTCCGACCGTCAAACAGGTTGACGAATACAATAATGAAATGACATCTATGAATTCCAAACAAAATCGTGTCTATACAATCTGTTCCATAGATGAATCTCGTGAAGTTGCTACCTATGGGAAGAGACCTCCAGATAATGTTGTTCCAAAAGATGTGAACAACTGTGGTGGACTTTTATCTGAGGTAAAATTAGCTGTCGAATCCCGTGTGATGTTGAGGCGTAACATATCAGTATCTGACGGCCTCGTCAATGGTGCTATGGGTATTGTAAAAACAATAAAATGGCCATCACTACGCAGGGATCAGCTAGAGGAAGGGGAAATACCGGACTGCATTTTAGTAAAATTTGACGATGAAAGCATAGGAAGCAGACTAAAAGGCAGCGATGGTTGTGTCGCCATACCTCCAGTGGTTGCAACTTTTCAAGGTACGAAGGGTTATGGCGACATTGAGCGCAGGATGTTGCCGATAATTTTATGCTGGGCCGTCACGGTACACAAATTACAAGGTACGACCCTAGATAAAGCTGTAATCGATCTCGGAAAGAAAGTGTTTGCCAAAGGGCAGGCGTATGTGGCACTGAGTAGAGTAAAAACACTAGAGGGTATAGCTTTATCTGATCTAGAGCCAAATAAGGTGTTACACAAACCTCACGATGAACGAGCTTTAGCAGAAATGCAGAGACTAAGAGGTCTACACACAAGAGACTGACAGGTCTAAAGCTCATTCATCGTGAGGTTTTTTCTTGTAATACACAACTCAGCATTAAAATCTGTAAGTGAACACTAAATCACCCATTTATATTTTCCCACCCTTAGGGTAAGATTATATGGGACCAGCTTCGAGGTATAACCTATCTAATAAAAAAAGAATTTTCAAAATCGGACTAAATACTCTGTAAACGCGTGGTCATATATTACAATCAGTTAGTGAACAATCAATATATCCCTGTTTTTCTTTCCTTAGGATTCGAGGTATACCCTATCTAATAGAAAAATAATGATCAAAATCGGACTAAATACTCTGTAAACGCGTGGTCATATATTACAATCAGTTAGTGAACAATCAATATATCCCTGTTTTTCTACCCTTAGGATTCGAGGTATACCATATCTAATAAAAAAAGAATTATCAAAATCGGACTAAATACTCTGTAAACGCGTGGTCATATATTACAATCAGTTAGTGAACAATCAATATATCCCTGTTTTTTCTACCCTTAGGATTGGAATATTTTTTCCAAATTTATATGGGACCAACTTCTAGGTATAGCCTATCCCCTCAAACGTTTGACCTCTATGGCGCAACTCCGCGGATCTGTCAGATCGCGCCCGGCCGAAATTTTGAATTTCTCCGCGTTCACTAAAACTACGATAGCTCTGAAATTAAAGAGCGCAGCTCGACACACCTATGTCACTGAAATCGTTATGAAATAAGCTATGATTTTCTATAGTTTTGTACAGTTTTATCGTGGAATCTATTGTTGATTCGAAATTGAAAGTAGGGTTAGCTACTTTTTCCCAGTTTTCATACTAATATGACGTCATATTAATATGATGACTTTTGTATCAAAAATAAATGCTCTTTTTTCCAAAGTTATTGTTTTATTTACATAATAACATATTATTGTACAATAATAAAGTAAAACTATACAGCTAAACATAAACATAAACATATATAAAGCTAAACAAAGACACGGCTCAAATGAACCCGACACCGACCTTGACCGAACAATGTAAACAACTTCACAACAGATAAACATTCCGATAACAAATGTTGTTGAATGTTTAGCATGTGATGTTTTATGCCTTTCTCATTCTTTCACCTACAATCTGTGTAAGTTAGAGTAGGAAAGGTATACTCTAGATAGGCAAAATTTGTTATTTAATCCGACCCGAAACACGAAATCTCCAGGAGATCGCCGACAGACAAGCGTTTTTTGACAGAAATCTCCTGGAGATTTCCAGGTATCTGGAGTCTCGTTTTCCAACATTAGTTGGTTTTCATCGCGAAACGGAATATGGTAAACAATTAAGCTGTAATAATACCCATCTTTGTCACTATTAAGTGTGTAGTAGCGTGTACGTAACACAGCTGGCTTATTTCTAACTCGCATGCGTGAACCGTCCCTCAGTCGTATATATCTTATTCTTATAGGCTCATCAACAGGTTCTCTCAGTTCGATATCACCATCTTCCTCACTCCATATAATATTTGAAATAGTCTCATAACGCACTGCAAATTCTGCCAGACTTATATTTTCTAGCTCATCAGGCCTCAACACGTAACGGTCAAATATGTTGTTGTATATTGAAGTTTCATCCCCTTCAAACCGCAATAAACGAAAGCGTTGATTTGGTATGCAGCTATTCACAAATATTGTTTTACGAGAACTCATTTTAAGTGGCAAGTGGCAAAGACGATATGCGCATTCGGGAGCACTTACCAATCGTTGCGAGAGAATTGCCATAGAGACCGCAAACAGTTGGCTCCACACTGTGCCACCCCGTCTTTTAGCTTTTGTAATTGCTTGGCGTACAACGTCTCCAGTGTCGTGAGGTTCACACTTACTCGCATATTTTGCAACGTAATACGCGACGGCAGATATATTTCCGCATGGCTGAATGTCTATGTTTCCTTCCCAAAGACTAAGAATTTCAGGACTATAGTTATTAACCATAGTTTCTTGAGAAGTTCTCCGCAAGATGCAAAACCGACCGTTGTTGGCAAGTGCTTCATCGGGACCCAAACATAAGGTAGCCTCACTTGGAGCCCTGGTAAACCAGAAACGACAACAATGGTTGGTACGATCTTTATAGCAGGTGTTCGTATGTCTATGCATTTGGACATTTTCGACTAGATTTTTTAACTCAGTGTTTTGGGGGTTCAAAGAACACGAAATAACTCTTTCGATTACACTTATTCCTTCATTTGTCGAAAAATCAGGAACGTTTTCACACCACACCAACATATGCAAGTGTGGACTTCCTCTATTCTGGAATTCTATCCTATACCAATAGTCTACGATACTTCCACCCAAGCAGTCATTATTATGTTTTAAATAACGCATAAGAGCATTACTTCTTATTGTGAATTGTCTAGCAACAACCACTGGATATTTTTGCACCAACTTTAGTCTTTCAGGAAATGTTATACTATCTACGAGTATATCATTTACATTGCGACCATCCGCAATGAGCATAGCTTTTATCATATCCGGCCAATTTAGATCATTGCACGATAATGTCATAAACCAGGTGGGAGGCCCTAGACTTCTTACCATAGCAATCAACTCCGAACAGCATCGTCTCCAGTACGAAGCAGACCCTCGCACATTTCTCATAGTGAGATGCATATTATCAATCAGCCCTTGGGGTGTAAGTTCTCCTTGCCCTTGACGCATTCTGCATGAAACTGACACACTAGCTTTAGCTCGAAAATACTCGACTACAGACAACGCATAAAATAAATAATCGTTTCTCTGAAACCTTTTATCACTACTCATAACACGAGCTTGGAAGTAGTCCAATGGGGTAATTGGAACCTCTCTTTCTTCACCAAAACCATTTTTTCCGTCAGGGAATAAGAAGTACCAGCCCAACTCTTCCATTCTTTTTTCACGTTCATAATTTAGGGTCGGTGCTGTTTTTCTTTTTACTTCTTGTAGTCTTACTTCATCTCCTGGGTTAGGATTGTCTATAGTAACAACACTGTCCAAATTAGGTACTCTTTCATCTATATTCCTAAGCATACTGGTTGTAAAAATATATCTTGTTTCCGTGTTATTATTATTTTCTTCCCGGGATTGTTGTACGCTAATAGATGTATGCAGATCATGCGGCTGGTGACAATTAGGTGATTGACGTTGTTGTTGAAGATCTGAAGACGTTTTTCTATGTTGCTGCAACTGTTCTACTTGATTTTCGGGTGTTATATTCTTGAAAGTCGTGTTAGTTACACTATTTATAACTAAAGAACGGCTGGACCGATATGGCTGAAAATTGGTGGGGAGGTAGCTTAGAGCCAGGAGACGGACATAGGATACTTTTGTACATTAAAAAAAAAAAAAAACAATTAGGTAGTAGGTAGGTAGGTAGTAGGTAGGTAGGTAGTAGGTAGGTAGGTAGTAGGTAGGTAGGTAGTAGGTAGGTAGGTAGTAGGTAGGTAGGTAGTAGGTAGGTAGTAGGTAGGTAGGTAGTAGGTAGGTAGGTAGTAGGTAGGTAGGTAGTAGGTAGGTAGGTAGTAGGTAGGTAGGTAGTAGATTGCACTGACCACTTACTTTTTGCAAACAAATCCTGTGTTAAACAGCTAGAGCACTTGTTCTTGTTACTTATCTTTGCTTTGTATGTTATACCTATATATTGCTATGTTTGTTATGGGATTTTTTTACCAATATTGTGTTGCATTAACGTATTATGTTTTTTTTTTATGCTTAGCTTGGTGTGTACATGGTTCAATGTCATTGTTTCAGTAAACTAAAATGCCTAGAAAAAATAGACTGAGGAATATGACTGATGAAGAAAAAAAGATAAGAAGGCGTGAACAAAAAAAAATAAGTATGCGTCGAGCGCGGGCTAAGTTAACTAAAGCTGCTGTTGAAGAGATACGCAAAAAAGATAGAGAAAGGTACCATAAGAAAAAGGACAGAGGGGATATCAAAACTATTGATCAGTATACACCGCGACAACAGCGTCAAATAAGAAAAATATGGCGCGAAAAATCGAAGAAACGGCGAGAATTATTGAAGATGCGCAAAGCTACTGAGGCTCTCGTACAAGAAGATACTCCACCACCAAGTCCATCTTCATCATTCTCGCGAGTTGAATCCGGACGTGCAGTAGCTGGGCATTTTCACTTATAAGTGTACCCTGTTAAAAATACGTACTTTTTTTTTAAGTTGTGTTTTTAATATGTTTAAAGATTTCAACCTGTACTTCATAGTCTGACGGACTGGAGATACTATTTTATTTTTAATTAATTGGGTGTTTTCCTTATTAAAAACGGAAAATAAATGGACATTGTAGTGAAAAAGTGGTCAGTTTGGTGACGAGATAAAAATCATCCTGTTTTATTATTTTAAGTAATATGACTTAATTTCTATTTTCTTTTGCTACGGAATATTATAACTCATCGAAAAAAATTGATACTAACATTAAATTAAAAACTCATTTCTCTAAAATGAGGTTTCAACTTCTGTTTTGTGACAAGTGACGCTACAAAGATCGTTTTTTTTAATTCCCTTGATAAAGGGCTTAGTTTTTTTAATAAATGTATTTTGTAGTGTTAGATATTGCAACAGCCTAAAACAATATTCAAACAGATATAATAAAACAATGAAACAAAAGTTAAAAAAAATATATTATGTTCACATACAAATTGGGACAGTCACCAAACTGACACATTGAAAAACCTTAAGCTGAGATTACATGATACAAAGTAAAACATAACGTTGGTAATTAAGTCTTTATTATTTCACAAAAACTTGAATTTTACGGGCTACCACAGTGGAGCCACATTTATCTGATAAGTTATCTTAGACAACTAAGGAATTTTGTTTCTCTTTTGTTTCTCTCGGCTGACCTTTTCATTTTTTCTCCACTCTTCCCTTTTTTGTTTGGCTTCTTCTGGCGTCAATTCTGAAATTTCTTCTTTTTTTATTTATGTAATTTTTTCCAAATTTTGTTTTCGCCTGATTTTTGTATTCCTCAGGGCGTTAGAATTTCAGTTTTTCCCTATATCGTTTCGTTCTTTCCGCGCCACTTAGTGGCATAGTGAAAGTTATTAATTAAAAAAAATACCTGAAAATAAAATATTGCATATTGTAGCTATGTAATCCTAGCTTTATGTGTCAGTTTGGTGACATTTGTAGTCAGTCCTATAAGTGACGGAATAAAAATGTCACCAAACGGACGTCACATTCGCGGGTATAGATTAAAGAAAAATGTTTTCTAATCACAATTAAATATTTAATAAGAATAAAACATGTCAAAATATTAGTAAGTTGTATCTGATTCCGTTGAAACAGTTGTAGGATGTGAAATGTTGTATATTAACTAGGAAATAACGTCACTAACCTGACAAAAAAACTGGAGACATCTGCCAACACAAACAATAACACCCCTTCACTCGAGATACTGGCGCATAACCGACGTTTAAAAATTCTGGCCGTGATCTTCTTCACTTAATGTTGCCATTTAAATTATTATGAGTTCCTTTAGTAATTATTTTTAACAACTGGAACCGTCACTAAACTGACATGTCCGACCGGCTTCAATTTCGAACATTTTTTGAAAACGTATTTTGGCCTATGTTATTAGAGTTTGAATTGTATAAATTTAATTTATGTGACGACAAAGACATACACTATGAACACACCAAAAATTTTAAATATATTCGTAGTAGTATTTTAGTAATTTGGTCAATTCAATGTTGGCAAGGGGTGGGACATGCCAAAAACAGTTACTCTGAATATTTGAAATACGTATAAATTTATAATTTAAACGTGTTTTACCTTGATTTCTGATGAATTCGTCAATTTAATTAATAATTTACACTTTTATTCCTTAAATTAAACCATATGCCCATTATTTATCTTGCTATAACATTTTGAATAAGTGGGACAGTCTCAAAATCGCGGGTACACTTAAAAGTGAAAATGCCCAGCTGCCCGAAACAAAAGAGCAAGAATAGCTGAAAATGAGACATTAAAGAAAAAGGTACTAGAGATGGGAAAATTAATTAAAAAATATAGAATGAGAATACGAAGACTAGAAGAAAGAAAACAGCAAGCGTCGAATGTGGCTAGTTCTAAAAATAAAGTCTTGAAAACGGATGTCCGGAAAGCTGTGCATGATTTTTTAATAGATGATGAATATAGTAGATTAACTGCAGGTAAAAATGAAACAATAACTAGGAAAAAAAGCAAACGGCAAATTCGTTTACTAAATGACATACTTTTAAATTTACACATAATATTTAAACGCAAAACAGGATTTAATATTTCTTATCAGACCTTTAGAAGATATCGTCCTTTTTGGGTTCTGTTTCCAAAAGCAATATCAAGAAACACGTGTCTGTGTACGTTACACGAAAATAATGACCAAATAATTCGATCACTTCAAATATCTAAAGTTATTTCATACGGATCTGCTTCCGATGCTATTAAGGTATTGTGTTGTAATAATACACTGACTCCTAAATGTTTAGAGAGAGAGTGTCAGAGCTGTCTTAATAAGAAACTTGTTTTTAATCATTTTAATGAAAACGATTATGTAACTTATGATAGATGGGTTACAAAAGAAGTAGATGTAATTATCAAAGGTGTACAGAAAAAATGCAAGAAATGTTTGAAAGAAACTGTTAAAACTACGATGGGTGCTCTAGTGAAGTTATTACATTTAAATTTACCATTATTCATGCAACATGTAGCTAATATGATCCATCAAATGAGATCGATACAAACATTTAAACAACAATTAACGTCTTCTAAAGGCCTGTTGCATATAGATTTTTCCGAAAATTATAATTGTAAATACAGCGCTGAGGTTCAATCGGCTCATTTTGGTGGCTCTAAGCCTCAGTTGTCTCTTCATACTTGCGTTTATTATAGCGTGGCTGAATTTCCGAATAATGGTTTTCAAACTACATCCATGTGCTCTATTTCAAAAAATTTGC
Source organism: Autographa pulchrina (assembly GCA_905475315.1). Taxonomy (NCBI): domain Eukaryota; kingdom Metazoa; phylum Arthropoda; class Insecta; order Lepidoptera; family Noctuidae; genus Autographa; species Autographa pulchrina. The sequence continues at coordinate 14,024,413 of FR997761.1, read as the reverse complement.
GTCATGATCCTGTTTTTATCTGTGCCCACCTTAAACCAATCCTACAGCGAATTAAAGCAATTAATCCAAATTTAACAGAACTACATATTTTGAGTGACGGCCCAACAACCCAATACCGAAACAAAACTATGTTTTTTTTAATTGTTGCATTCATTAGTCGAGAATTAAATGATGTGACCGATATTGTTTGGCACTACAGTGAAAAAGGGCATGGCAAAGGTGCTCCAGACGGAGTAGGTGGCTGTATCAAAAGGCTGTGTGACAGTTCAGTTGCAATGGGAAGAGATGTCTCTGATTATGACTCTCTTATGTTATGTTTAAAAGAAAATTGTAAAGGTATAGAGATTTATGGAATAGGAGATCCAATGGTTCAAGACATTCAAGAAATCGCCGACAAGAATACGGTGAAAGCTTTTAAAGGGACATTTAAAATACATCAACTTTCTTGGAATCGAAATGAACCAAATATTTTACATGTAAGAAGGCTTAGTTGTCTATCTTGTGCAACAAACGCTGTTTGTCCACATTTTGAAATTGGCCAGATAATGGTTCCGTTCGATAATGTACAATCGCATAGTCCTTTGAGTATAGCTGACGCAAGGAACTTATCTCCAAGAAGTGAAGACACAGACAATGCTTCTACAATAACATATAGGTCAAATGAGATTACACCTGAAGAAGGTACTTCTTATACTCTCCCATTACGTCCCTGTAAAAGGTTCCATTTCCTCTCAGACTCTGATGATTCTGATGTAACTTTTACTCGCAATCTCCCATTACGTCTCAATAAAAGACCCAGGTTTTCATCAAGTTCTGATGATTCCGATGTGACTTTATCTCCACACGATAAGAGATCCAAGTATCTATCAGCCTCTGATGATTCTTATGAAATTTTCACTCCACGCCATCGTTATCCATTACCCACAAACAGCAGTGGTGAAGGCGACTTAACTGTACGACCTCAGCAGTCTAAAAAACCTTTTGTGGATCCCTACACTGATAGCAACGATGACGAATAAAAAAATATAATTATTATTCTTGCGTGTTACAAATGACGCATGTGAGGTCTTACAATATAAGTAACCCTCTGTTTTTACTATCTTAATATTTTCAATTTCCATTATTTTAAGTTTAGTTTGTTTGACAAATTATATTTGATTAAAGTCAACCGAAAATAAATCCCTTCTGTGGACATAAATTCAATATTTTTTAAAACGACAAGATTGTTTGTTTTTATAACATTTTTCATATGAAGATGAATAACACAGCCAGATTGTTGTAATTTTAAGAAAAATCGTTTTTTTACTTTATCATTGTTAAGACAAAGTACAACTTTTGTCTTTTCTGTTCATTTTATAGTCTTTGCTGTGGACAGTTATAAATTAAAATAATGAATAATTCATACAAATCAAAGTTTTGATCTCTGATAATATTTTTATTATGATTATTTTATATTTCTACAAAATAAATGCTGATTAAAACCAAACAAATATGACTTTTTTTTTTTTTTTTTTTTGAACTCCGAATTTGATTATGACCCATTTTCGAAATTCGCACGGGAATCAAAACCTACAGGGTACTTCTCGTGAACTTAGGATCTTGAAATTTGGTACGAAGTAACGTCTTATAGTACAAATAAAGGAAAAAATTTAGTTACATCATACAATAAAAAAATATTTTTGAAATTTTTAAAGTTACTGCTTTTTTATGAACACGTAGAGGTATTAAATTGAAATTCATATCAAATGCTCAGGTCTATAGTACTTTTAAGCTGTAACAAAATCAAACTTTTATGTCAATGCAATCAAAAGAAATAGCAATTTAAGCCGCATATTTTCAAACTCGCAACTACTCGAGAGAATGAAAACCTAAGGGGTACTTCCAATCTATCTAGAATCTTGAAATTTGGCATGAAGCAATGTTTAATAGCACATACAAAGGAAAAATTCCGAAAACCTTAAATTTTTTGTTACATCATAAAATAAAAAATATTTTTGAAAATTTTAAAGTTACTACTTTTTTTCTCATGAACGCGTAAAGGTATTAAATTGAAATTCGTATCAAATGCTCAGGTCTATAATACCTTTAAGCTGTAACAAAATCAAACTTTTATGTCAAAGCTATCAAAAGAAATAGCAATTTAAGCCGCATATTTTCAAACTCTCTACTACTCGCGAGGGAATCAAAACCTAAGGGGTACTTCCAGTCGATCTAGAATCTTGAAATTTGGCATGTAGCAATGTTAATTAGCATATATAAAGGAAAAATTCCGAAATCCTTAAATTTTTAGTTACATCACATTTTTTTTTCTTTTTCAAATAATTTTAAACTTATTAGCCTTTTCCTCATGAACGCGTATAGAGATATAAAGTTGAAACTCATATCAAATACTTAGTTCTCATTTTCTTTAAGCTGTGAAAATAAAACAAATTTCTAAGTTTTCGCAAAAACGCAAATGTACAACCATGTTCGAATACAGTGTCAAGAATCGCGAGTCGCGGCGATGCGAGTGATAGTGAGAGAATGAGAAACGACGAACCACATAAGAAATAACAATATACCCGGAGGCCGGAAATGAACGAACCGAACCGAACGCGTGCCGAGACGCGACGTGATGACGTTCGTATCAAATGTATGACAGACACCACGCACGACTGATCTAACACAATAAATTACGCAAAATATGAATGGCAAAAATGTGTCATAAAATTATGTTGCCAGAATCTATTATATTCTTTTACTTCACTCCTACTTCAGATATTTTAATAAGCTATTTATTCTAAAGCACATAAGGTTCAATATTGGTTCCGTTATACAACGAGTAGGTAACACATTTTACTCAAGTTAAGAAAGGAGTCGGTTCAGAATAGGCATCTTAATCGAATTCCGAAATAATAAAAAATACATGTTAATTTTTCAGGATAACTCTCTTCACATGTCTTGAATCAGAACCACCACCTCGTAACAAATAAATTTAATCTTTAGTTTAAAGTAATTTAAACCTTATGTCATAGAAATAAAGTCCATTTTGTATTTTGTTCTTACGTCGCTAGCTTTTCTTACACGACACATAAACAATAACAACATTTTAAATATTTAAGTTGTTAGAACGCGAATAATATAAGCATATTCAAAGAAATTTGGAACTCGCCACAACGAAATAAAGCTTATCTAAATTTACTTCCGACTTTTTACATTGTTGTGTCAAAAGACGCGAAAACCCTAAAAAAATATTGTACGTCATTTGCTAATGTAAACATATGGTCATGTGGGTCAAGTGTGCGCAGCGTCTAAGTGTGCGCATTCAAAATATCTCGAAAAATATTTATAGCTAAGGAACGGCAACCCCCCTCTAAAGTACCCCTCGGGACCTCCTGCGAAGCGCTCGAATCACAGCGGCTGCTCGCGCGCCGTTTTGATTTGACAGGTAAATGAAGTTTTTTGCTTAAATATTTACGATATTTTGTCACATTTGACGCGTAATCTTTTGCAGTCATGTAAACTTTTTGAAAATATGCTATTTGCTATCGAGTGCAACATAATATCTAGTTTGTTATTTGCCAGTGTTTAAATTGTTATGATAACGCAATAATCAACGACATTCATACAATTCTGTTTCTATGGTTTGGGTTAAGTGTGCGCAGAAGCCTGTTGTGTAAGTGTGCGCAATGCGGACTTAAGGAAAGTACTCTGTGAAAACGTTTAAAAGCTGGGAAGACAGCAACCAGCATGGGAAGATTTTCTTTGACATTCGCCAAGGATCAGGAGACTGATATACAAGATACAAATATATTAAACAATGTGATGATCTTTACTAGGGTCTCATATTTTGATTTATGATGATAATTATGTTGATTACTTCAAGAACCTATGATGAAAATTTTAAAAATTATATAATACTTATGTATTGTTTATGTTCTAAAAATATATAGCTCAATATTTCTTTTTTTTGTTGTTGCGTACACTTACCCTCATCGCTGCGCACACATACCCCTATACTGGGGTAAGTGTGCGCGTATGGAACGGTCTTTGTTTTCTATAGTTTCTTAAAATATAAGCTACTGACAATACTATTGTTGTGTCTAAGTTGATTACAAATGAACAGTCTTACTAATTAACACAGTTTTGTTTCATTCTACAAATAATTTTGGAGTTTTTGAAGCGTCAAAGTTTAAATGCGCACACTTGACCCACATGACTCTGTAATGCAAAAGAGTGAGACGCAAACATTTTCCGGCCACCCTCTGACCTATGAGCGCCGCACGCGCCGCGGCCGCTCGCGCTGCTGCAGCGCCAAGAGTGGCAACCGCTCGCCTAACATCAAAGACGATTAGTCATCCGCCGGCAGCGTGCTATGATTGTCTCGTTATTTATGTTGTGACTTGTGACCTTGACGTGAAGTATTGCACCCGATGGATAGGTAGCTGGGGACTCATGCAATGGTCTTCCTGATCGGGCGAGTGGACGCCAGAGGATTTTTATTTGTGGATCTTATAAAATCGCTAGTGTAATTAGGTAACAACTGTCGATGACATCAAAAGTAAAATAAAACTCGCGTTTGTGACAGTGAACAGTGATACTCGAGTACTAAATTAACTAAAAATACCTTGATAAAGCGGGTAATACCTAAAGTTAATTCTTGAAATAATGACGAAGGCATTTATAGTAAATTAATTATTTAATTAACACATAAAATATATACCAACAACATGACAGTACACAAGTGACAGACGAGAGAGAACCATAGAGAAAAGTATTAACTATTTATTGTTGCGTCCATAATCCTAACATCCTCTCCTGGACGCAGACGCTTTAAATGTAGACCCATTGATGCGGTGAAGTTTTCATGCTTCGGTCGAGGGAGTCCTTTTGTCAATATGTCGGCGACCATCTCTCCAGTGCATCTATATTGAACCAGGATTTCTTTGGCAGCGATCTTCTCTCGCACAACGTGATACCGTACGTCTATGTGCTTACTGCGCGCATGGTAGACAGCATTTCCTGAAAGTCTAATCGCACTTTGATTATCACAATAAACGGTTAAAGGTGTACCTTTAAATTCAGGTTGAAATTCATCTGCCAGCTGTTTCAACCAAAGAGCTTCTTGGATGGCTGACGCTACCGCCATATACTCAGCCTCAGTTGTAGAGAGTGCTATGGTCTGCTGTTTCTTGGAATTCCAGCTTATTGCGGCACCCTGGAATAAGAATATGTAGCCAGTACAAGATCTTCTATCTTCTATATCATTCGCCCAGTCCGAATCACAAAAACCAGAAATTCTCTCATCAACATTCCTTTTGTAAACTAGTTTCATGTCCATTGTGGCTTTCAGATATCTCATGACTCGTTTCAGCGCCATCCAATGTTCACTAGTAGGTTGACTATTATATCTACTAAGGGAATTTACTATATAGGTAATGTCAGGTCGAGTCCCCTGTGATAAGTACAACAAGCAGCCAATTATTTCTTGGTATGGAATGTTCTTCATGATTTCTTGTGGGCTTTCAGCCTTTTTTAGCTTGACATTCGGATCAGCAGGTGTCCACATCGGCTTACAGTTGTCCATTCCATATCGAGTAAGTATTAGTTTTATATAAATAGACTGATCTATGGAAATCTCATTTTCATCTTGTGATATTTTAAAACCAATACAATGTTTGGCTGTTCCTAAATCTTTCATATAAAATCTTTTCTTCATTTTTTCTTTTATCATGTCTGACGTTTCTATATTATTATAGAAATACAAAATATCATCCACGTAAACTGCTATAAAAAGCATATCGTTCTCATTCAAAATGCGGTAGTAAACACATGGATCTATATTCGAGCGAGTCATTCCAATTTCTAACAAGGCTGAATTTAGTTTCTTGTTCCACTGCCTGCTGGCTTGTTTAAGTCCGTATATTGACTTGTTCAATTTACATACTTTATTTTCTTCTTCATAGCCAGGAGGAAAGAACATATAAAGCTCTTCATCAATATCGCCCTGTAGAAAGGCCGTGACTGCGTCCATTTGGTGTATTTTGAGTCTATACTTGGCAGCAAGACCAATAAGGTATCTTATGGATGTATAACGGACCACCGGAGCATATACCTCATTGTAATCAATGCCTTTGACTTGTTTGTATCCTTTAATTACCAATCTAGCTTTATAGCGTGTGACAGAACCATTGGCATCTAACTTAGTTTTAAAAGCCCAGCGGCAAGGAATTGCTGACTTCCCTTGTGGTAAGTTTACTGTGGTCCACGTATTATTCTGTATCAAAGACTGATATTCTGCTTCCATAGCTTTCTTCCATTCATCAGCCTTATCACTGTTCAAAGCTTCCTCTGGGGTTTGTGGATCACTGTTCAGTAAATTAATTGTTGATTCAACATTCTGACACATTAGTGAAGATGGATTCTGATAAGTTACATTTGATATTCTATGTTGTAGCGGCCTTAAAGTCATATTGAATACCGGTGGAGAGTCTATCGTATTATCAGGTATGTATGTTTCATCACTTACATCCTCAAACTGATCAGATTCGTCTGAAATACAAATACTTTGAGAAACATCCTGTATTTCTTGTGTCTCATCATCAATGTTTCTTCCCACAGATTCTTCAGGTTCATCACACAGAGGTAAGTATATAGTTTTCTTTTCTTTGTGTTCATTATTAATTTTAATATCTTCATTTGTATTTTCAACTTTATTTTCCTCTACATTCATGTTATTTTTAATAATATCTTCTTTTTCTTTTTCAGGTACTTCATCCATTGTGTTTCTTTTAATTGCAGCTTCGAGGAATACTACATCCCTACTTACAATTCCTTTCTTTGTTTCAGGATCTATGAACTTGTAGCCTTTTGTACCATCGCTGTAGCCAACAAATATTAATTTTCGTGACTTTACATCCAACTTACTTCTTTTTTCTTTAGGAATATGCACCATCGCAGGACATCCGAATATTCTCATATGGCTCAAGTTTGGCTTTCTTCCAGTCCATGCCTCATATGGCGTTGCATCTGATAAGCTGCGGGTGGGAGAGCGGTTCACTATGTAAGCCGCTGTAGTTACGGCTTCAGCCCAAAAATGTTTCTGTAAACCAGAGTTTAACAATATACATTTAGCACGCTCAATAAGTGTACGATTCATTCGTTCGCTTAATCCGTTCTGTTCAGGTGAGTACGGATTTGATGTCTGGTGCAAGATTCCATGCTTTTTTAGGTAAGTTTCAAAATTTTTATTTTTATATTCAGTTCCATTGTCAGATCGAAGAATTTTTATTTTTTTATTTAATTCATTCTCCACTCTATTTTTATATTCAATAAATTTTTCAAATACTTCACTTTTGTTTTTTATAGGATAAACGCATACTCGGCGAGAAAAATCATCAATAAAGGTAACAAAATACCTTGCCCCTCCTATTGATATCTGCTGCATCGGTCCACATACATCACTGTGGATAAGTTCTAGCAAGCTGGTTGCTCGGGAACCTTCAGCAGGGAACGGTTTTCTCGTTTGTTTTCCTTCAAGACAGGTAACACAGATGGAATTTTCCATTCCTGTTGAAAACTTGACTCCTTCTGTACAGTAAGGTATTTTATTAAGACTTGTAAAATTTAAATGGCCTAACCTCTGGTGCCACAGATAAGTATCATCAGCCTTGGCCATCATGACTTGCACTTCTTGATAAGTATCTAACAGATATGTTGCATTCATTAATCTAGCATGTGCTACTAATTTGTTACTAGGATTGTAAATTTGACAGCCAGATTCATTAAATATTACTTTGCATCCACTTTGAATTATTTTGCTGACTGATAATAAATTAGTTTTCAATTCTGGTACAAATAAAACATTCCTCACCTGTATTGAATCGGTGCTGCCATCATGTGCCTTTACCTTAATGCATACATTTCCGCAGCATTCAACTTTTAATTCTTTGTTGTTAGCAATCTTTATGCTCGGTACAGGTGAAGCGGTGATATTAGTGAGCCAGTCCCGGTGCATAGTCATATGCATGGATGCTCCTGAGTCAACATGCCAAGTATTGGAATCATTTGCTGTGGATGCTGTAAAAGCTGCAACATAACCTGTCTTTATCTGCTTTTTTATTGTTTGTCTTCTTATGCCAACAATTTTTGCTGAGATGTCCAAACTTATTACAATTAAAACATCTAGGACCTTTCTTATAACTTTTGGGCAAGTTTTTTCTTGTGTTTGTATAAAGTGCGGTAGTGTCTGACATTTTCACTTCCTGTAGTAATTTATTTTTTACTAAGTCAGCACTAATCTTCATACCGGAACTCTCCAAGCCCATAATCATGGGCTTATACATTTCTGGCAACCCTGCCAGCATTAATGTGCCCAACCACTCATCGTCAACATGAAACTTTATGTTTCTTAGTTTGTGCGCGGCTGTCATAATTTTATTTATGTAGTCTTCCACTGACAAACTACTTTCCAAATTGGTATTGATCAATTCTTTTAATAAACCAACTTTCCGTGTCAGTCCTTGGTCTTCGAATGCCTTTGTCAAATTATCCCACACCTGTTTTGCATTCTGTGCATCCTGTATGTGCACATATAAAATTGGGTCGACCAACAGTATTAATTTTGATTTTGCTTTGGTGTCTTGTTTAATTGCGTTGTGATCGGAAGCATCTGGTGCTTTCAAAATACAGCTATATAAATCCTCATGCTGTAAGTATGCCTTGACTGCAAAACTCCAATTTGCCCAATTGTCGCGACCCGTCAATTTCTCAATCGACATCATATGACTGTTAGATCCAGCCATATTTATAATATATTATGCAAATCTGAAATTGCTGAAAAGAAAAAAAACACTCGCGAGCCGGTAACCAAAAGTGAGGTTATACACGTGAAATTTTTCTTTTGTTATAACTTTGGAAATACTGAACAAAACTCGGAAATAACACTAAACGGCAGGCTTGGGACGGCCCATAACCTCTTGAAATAATGACGAAGGCATTTATAGTAAATTAATTATTTAATTAACACATAAAATATATACCAACAACATGACAGTACACAAGTGACAGACGAGAGAGAACCATAGAGAAAAGTATTAACTATTTATTGTTGCGTCCATAATCCTAACATTAATCGAAAAATACGGCGGATTTTTGAGCCATTGCTGTGAATGTGACGAAGAAACAAAGAAAGTTAGTGTTTCTACGTAATGATCAGTTTTATAAGTACAACTTTGTTCTAATTTCTTCTATTATGCTTCGTGCTTCGTTCTCGATATGTTATTTAACCATGCAGCTTCCTCGCGTCGCTTGGCAACTGTACGCTTTTCAGATTCAAAACTAAACGAAGTATATGGTAACACTGGCTTTGTTCTCCTGTCAAACTTCATTCTTTTCGTTAGCGCGGCAACTGATACTGTGCATCTTTGTGTTTGTTGAAAAAATATTAGTATTTTACAGTATTACGAGTATAAAATATGTAAAATCGAGCGCAAAGTAAACGTTGTTGCTCAGAAGGATGACTATTCGTCAAATAATAGGAGTGATACACCACCTTTCTAGTATTTCAGGTAGTAAAACGTTGTCTTGTGATTAATGTTACCGGTTGACACGTATGGTGTACGAGATGCTCTGACGTGATCATTGGACTCTTATCGCCTACGAGATAGGTGGAAGAGATCCTTTATTCTTATTAGACGGGCCTGTTGGTCTAGTGGTTAGTGACCCTGACTGCTATACCGGAGGTCGTGGGTTCGATTCCCACCCAGGACAAATGTTTGTGTGATGAGCACGATCATTTGTTCTGGTTGTCTGGGTGTAATTTATCTATAATATGTATGTATTTAGAAATATATAAGTATGTTTATCAGTTGTCTGGTTACCATAACACAAGATCTGCTTAGCTTGGGATCAGATAACCGTGTGTGAGTTGTCCCGGAATATTATTATAATTATTATTATTATATGTGGTCCGTGAGGCTACGATAAGAAGTTTTGTCATTAATCGCTTGCCCAGGCTGCATTACCTATAAGAACTGTATTATAATACAGATTACAATGGATAATCCTGTTTAAACCTAAGGGACACTAACTATGAGTACATGTACTGGACAAGCCTCTGTCTGATAAGCCTATGAATATGGTATAAGACGATAAATGGGTCAGTGGGTCATCTTAGGGGAAATGTTAACCTTATTGGTTAAACTGAGCAATAGAAATCATTGGTTTCAAAGAACGACAATGGATAAACTTGGTTGAATAAGCAATTACTGAAACCTGTTCATTATAATAAACTCAAGCTCATACAGGATATATCAGCCTCAGTTCAAGAGAACATAGTCAACGGAGACAAAATAAAAACTAACTGACTGGGCATCATATTATTACAAGTAATGTGTAATCATTATTATTATAAAATGTATCTGTGGACCAAGTGACATTGATTTCACTACTAACAAGTAAAATCCTGATGGAGATGTTTAAATCTGAATACTAATATGTCTAGGGAACTACCAAAAAAATACAATTAAAGTGTTGAAGACATGCCAACAAAGTTGCCAATCCATAAAGAAACTTACAATCAAATGGAAAGTCACAAGGTCACCTTCACCAGAAGAAGATCTGGTCCTCAAGGCTTAAGTCCAGTGCTAAGAAAACCAAGGCCTTGCAGGAGATATCTGGTGTTCCCACAAAGGGGTAAGTCACGCCGGAAGGCTAGCAAGATACTAGATTGGACATCATACACGTATGGGGTATGAGATGTTCTGACGTGATCATTGGACTTTTATCACCTACGAGATAGGTGGAAGAGATCCGTTACTCTAGTATGTGGTCTGTGAGGCTACAATAAGGAGTTTTGCCATTAATCATTTAATTATGTATTTATGTACTTTGGTAAAGTAACACAACCAAAATTTTGTGTCATCATCAAATTCAGTTAAATCAGCTGAATAAGATTCTGATTTATGCATACAGCATTCAGAAATTTATTAATATTGAGGTTTATTATATCCTGACAAAGACCAAATCATCACTACCATGTATTAGTGGTCAAAACCATGATACATTATTACTTAAAAATAAATAAGTAAATAATGTATATATATAAATAAGGTTTTAGATACAGCTTATTTCAAGATGATGGACTATATCAATGGTCGATGACAGCAGTAGTACATTGATTAATTTGTATGATTGGTTAATAAGAATCATATGCATTTAAAAGTTAATCCACTCTGTGGAAAGTACCTATTTTATCAGTATGATAAATTAAAACCCTATGGTATAGGGTTTGTAATATACACCAAATAATTGGGTAAAATGATGCAAATGTGGTGGCATGTCTAAGATAAGAAAGGTTACTAGTCAGTTCAGTATCTAGACTTTTTAATTTGATATAGGCTTTAGTTATTAGTCATATTACAGGAAAAAATAAGCAAGAAACAACTTATCATTATATTTGGTTTCTAAAATGTTGTTTTATAATCTGGAAAAGTTAATAGGAACATTAGTTACAACAGGCATGCTAACACATGTTATTGTATATACCTATGCCTTATTTACGAATTAAGCATACCATTATTATCAATAATTTAGTTAACTGACATGATGCAGTTAAAGTATACTAACATTCAAAAAGAAAGCTGGATCTATAGTGATGGGCTAAGTAACTGATTTATTTATTATCAAATAACATGTACAGCATGTACAACAATGTCAAAACTGTTTATTAAAATAATTGTTTCAAACATTACATAGGATGGTTTGAGAAGCCTCCAGAAGTGCTGGATTTATGTTTACAAGAACAACTGCGTTCAAGGACATTAGAGTGCATTTGATTAATATTCAAATACACTAGACAGAGATAACATCCAATATTACAAAATTAAAATAGCTTATAATATCCCTAGCAATAAAAGGTTTCCAAGAGATGTTTTATTTAGTTTCACAATTTTTACATAAACTTAATTTGTGATTGGCTTCTCCCTTTAAGTAAATGATGCCTGTGTTAGGAGACGCCGCTCTTTCTTATCTAAAATTATAGTTATCTAGAACTAGCTGTACCCGGCATGCGTTGCAATGCAATTTTTTTTACCTACTACCTACCTACTACCTACCTACTACCTACCTACTACCTACCTACTACCTACCTACTACCTACCTACTACCTACCTACTACCTACCTACTACCTACCTACTACCTACCTACTACCTACCTACTACCTACCTACTACCTACCTACTACCTACCTACTACCTACCTACTACCTACCTACTACCTACCTACTACCTACCTACTACCTACCTACTACCTACCTACTACCTACCTACTACCTACCTACTACCTACCTACTACCTACCTACTACCTACCTACTACCTACCTACCTACCTACTACTACTACTACCTACTACCTACCTACTACCTACCTACTACCTACCTACTACCTACCTACTACCTACCTACTACCTACCTACTACCTACCTACTACCTACCTACTACCTACCTACTACCTACCTACTACCTACCTACTACCTACCTACTACCTACCTACTACCTACCTACTACCTACCTACTACCTACCTACTACCTACCTACTACCTACCTACTACCTACCTACTACCTACCTACTACCTACCTACTACCTACCTACTACCTACCTACTACCTACCTACTACCTACCTACTACCTACCTACTACCTACCTACTACCTACCTACTACCTACCTACTACCTACCTACTACCTACCTACTACCTACCTACTACCTACCTACTACCTACCTACTACCTACCTACTACCTACCTACTACCTACCTACTACCTACCTACTACCTACCTACTACCTACCTACTACCTACCTACTACCTACCTACTACCTACCTACTACCTACCTACTACCTACCTACTACCTACCTACTACCTACCTACTACCTACCTACTACCTACCTACTACCTACCTACTACCTACCTACTACCTACCTACTACCTACCTACTACCTACCTACTACCTACCTACTACCTACCTACTACCTACCTACTACCTACCTACTACCTACCTACTACCTACCTACTACCTACCTACTACCTACCTACTACCTACCTACTACCTACCTACTACCTACCTACTACCTACCTACTACCTACCTACTACCTACCTACTACCTACCTACTACCTACCTACTACCTACCTACTACCTACCTACTACCTACCTACTACCTACCTACTACCTACCTACTACCTACCTACTACCTACCTACTACCTACCTACTACCTACCTACTACCTACCTACTACCTACCTACTACCTACCTACTACCTACCTACTACCTACCTACCTACTACCTACCTACCTACTACCTACCTACCTACTACCTACCTACCTACTACCTACCTACCTACTACCTACCTACCTACTACCTACCTACCTACTACCTACCTACCTACTACCTACCTACCTACTACCTACCTACCTACTACCTACCTACCTACTACCTACCTACCTACAGCTACCTACTACCTAATTGTTTTTTTTTTTTTAAATGTACAAAAGTATCCTATGTCCGTCTCCTGGCTCTAAGCTACCTCCCCACCAATTTTCAGCCATATCGGTCCAGCCGTTCTTTAGTTATAAATAGTGTAACTAACACGACTTTCTTTTATATACAGGGTGTCCCAAAATTCAACGATAAGCGGGCGCCTAAAGGTAGACCTGCTCATGAGTACATAAGGAAAAATAATAAAAAAAATATACCTAGTTTTTTTTTTAGTTACAAGAAAAATTTAGAATTTCTTTGAAAATTTACACCCTTCATGATATTTTGAACAACCACGATGACAATTTCTCAAATATGCTTAAGATTTTTTTTTTATCTTATACCTAAATAGTGCTACTATTCACCACAACTCTTAAAAACACTAAATTGCCCGCAGTATTTACACAAAAAACGTTCAAAATATTTTTTTTCCCTAAAATTATGAAATATTTTTACTCTTAGTGTACTTTGACTCATGGTCTTGTAAAAAAAAAGTATGGACACCACTACGGCAAGTTGTTTTTAAAATTGGCGCAACTAATCAAGATTCTAAAGTGGTATAATACTCTAAAATAACAAGCCACAGAAAAAAAATATGTCTACCATTTGTAAACAAAACCCAAATTCATTAATTGTTCTTGTTGTTAGTAATAAATATTATAATGTTCCAAAAATGAATAAAACAATGGAAACTATTTGTGTAATTAATTTATTAAATAATTAACATTACAGTAAATGTTCAAACTGTTTCCCACCGGCATTAATACAGGCACGACATCGCCTTAAAAAGGACCGTTTTATTTTTCTTGCATATCTTCTTGCATTGATATGTGCCGCAGCCTGAGTTATTTCATGCCGAAGCTCATCTAATGTCGCAATCGGTTTTGCGTAGACCCTGTCTTTGAGACAACCCCAATAAAAGAAGTCCAGGGGGTTTAGGTCGGGTGATCGGGGTGGCCATAAGATAGGACCAAGTCGCCCGATCCAACGCCCCGGGTACTCTTGGTCTAGGTATTGTCTCACAGGACGAGCGTAATGAGCTGGGCAACCATCATTTTGATACCACATATTTTGAAGGTCACTTAAGGGGACGTCTTCTAGTAATTCTGGCAAATTATTTTGTAAGAAGTTCAAATAACTGTCCCCATCCAAGTTTCCTTGGAATTCAAAAGGCCCAATCACTTTTCCATTTAATATTCCCGTCCATAAATTAACCTTAAATTGATATTGGGATTTCTCTTGTCTCATCAGATGTGGATTCTCATTGCTCCAGCTGTGTAGGTTGTGAAGATTTAAATAGCCATCTTTCTTGCAGGTTGATTCATCCGACCATAATATTTTGTCCAGGAACTGAGGGTCTTCCCGGTGCTTTTGAAGCATCACACGGCAAAATGCGATTCGCAGTGGATAGTCCCGAGGTAGTAATGTTTGCACACGTCTGTAATGATATGGGTGCAATCGGTGACGTTTTAAAATTCGATGTGCTGTACTTTTTGGGATTCCCGTAGTTGCTTCTATGGCACGTACTGAGGTAGTTGAATCAATGTTTATTTCATTGAAAACTTCTTCATCACATTCCGATCTAGGTCTTCCAGCGTTTCTTCTAGCTGAAGGCAAACGACCCTCCGAAAACGCTTGATGCACATTAATAAATACTCGATAATCTGGATATCTTAGAGCGTTTGGGTACCTTTCTCGATACAGTCTGCTAGCAGCGTTAGCATTGCACCGACATTCGCCATAAATGAGGTGCATGTTAGCGTATTCTACCGGCGTGTATGGTAGCGGCATGATAACGCGTAACAGCCCAAAATACGGCAACAGTCCAATTCACAAAACAATGTCACAGTCCAAAATAATGCCAGGTCGGTTCAGTTCACAGATCACTTAAATTCAGTCCAAAATGCAAAGCCAAAAGTCGTTAGTACGAGAGCCACGTCAATTGAATACGGATATGCGCAAGCAATACGAAGGAGCAGAGCGTACTGACTTGCTGAGAACATGATCTCTACCTGAATTATTGTCATTCAACAAAACACCTATCTATCCCTCTCTACCTTACACATCTCGTTATCTCTCTCTCTCTCTAAATTTTAAATGTTATCGTGCGTTCCATTAAAATTCTAGGAATTTCAAACATCTGGCTAATTTTGTGCATAAAGTAAAAGTGATTTCTACGAACAAGAACAATTAATGAATTTGGGTCTTGTTTACAAATGGTAGACATATTTTTTTTTTGTGGCTTGTTATTTTAGAGTATTATACCATTTTAGAATCTTGATTAGTTGCGCCAATTTTAAAAACAACTTGCCGTAGTGGTGTCCATACTTTTTTTTTACATGACCATGAGTCAAAGTACACTAAGAGTAAAAATATTTCATAATTTTAGGGAAAAAAAATATTTTGAACGTTTTTTGTGTAAAAACTGCGGGCAATTTAGTGTTTTTAAGAGTTGTGGTGAATAGGAGCACTATTTAGGTATAAGATAAAAAAAAAATCTTAAGCATATTTGAAAAATTGTCATCGTGGTCGTTCAAAATATCATGAAGGGTGTAAATTTTCAAAGAAATTCTAAATTTTTCTTGTAACTAAAAAAAAAAACTAGGTATATTTTTTTTATTATTTTTCCTTATGTACTCATGAGCAGGTCTACCTTTAGGCGCCCGCTTATCGTTGAATTTTGGGACACCCTGTATATAGATTACTTAATTTATTTTACAATTATTTTTGCTTACTTATTGTGTTAATAAGTAAGCAAAAATAATTGTAAATTGTACTTTTACTTTTTTACATTTAAATTTAATGTTATGTACTTATTACCTTTGGTATTTTAACTTGTAGGGATATATAATAAATAAATAATAATAAAATAAATAAATAATAATAATACAAGTTCATGACGTTTTCTAGGAGTGTCTCAGTTTCTTTGTACGTTAATAGTTTTATCCAGTCAGTTATATTTTTTTTACATTCATACAGTTGTTTAGGATATATGTAAATTACTTTGTTTACCCTATTATATAGGTGTGCAGAACGTTTATCATACTGCATAGAAGCGAATTTTGTTTTAGTTTGTGGTAGTGTTGTTATCAAATCTTTCCGTCTTTTTGAGATTATGTTTATATCGTATGGAATTGATTTATGCTTTTTAAAAACAATGTGAATTATATACAGTTTTCTAACAGAAAGCAAGCCACTAATTTCATACAGTTTCTCAGTAGAATACCTTTTCTTTTTAAAGTACATTATTTTTATTACGGATCGTTGAGCTCGTTGTACATTAATTTATAAATTTGGTTTTCGCTGCACCGCCCCATACTGGGATACAATAAACTAAGACAGATTACGCAAGGGCAATATAGGTTTCGTTAAGGATATTTCTATGTGCAAGTGATTTCTCATTTTCATAATTTGTCGGAACGACATGTCTTAAAGTTTTAAATATCCAGCTTAGTTTCCTAAGTCTTGTGGAAACGTGTTCGAGATGATCATACCATGTTAGTTTTTGATCGATTACTATACCTAAATATTTTGTCTGTGAAACTTTCGTAATTATAGGGCAGTTGCAGTTACTATTTGAAACATTTTTGCATGTGTGTAGGTACTTTAATATTGAAAGCTTCATCTGGTTTGAGATGGAGAAACATATGTAGTTAGTTTTCGTTGCGTTTAGAGTAAGTAGGTTATTATTTAGCCAGTTCGCAATATGGGCCACACCTTGTTCGGCCTTCAGTTTAATATCGGACCAGTTGTTCCCGGAAAAAACACCAGCAGTGTCATCAGCGTAAGCTAAGATATTTGCATTGCTAATTTTAAGACTGCAGAGATCGTTTATATACGCAAAAAATAATGTAGGGCCTAGAACGCTTCCTTGTGGTACACCGAATGATATATCAGCATCTACACTAGTATACTTTCCAATCTTAACTCTCTGTTTTCTGTTTGACAAGTAATCTTTGAGAAAATTAAGCGGGGTTCCTCTTATTCCCATTTTTCCAGCTTTGCCACAAGGATAGGGACAGAAACGGTGTCAAAAGCCTTTCTAAGATCAAGGAATATTGTGAGGCACTTTCTCCCAGCATCAAGATGTTGACTTACTAACGAGCTGAGGGCAGATATTGCGTCCTCAGTGGATACTCCTTGCCGAAAACCAAATTGTGAGGGTGATATTATTTTATATTTATTAAAATAGTTTACGAGTCTCGTATTAGTTAACTTTTCCATGATCTTAGATAAGGCTGGTAGCACCGATATAGGTCTATAGTTGTTCACATCGTCTCTGCTCCCACCCTTGTGTACCGGTGTGATAATGGATTTTTTCAGTGGAGCTGGAAAAATTCCGGTTTTAAAACAAACGTTAGCAAGGTGGGTAATGATGGGAACCAATACTACGTTACAATATTTTAAGAAACTGGTTGGGATGTTATCCCATCCGGGAGCACTTGCCGATTTCAAGCTTATTAGAGTTTTTTCAACTTCCTTGTGGTCCGTATCTAAGAGAACAAAAGAATTATTTTGTGTATGTACAGTGTATTTTTGACTAGAAGGGTTTTTATTGTTATTAGGTTGAATTTGTTCTGCTAATTGTTTTCCAATATTCGCGAAAGTAATCCACAGAGTTAACAGATTCACTTGGGGACTGTCTAGTATTTAATAACTCGATGCTTTGGTTTTTAGGCTGATTTGTATAGGTTATTGATTTTATGTTTTTCCAGAGTAACTTTGTATTTGAGACAGATTTAGTTATTAATTCTCGTTCATATTTTCTTTTAAGTTTTTTAATAAGATTATTGCAGTAGTTTCTATATCGACAATATGTAATTTTTTAAATTGTATTATGTGGGTCGGAACGCAAGTTACTTTGTAATTTATTTCGGTTTTTAATGCATCGCAATATTTGATGAAATGATAACAAAGGCATTTATAGCAGATTAACTATTTAATTAACACATAAGTAATTACCAACGACATGACAGTACACAGTGACATAGACGAGAGAGAGCGCCTAGTGAAAAAGTAGGAGTACACATAAAATATGTTAACTATTTATTTTTGCGTAGGCGTCCATAAGCCTAACATCCTCTCCTGGACGCAGACGCTTTAAATGTAGACCCATTGATGCGGTGAAGTTTTCATGCTTCGGTCGAGGGAGACCTTTTGTCAATATGTCGGCGACCATCTCTCCAGTGCATCTATATTGAACCAGGATTTCTTTGGCAGCGATCTTCTCTCGCACAAAGTGATACCGTGCGTCTATGTGCTTACTGCGCGCATGGTAGACAGCATTTCCTGAAAGTCTAATCGCACTTTGATTATCGCAATAAACGGTTAAAGGGTTATCTTTAAATTCAGGTTGAAATTCGTCTGCCAGCTGTTTCAACCAAAGAGCTTCTTGGATGGCTGACGCTACCGCCATTTATTCAGCCTCAGTTGTAGAGAGTGCTATGGTCTGCTGTTTCTTAGAATGCCAGCTTATTGCGGCATCCTTTTTATTCTCAAAGTTATATTGGATACCGGTGGAGAGTCTATCGTATTATCAGGTATGTATGTTTCATCACTCACATCCTCAAACTGATCAGATTCGTCTGAAATACAAATACTTTGAGAAACATCCTGTATTTCTTGTGTCTCATCATCAATGTTTCTTCCCACAGATTCTTCAGGTTCATCACACAGAGGTAAGTATATAGTTTTCTTTTCTTTGTGTTCATTATTAATTTTAATATCTTCATTTGTATTTTCAACTTTATTTTCCTCTATATTCATGATATTTTTAATAATCTCTTTTTCTTTTTCAGGTACTTCATCCATTGTGTTTCTTTTAATTGCAGCTTCGAGGAATACTGCATCCCTACTTACAATTCCTTTCTTTGTTTCAGGATCTATGAACTTGTAGCCTTTTGTACCATCGCTGTAGCCAACAAATATTAATTTTCGTGACTTTACATCCAACTTACTTCTTTTTTCTTTAGGAATATGCACCATCGCAGGACATCCGAATATTCTCATATGACTCAAGTTTGGCTTTCTTCCAGTCCATGCCTCATATGGCGTTGCATCTGATAAGCTGCGGGTGGGAGAGCGGTTCACTATATAAGCTGCTGTAGCTACGGCTTCAGCCCAAAAATCTTTCTGTAAACCAGAGTTTAACAATATACATTTAGCACGCTCAATAAGTGTACGGTTCATTCGTTCGCTTAATCCGTTCTGTTCAGGTGAGTACAGATTTGATGTCTGGTGCAAGATTCCATGCTTTTTCAGGTAAGTTTCAAAATTTTTATTTTTATATTCAGTTCCATTGTCAGATCGAAGATTTTTTATTTTTTTTATTTAATTCATTCTCCACTCTATTTTTATATTCAATAAATTTTTCAAAGACTTCACTTTTGTTTTTTTATAGGATAAACGCATACTCGGCGAGAAAAATCATCAACAAAGGTAACAAAATACCTTGCCCTTCCTATTGATATCTGCTGCATCGGTCCACACACATCACTGTGGATAAGTTCTAGCAAGCTGGTTGCTCGGGAACCTTCAGCAGGGAACGGTTTTCTCGTTCGCTTTCCTTCAAGACAGGTAACACAGATGGAATTTTCCATTCCTGTTGACAACTTGACTCCTTCTGTATTAAATCGGTGCTGCCATCATGTGCCTTTACCTTAATGCATACATTCCCGCAGCATTCAACTTTTAATTCTTTGTTGTTAGCAATCCTTATGCTCGGTACAGGTGAAGCGGTGATATTAGTGAGCCAGTCCCGGTGCATAGTCATATGCATGGATGCTCCTGAGTCAACATGCCAAGTATTGGAATCATTTGCTGTGGATGCTGTAAAAGCTGCAACATAACCTGTGTCTTTATCTGCTTTTTTATTGTTTGTCTTCTTATGCCAACAATTTTTGCTGACATGTCCAAACTTATTACAATTAAAACATCTAGGACCTTTTTTATAACTTTTGGGCAAGTTTTTTGTGTTTGTATAAAGTGCGGTAGTGTCTGACATTTTCACTTCCTGTAGTAATTTATTTTTTACTAAGTCAGCACTAATCCTTATACCGGAACTTTCTAAGCCCATAATCATGGGCTTATACATTTCTGGCAGCCCTGCCAGCATTACTGTGCCCAACCACTCATCGTCAACATGAAACTTTATGTTTCTTAGTTTGTGCGCGGCTGTCATAATTTTATTTATGTAGTCTTCCACTGACAAACTACTTTCTAAATTGGTATTGATCAATTCTTTTAATAAGCCAACTTTCCGTGTCAGTCCTTGGTCTTCGAATGCCTTTGTCAAATTATCCCACACCTGTTTTTCATTCTGTGCATCCTGTATGTGCACATATAAAATTGGGTCGACCAACAGTATTAATTTTGATTTTGCTTTGGTGTCTTGTTTAATTGCGTTGTGATCGGAAACATCTGGTGCTTTCAAAATACAGCTATATAAATCCTCATAATGTAAGTATGCCTTAACTGCAAAACTCCAATTTGCCCAATTGTCGCGATCCGTCAATTTCTCAATCGACATCATTTGACTGTTAGATCCAGCCATATTTATATATTATGCAAATCTGAAATTGCTGAAAAGAAAAAAAAAACACTCGCGAGCCGGTAACCAAAAGTGAGGTTATAGGTACTCGTAAAATTTTTCTTTTATTATAACTTTGAAAGTACTGAACAAAACTCGGAAATAACACTAAACGGCAGGCTTGGGACGGCCCATAACCTGATGAAATGATAACAAAGGCATTTATAGCAGATTAACTATTTAATTAACACATAAGTAATTACCAACGACATGACAGTACACAGTGACATAGACGAGAGAGAGCGCCTAGTGAAAAAGTAGGAGTACACATGAAATATGTTAACTATTTATTTTTGCGTAGGCGTCCATAATCCTAACAATATTCCCTGGGTTATGCACGGCTTGATTATACGCTTACTGTTTGGGACCGTTGTTGTTTTTGTATTATTAATAATACAGTCAGTCAGTTTTTGAGTGAGTATTTCGGTTAATAAATTTGGGTCGCGACAAAACAATAACTCGGAAATATTTTTTTCTTGTAGATATTTTAGTGCTTGTTCATAATTTAGAGTAGTATTAGTTTTGTTTACAGTTTCTATATTTTTAATTTTAGAAAGTTTTAAAAATGTAGTGTAGTGATCTGTAATTGTGGTATGTAGAATAGCAATCAAAGCAGATGTCTTTTTTTATGAAACCGTAGCATAAAGTGGTCCAAGCAATTCTGTTCTCTGGTGGGCAGAGTGTGTCCAGGTAATATACCATAGGCCGACAAAATGTTGAGATAATTATTCCGATTTCTTTGCTCATAGGATGTCTCCGTCTCCTTGGGTCTAATATTTATATTAATATCTCCCACAATTACTATATTTTTCTGCGAAGCTAATGTGTCTAAGTGTAGTGTGAGTGAGTCCAGGAATTTGTCATGATTCGTGTTAGACGGGGAACGGTAAATACCCAAGACTGTATAATTTAGTATATCTACCTGGAGACAGGACGCTTGAGATAAATTTATTTCTAGGACTTTTGGTTTTAGGTTTTTTTTTGACAAAAATAGCTACCCCATCATTTTGGTTCATCTGTCGCGTTGTAACAAAGGAATAATAATTTGGAAGCTGTGGTATAGGTTTGTTACTATTCAATCTGCATTCTGTTAGTATTATTAAGTCTGCTTCGAATTTTAAACTAGTCAGCATAACAATAAAGTTATCAAAATTGGCATGTATGCTCCTTATATTTTGTGAAACTATAGTCAAATCATTTTTCTTAACATAAATATGTTCTGACAGATTAGAGCAGTCGCAAACAACAGAGGATGCAATTTCATTGTTGTCTATCTCATTTACTGTTTGTAGTGTATTACCCATTACAATATTTTTCTAAAAGAATAAAATTTATATCTAGATTGTCGTAATTATCCCAACTAGATCCATTAAAAGGTTTTATCCGCCCGAATCAGTTGCATCTGCTCGAGCGGTTCGTGTATGTGCGTCCATAGAACTCTGCCGTTCACTGTGCAGTCGACAGCTTGAAGCTGTCGCCCCTGACTGCTTCAAGCGGTCCGTGTATTGCCGGCCTAAAAGGTGAAATAATACCAATAAAGATTTAGATTGTTGTTTTACTAAAAACTTAGGTAATAAAATAAAACTATATTTTACTGTATATATATTATTGACATTATTTATTTCCTTTTTTTATTAATCAATTAAATGTTTTACGCCTTAAAATAT
Source organism: Autographa pulchrina (assembly GCA_905475315.1). Classification (NCBI taxonomy): domain Eukaryota; kingdom Metazoa; phylum Arthropoda; class Insecta; order Lepidoptera; family Noctuidae; genus Autographa; species Autographa pulchrina. The sequence continues at coordinate 14,001,649 of FR997761.1, read as the reverse complement.
AACTTTTATTTTCCTAAAATAATACTAGTTTTAATTTATCGTAGGTGGCGTTCTGCCTACCCCTATGGATATGTAGAGTATTTCTACAAAATGTTTTAGCCACTTAGATACACTTAAATACACGCCATCTAGTGTTAAACTTTGTAAACGTAGGGAATACGTCTATGTGTGTGTAAAAGACTGTAAATTCAATGACAGATGTTATTATGGGATTCTGTGTCAAATTGGGTGGATTTTGAGGCATTATTATGATCAAGTTCATCAAAAGGTAATGACCGAGTGTCGCGAACACTACTTCTACAACTTAGTAATGCTCCGATTTCAAATAAAACGAAATAAACTAAAAATAATGATTTCAGCGCCATCTAGCGGGAAAAGTGCCGGGAACAGACCGTATCTTTCACCTTAAGTACTATTACATTGGGCTCATTTTCACTTATTACCTGATATGGGCCATCAAACAATTTATAAATTTTTTAACCAGACTCATTTTTTATCAATATCAAATCACCCTTTTGGTATTTAACTGGATTATACTGGATTATGGACATATTTTGTGTCAATTTGTTACAGGTATAATAGAAAATGAGAGAGCTGTTATTGAGGTCAAGTGCTTTCCATCATTGGCGAGGAAAAATCAAAGCCTAGAGTCAGCTGCACTACAAAAGAAAAACTTTGCTCTAAAATTGGATAATAATGTTTTAGTCATGAATAAAAAGCACGATTATTACTATCAAGTAAATTGATAATTTTATTGCATGGTTACTAATTCAATTTAATATCTTATTTTCTCTTATTATAATTAAAATATATTTCAGGTTCAAGGACAAATGCGTGTCAGTAAAATGGAAAAGTGCTACTTCATATGTTTTATTTCAGTCACTGAACCTTTGACTGTGATAGAAGTTGGTCGAGATAATGAATTTATCAGCAATATGATACCAAAGCTTTTAGACTTCTTTAAAAACTGTATTCTGCCAGAAATAATTTTGAGACGTGTTCAGAAAAATGCGAAATGTATAGATTTGAATGGTATGTACCTCCCAGTATGTACATCAGGCTATTTTATTTACTTTATAAGTTTTATCAATTAATAAGTTATTATGTTATTCTAGTGAAACGTAATCCTTCAACATCAATATCAGTTGGAAATTCGAGCATGGAATAAAATTTCATTTTGGAGCAGCATTTTGAAGAGCGGTTAGCAGAATTCCAAAAGTCACCAGAAGATATAGCTTTGATTGAAATGTCTACAGTAGGGCAGCATGAAAATGATTTATATACTACTCATAGGTGTGACCGTTTGACTGCCAGTCAATTTGGAATGGTTAGTTGTGTGGTATAATTATGTTAGCAGAAATGAATATACAAATATACATTTCTAGCAGTACTTTATTGAATACTAAATTTTCTCGTGCTTCTTTATTTGCTAATTGTAATCTGTATTTCAGTTCTAGTGCATAGTTATCTGGATTGTATAGAGGTTCTACTATATTACTAGATAAATTACTCGGTAAATGGCATGGTTTTCCAAAGACTAGTTCGTAGGGTGTGTACTTGGTTTCGGTATGAATGGTGGTATTGTAGGAGAAACACCAGAACGGAAGCCACTGGCTCCAAGTCTCCAAATGTCCATCACATTGGGTCCGCAAGAAAGCAGCTAAATGTTTATGCGTATTTTCTAACGCACCCAATGATTGATGGTGATAAGCAGTAGAGCTCACCTTTTTAATTTGTAGTAACTTGCACACCTCTGTCATGGTTTCCGACATGAACTCCGTGCCACGATCTGTTGCGATAGCTTTTGGCAAACCGTACCTAAGTATAAAATTATTAACAAAAGATCGTGCTACACTCACCGTATCTTTTCGTTGAATTGGATACGCTTCGACGTACTTGCTCAGCTCACATTGTAAACTTAAAATATAAACATTACCTTCTAAATCCTTATCTAGGGGCCCCACTAAGTCTAAATACACCTTTTCAAAGGAGCTAGTCGCTGTAGTCGTTATAACCATAGGTTCTATAATGTTTTTAGAATACTTATTCATCTGGCATTTTTGGCACTTGCTAACATACCTTCGTACATCGCTTTCTAGACCCGGCCAAAAATATTTACTTTTAATATTATTTATCATACGTCGTACTCCTGCGTGTCCACTCGTAGGAAGTACGTAATAGTCGTGTAGTATGTATGTCTTTTCGTCATTATCTAGGGTTCGTTTAACTCCTCTCAAAATATTTATGTGTGGTCCGGACCACTTCTCTCTATTTTTTATCTCATTTATTAATTCTTTAATAAATGTACTATTATATTGATTCTTTACAATGCATATTTCCTTCATATTTATATCGTTAATTCGGCTCGCGTGAAATGCGACATATAATTGGTGTCTATATATAAAGTTCTCTCTGCGTCTACATAAACAAAACATTCTTTTTCATAAGTTATATATGTTTTTGATATTTTATCTTTTTTTGTAAACTTTAACTCTACATAATCACTCGGCTTTCTTAATATCTCTGCGAATCTTGGTTGGCCAAACTTCGGTTCCGCAGTTATAATAGAAGACCTTGTGCTTTCTTTATTTTCCTGATCGATTTTAGCTTTTTGTGCTCTAGTCATTACCATCGTTACTTTTTCATTTAATGATTTTAATTCGTCCGAACTTATGGTCACCCTACTCAAAGCATCTGCCACTACGTTATCGTTTCCTTTTATATAAAACAACATTGTAATCGTATTCCTCTAATTGTAGTCTAAATTTTAAAAGTCTTGTAGAGGGATCCTTCATTCCAAATAGGTAAATAAGTGGTTTATGATCGGTCATTACGGTAAATTTTCTCCCATACAAATACGGTCTAAAATATTTTATACTCCAAACAATTGCTAAAAGTTCCTTCTGAAATTGTGGGATAATTATATTCTGCTTTATTTAGTGGCCTACTAGCATAGGCTACCGGCCTCATGTCTTTGTTGCATAAAACAGATCCTATTGCTATACCCGATGCGTCTGTCTGAAGGACAAATGTATTATCTTTAGAGAAATCCGGAAATTGAAAAATAGTGGGTGAAATTAATTGCCTTTTAAGATTTTCAAAACTTTTTTGACATTCATCGGTCCAAATAAATGGTTGATTTTTTCGACATAATTTATTTAACGGTAGTGTTATTTCTGAGAATGAAGGTATAAATTTCCTGTAATAATTGCAAAATGCCACGAATTGTCTGACCTCATCCGCGTTTTTTGGTACTGGATAATTTTGCAATACTGCAACCTTATCAGGGTCAGGTAACACACCACTAGCTGACACTATATGTCCTAAATTTAACAATTGTGTTTTCATGAAATCACACTTATGCGGGTTAAGTTTAAGGTTCATTTTTCTAAGTCGCTCAAACACATGTAACAAAATTTTATTGTGAATTTCGCGATTTCTGCCAAAGACTATAAGGTCATCGCAATATACGAAACACTGCCCATAAGTAAGTCCTGACATTACTCTGGAAAAAACACTAGGACTGATTTTCAACCCCATAGGTAAACGTTTCATTTGATATTGTCCCGTACTGGTACTGAAGCTAGTAATATTTCTACACTCGGGTTTTGTGCTGACTTGGTAAAATCCTTGGTGCAGGTCTAAATGGGTAAAATAAATACTTCCGGAAAGCGAATCTAGTATTTCGGTTATGTTTGGTAACGGAAATTTATCATCCTGGATCGAGTCATTAACCTTCCTGTAACCAACAACTAGACGCCATTTTTTATCACCCTCCGTTTTTTTAGGCACTAAGAGAACTGGACTATTCCACTCGCTATTTGCAGGTTCCATAATATCCTCATCGAGCATTTTCTGAACTTGTTTATTAATTTCTAACTTCAACGACTGCGGTAGCCGATAAGGCTTTACATACAAGGGTTTGGTATTCGGTTTCACTGTGATCGACTGCTCAGCGACATTCGCTGTAACTTATCGCCTTCTAAGAAAAAGATGTCAGCATACTTCGCGCAAATAATTTCGATTTGTTTTCTGTCATTGTTATTTAAATGAGTTAATTTTAATAGTGGTATTAACTTTTTTACACGTTCTACACCCTGTTCTGATTTATTAAATAAACATACATCATAATTTTCTAAATAGTCTAATTCGTCGTTACTTATCAAATCATTTTCAGATATATCTATTGAATTTTCACCGGTGTTTAATATTTTTATAGGGATTTTACCCCTTATTGGTTTTACAATACTTGCTGCCATGAATATATTTTCACCTAATTGCTCCGCGTGTATGACACAATCTTTGTATATATTTTTATTTATGTGAACATAATGTATTGATTCACAACGTGCCGGAGCAGTTAAATAACCATCCGACTGTACTTTATTGATATAACCAGTATGTATTAATAATTGTACAAGTTCTATTATTACATTGTAATGTAAGTCGGTTCGTAGGTACGTTTATGTTTGCGTTATAAGTTCTCAGAAAGTCTAGACCGATAATACCATCCGCTGCGCATGGCATGTTGTCGAATAAGCGTAACTTGTGACAAAATACGAAACCTGACTCTGACCGTAATGGAATGTATGAGAAACACTTTGATTCTACTTTGCCTCCTATTCCATGTATTATTGTACTTTCATTATACCTAACTGTACTACTTTTAACTATATGATTATTAATTATCGATATCGAAGCGCCAGTATCTAATAGAAATTTACACATTCTATTCCCTACGTATAAGTTGATGAAATCTAATCCTTTGCAAGTTAACGCGTAATTAGGCTGGAAAAAAACTGTTCTACATTTTCGTCATGCTGCTCACCTTTTGACTCCTGATTTTTCTGACTGTCGTCTTCTGAGGTATAATACATGTATCGCCTTGCACCTCTGGCACCCCTGTAAGTATTATTTCTTACATTTCCTCCGTTTGACCATGTGTAACCACGCTGGAAACTCCTGCCGCGACCATTGAAACCCTTGCCGCGACTGCCACGTGACTCAACCGCATATCTTGGCTGCATCTGGTTTCCTCTAAAATGTTGCTGGGACCAGCCACGATTATAATATCCTCGACTACGGTTAACTCTACGGTCATTGTAATATTGATTTCTATTCGTACCTCGTGAATATGAATACACAGCATCCTGCCCTGCTGTCCCAGGGCGCGCATCTTCCTCGTTCTCTGCTGCGCGTACCGCATCCTTGAGCTCCTTGTAGTCTTGGGCTGATATTACTGTGCTCAGTCGCCGGTTCCTCAGGCCATCTGCGAATCTTTTTATAACCATCTTCTCATTTATAGGACTTAGTATTGCACTCGCTTTTGCATTTCCGTCGGCTTGTGCTATAGTAAGCCCTAAATTTTCCATTGTATTTCCTTCTTGGGAATCTATCTTATATCTTAAAATTCTAGAATTAAACTCCTCTATACCTTCGCAAACTAAATCGAATGAATATCCAGATAACGCTGCAGTACGAACTTCTTCTTTATCAAGAGACCTTAAAATTAACTTATACTCATTATATAATGCTAATGCCTGTTCAAATTTTTGCTCTCCTAACTTTTCTTCACGCCTCTTAGGGCCTAACTTTCTTATATTTTCACATAACTTTTTTATATCTTTATATATAATACTGAACCTTTCCATTAAAGATCATATTCATTATCTTACCATATTTATTTTAAATCGAAACCTATCATATCCTAAACCAAAATGCACGAAATACGCGACACTTAATCCTATAGCCTTATTTTACCCTGTGTTTGGGCCACTCTCATATGCCCGATAGTCTAATGCGTACTATAGTTGTACCAATCATCAAAAATAAAACTGGTGATGCATCTGATGTAAACAACTATAGACCGATCTCTCTAGCCACAGTGGTCGCCAAAGTGCTGGACAGTCTGCTTGGTCAGCACCTGGATAAGCACGTCTCGTTAAACGACGCGCAGTTTGGTTTCCGGCCCGGGCTTTCCACCGAAAGTGCTATCCTGTGCCTCAAGCAGACTGTACAGTATTACACGAGTAGAAAGACGCCAGTCTATGCATGTTACCTTGATTTGTCGAAGGCGTTCGATCTTGTATCGTATGATATTCTATGGGGTAAATTAAGGGATGAAATTAGTCTACCTAAGGAGATAGTGTTATTATTTATGCATTGGTATGGCAAGCAAAAGAATTTTGTAAGATGGGCTGGCTCTCTCTCGGAGGAGTATGGGCTGGAATGCGGGGTGAGGCAGGGGGGGCTAACCTCTCTCAAGCTCTTCAGCCTGTACGTCAACCGGCTGATCGATGAGCTCAGCAGCACCGGCATAGGGTGTCATATAGATGGGGTTTGCGTGAATAACATCAATTACGCAGACGATATGGTGCTGCTGAGCCCATCGATTGGCGCGTTAAGAAGGCTCTTGAAAATTTGTGAGTCCTACGCGGCGGCTCATGGGCTCAAATACAACGCCAAAAAGAGTGAAATAATGATTTTTAGGCCGGACAACAAGCGATACTCATTCGTTCCGAATTTCACTCTAAGTGGTACAGCTCTAAACAAAGTCCAGCAATTTAAGTATTTGGGCCACTGGGTTACCGAGGACCTTAAGGACAGTGTGGATCTTGAAAGGGAGCGCAGAGCGCTGTCTGTCCGATGCAACATATTGTTGGCCCGCAGGTTTTCACGGTGTACGGGGGCTATCAAAATTGCACTTTTTAAAGCGTACTGTCAGTCCTTTTACACCTGCAGCCTGTGGGTTAACTATACGCAGCGGACATACAGCAATCTGCGCGTTCAATATAACAACGCGTTCCGGGTGCTGATGGGGTTGCCGCGCTGCTGCAGCGCCTCCGCGATGTTCGCGGCGGCTGACACAGACGGCTTTGCGGCCATCATGCGCAAACGGTGCGCATCTATCCTGCGCCGCACGCGCGACAGTCCCAACACCATCCTGCGCGCGCTGGCGGACCGGTGGGGCTCTCCGATGCTGGCTCGCTGGATACGGCTGCACGCAGTGATTGCCGCCATCATCGGGGAGTCCACCAGACAGGCCATTTTTCAACGAATTATTGTTACTAACACTAGATTGTAAGCTCGCAATTCTACTAACAAATATGGATGTAGTCTTAGGATGAATCTGAAATAAATGATTTATTATTATTATATTATTATTATAGCACTGCACTATTCACTTCACTTCACACCATTTCTTGTTCATCATTCCTGATTTCACCTTCTTGCTGTCTCCTATTCCCTCTGCCAGACAACCTTGCCTGAATACGCCGTACCATTTCGCGCCTCACCTCTCTTTTTATAATTCTTTGGCCATATTTTGCACATATCTTGATGAGGAAAATGATCATCAAAACGCCAATAATTCCAACGATGAATGACAGAAGGATTGTGGGCTCACGTCTGTCTGATGATGCTCCATTCGAGCCACCTGATGCTGTTTGTGCGATTACAACCTCGTCTTTAGAGTAACTTTTCCCCATCTTTAATATATTTTATAAAATCAAAATATTCTCCACAGTTTTATTTATTTATTTATTTATTAAATACTTTTTGCACATAATGTACAATGGCGGACTTAACGCCTTAGGCGTTCTCTACCAGTCTACCTTTGGGTGGTGGAGAGAAAGCATAGGTAGGTGCCAAGAAATTTAAAGAGACAGTATTACACATATACTTACATACATATGTTACAACACACATATAATTATTATTAATATATATATACATATATATAACTATATAAATATGTACACTACATATAATACTTATACTTACATATCAAGTAAAGTTTTCGATGCTTTTGCAGGCAATATGACTTTTACGTCTGTTTACCGCGATCAACCTTAATGCAATGTTATCCATGGCCGCTTGTATAAAATTATATAATATAATATCTTAATAATATAATATCTTTATTCAAATTAAAATTTTACAATTAATACTAAGGTACATAAAATCTTAATACATACAGCCTACGTTACATGTGTGCCTGAACTAGGTAATCCTGTGTTTCAGGCGTTCAGTGCTAGCTAAATCTAAAATAAACAGAAACTTTTTTATTACAATATAATTGTTAGATACATAGTATAAATGAATCTATAATAGAGATACAACTTTAAAAATACTAACTTAGTAGTTAAAGGGATCGGTGGTTCAGAAAAATCTTGTAAGGGTTCCGTCGATATTAAAATACATTCGCGTTTCAATAACGATATTAATTTCAACGTTTCATCGCTTATTGTGGAACGTATTACGGACACGTTACCTAGCGCTCACGTTGACGTGTCGTTACTCGCGCACCTCGAGACATTGCCGCTCGCTGATGCTCACTTTGCTCAGCCGGGTAATATCGATGTCTTGATCGGGGCTTCAGTTTTTCCGCACTTACTACTACCTAATGTTGAACGTAGTGAGCAATATAATTTACCTCCCGCTATTGAGACGGTATTTGGCTATGTAGTTATGGGTGCCGTACCTACGCTGCATAATACTCATTATACTACGTCTTGCTGTTCTGTTCTTCAAGAAAATAGTATTAATTCTCTTCTTAAGCGATTTTGGGAGCTTGAAGAGGTCTCCGCACCGCCCTCACTGAGCCGTAAGGATCTCGAGTATGAAGAACATTTCCGCGCTACCACTGTTCGCGACGATAGTGGTAGATATGTTGTAGCGTTGCCGTTCTGTGGCGACCCGTATTATTTAGGCGACTCGTACGCTGCTGCACTTAGGCGCTTTTACTGTTTAGAACGTAAACTCGACGCGTCGCTTAAATTACGCGGTGCATATAATGACGCTATGCGTGATTACATTAATAAAGGTTTTTTAAGCCCAGTTGTAAACGACGAGGGCAATTCTCTTCCCGCGTATTATATACCGCATCACGGCGTGGTTCGCAAAGATAAGACCTCCACTAAACTTCGTGTGGTTTTAGATGCTAGTTGCCGAACTACATCGGGTCAGTCGATCAATGACATTTTGCATGCCGGTCCTGATCTACAGGGTGATTTATTTAACATCTTAATTAAATTCCGTGTGGCGACGCGACGAATTTGCAAAATCATCAACTTGTTAGTTAGTCGTTAAGTCGCGCCGCCACGCTACACTTGATAATCCTCCGCGGTACGATACACACGTATTCATGTAACAGTAATAAAAGTATATATCGTTATTTCGGATTTAATTTATCGCCTAATAACCCACGACCAACTACAACACATAAACTCAAAAGTGGTGACCCCGACGTGATTTGTTGGTCGTGCTATTGGCCTTGGTTGAACTTAAAAGTGGACTTAAGTGAATTAAAAACTAAACATGCAGCAAGTGAGTTCGGACTCAGTGAAAAAACCTGTATACGTAACAATGCCAACATCAGCCCCTCAAGGAGAACCCGGAGAGTTATCAAGTGTCACCGGAGCAATGGTGAACGATCTAGCCGCGATCAGCATTAATACCAGACTTCCCGAATTTTGACCTCATATGCCACGGTTGTGGTTCGCCAAATTCGAGCACACTATAATGCCTCAGAAGACTAGTGATGACGCGAAATTTCATATGGCAGTATCCAAGCTCACACCCGACGCTCTCCAGCAGGCAAGTGATCTGATTTATAATACGCCGGCAACTAACAAATACCAGACCCTAAAGGACAGACTACTGCAAGTATACGAAGACTCCATTAACGCGCAATTTAAGAAATTAGTAAGCGAGCTCGATCTAGGCGCACAAAAACCATCCCAGCTATTAAGACGAATGAAAGACGTTGGTCGTAACATGCAGGTATCCAACGAAATACTCAAGAATTTGTGGATAAGTAGACTTCAAGCCACTATTAGAGCGGGTTTAGCGGTCACTCAGGAACAAGACTTAGAAAAATTGGCTGACATAGCCGATAATATTTTATTTATTTTTATTAAATTAAATTACAACGGCATACACCAATTACAGTAATTTAAAATTACAATATGTAGAAATACAAAATATACAAATTTAAAGAACACAGGAAACAACGTTAGAAGTATTTAGTAACAAGTTATTTATATTATAAATATTTATAGTAATTAATATATACATTAGTGCCATTAAACAACTCTTATATGACTAGTCAATAGTTTCACAGAACTTTAAGGATGCTGCTAGAATAGCGCACCATCTATCTACAAAGATATCACAATCGGGTTCGGTATCAAGCAGGGCATTGATTGCACTACGCATGCGACATAGTGGAGAATGAGCTCGAGAAACAGTGCGGCAGTGAGCTGCAGCAAGCAGCCTGTGCCGGCGGGATGGTCTATGGCGCAGATAATTCTCTGGTACATAGAGCTTGCACAATATATTGTGCAATTCCGGGGCATCTACAAAACTACGCAATATTTTTACAGCCATTATAATTTGAGTTCTGGTTCTACGTACTGAAAGAGAGTTGTAATCTAACATTCCTAATAAAAATTTGGTAGGGTATAAAAAGGGGTAATAACCATAGATTTTTTTGTACATGGCACGCAAAAATGCTTTTTGTACCTTCTCAATTAATAAAATATAGGAGGACTCATACGGAGTCCATATACAAGCAGCAGATTCTAACTTACTCCTTACGAGTGTATTGAACACCACTTTAATTATTTTAGGGTTATCAAAGTCGCGCGCATTGCGTAAGACGAACCCCAATCGCCTATAAGACTCAACAGCAAGGGTAGATATATGGTTGTGGAATGTAAGCGCACTGTCAAATATAACGCCAAGGTCTCTAATACTTGATACACGAGTCAAAGTACTGTCTCCTAATAAATATGTAAAGTAGTGGGGTTGCTGTTTGCGACTGAAGGTCATAACATAAGATTTGCTTGTATTGAAATACATTTTGTTCTTGATGCTCCATTGTTGCACACTATCAAGATCACTTTGAAGGAGTTCCTGAGAGGTTGTATCGTCAACTTCGATTACTAGTTTGAGATCATCAGCGTATAGAAGGCACTTAGAATGTTTGACAACACTAACAAGATCATTGATCATAATAAGGAATAAAAGCGGGCCAAGAATCGATCCTTGACTTACTCCGGAACGTGTGTGATAAGGCTCTGACAGGTAACAGCCATGACCAACAAACTGTTTCCGGTTCCGGAGATAGTTCGCGAAAAGTTGCAGAAGTTTTGGTTTTAGAAACTATCAACGTTGGCGAAGTAGCAGCAGTGGATAGCAGCAGTACATCGTTCATACCTACCCCGAAGACAGCCGTCGCAACTTTAGATACTCCAAGTACATCCGCATCATTTCCTATCTTGGAGATGTTATCCCAAATGAATAAACTCACGTTGGAAGTAGCTTCATTACGTACGGAAGTGCAAAATCGCGGACGTGCTCATCATCGTGGCCGAGGACGTTATTATCAAGGTCGCAGATATAACCGTTCCAGATCCAGATCTTCGACGAAAATTACACCAGACGACCCCAAATGGCTATGCTATTATCACCTTAAATTTAGAGATCAAGCACGGAACTGTGAGAAACCATGTAATTGGAATAAGCACCAGGGAAACTAAATGAGGTACGTTCGCAGGCGGACGACTACGTACCATCGACTAACCACCGCCTATGCGTCAAGGATATGCAAAACAACCTACATTTTTTGGTGGACACCGGCGCTAACATCTCAGTGATACCAGCCACACCCAAGGACAAAAAATCTGGTGAGTCAACCGAATACCGTTTATTTGCCGCGAACAGTAGTGAAATTCGTACTTATGGTGTGAAAACAGTAGTGTTAAATTTAAGGTTAAAACGAGCTTTTAAGTGGACATTTGTGATGTCGCCGACGTGTCTCAACCAATATTACCTGTCCTTACCTTTACGCTTTAAAAAGTGCAATTTTGATAGCCCCCGTACACCGTGAAAACCTGCGGGCCAACAATATGTTGCATCGGACAGACAGCGCTCTGCGCTCCCTTTCAAGATCCACACTGTCCTTAAGGTCCTCGGTAACCCAGTGGCCCAAATACTTAAATTGCTGGACTTTGTTTAGAGCTGTACCACTTAGAGTGAAATTCGGAACGAATGAGTATCGCTTGTTGTCCGGCCTAAAAATCATTATTTCACTCTTTTTGGCGTTGTATTTGAGCCCATGAGCCGCCGCGTAGGACTCACAAATTTTCAAGAGCCTTCTTAACGCGCCAATCGATGGGCTCAGCAGCACCATATCGTCTGCGTAATTGATGTTATTCACGCAAACCCCATCTATATGACACCCTATGCCGGTGCTGCTGAGCTCATCGATCAGCCGGTTGACGTACAGGCTGAAGAGCTTGAGAGAGGTTAGCCCCCCCTGCCTCACCCCGCATTCCAGCCCATACTCCTCCGAGAGAGAGCCAGCCCATCTTACAAAATTCTTTTGCTTGCCATACCAATGCATAAATAATAACACTATCTCCTTAGGTAGACTAATTTCATCCCTTAATTTACCCCATAGAATATCATACGATACAAGATCGAACGCCTTCGACAAATCAAGGTAACATGCATAGACTGGCGTCTTTCTACTCGTGTAATACTGTACAGTCTGCTTGAGGCACAGGATAGCACTTTCGGTGGAAAGCCCGGGCCGGAAACCAAACTGCGCGTCGTTTAACGAGACGTGCTTATCCAGGTGCTGACCAAGCAGACTGTCCAGCACTTTGGCGACCACTGTGGCTAGAGAGATCGGTCTATAGTTGTTTACATCAGATGCATCACCAGTTTTATTTTTGATGATTGGTACAACTATAGTACGCATTAGACTATCGGGCATATGAGAGTGGCCCAAACACAGGGTAAAATAAGGCTATAGGATTAAGTGTCGCGTATTTCGTGCATTTTGGTTTAGGATATGATAGGTTTCGATTTAAAATAAATATGGTAAGATAATGAATATGATCTTTAATGGAAAGGTTCAGTATTATATATAAAGATATAAAAAAGTTATGTGAAAATATAAGAAAGTTAGGCCCTAAGAGGCGTGAAGAAAAGTTAGGAGAGCAAAAATTTGAACAGGCATTAGCATTATATAATGAGTATAAGTTAATTTTAAGGTCTCTTGATAAAGAAGAAGTTCGTACTGCAGCGTTATCTGGATATTCATTCGATTTAGTTTGCGAAGGTATAGAGGAGTTTAATTCTAGAATTTTAAGATATAAGATAGATTCCCAAGAAGGAAATACAATGGAAAATTTAGGGCTTACTATAGCACAAGCCGACGGAAATGCAAAAGCGAGTGCAATACTAAGTCCTATAAATGAGAAGATGGTTATAAAAAGATTCGCAGATGGCCTGAGGAACCGGCGACTGAGCACAGTAATATCAGCCCAAGACTACAAGGAGCTCAAGGATGCGGTACGCGCAGCAGAGAACGAGGAAGATGCGCGCCCTGGGACAGCAGGGCAGGATGCTGTGTATTCATATTCACGAGGTACGAATAGAAATCAATATTACAATGACCGTAGAGTTAACCGTAGTCGAGGATATTATAATCGTGGCTGGTCCCAGCAACATTTTAGAGGAAACCAGATGCAGCCAAGATATGCGGTTGAGTCACGTGGCAGTCGCGGCAAGGGTTTCAATGGTCGCGGCAGGAGTTTCCAGCGTGGTTACACATGGTCAAACGGAGGAAATGTAAGAAATAATACTTACAGGGGTGCCAGAGGTGCAAGGCGATACATGTATTATACCTCAGAAGACGACAGTCAGAAAAATCAGGAGTCAAAAGGTGAGCAGCATGACGAAAATGTAGAACAGTTTTTTTCCAGCCTAATTACGCGTTAACTTGCAAAGGATTAGATTTCATCAACTTATACGTAGGGAATAGAATGTGTAAATTTCTATTAGATACTGGCGCTTCGATATCGATAATTAATAATCATATAGAATTCACAATAAAATTTTGTTACATGTGTTTGAGCGACTTAGAAAAATGAACCTTAAACTTAACCCGCATAAGTGTGATTTCATGAAAACACAATTGTTAAATTTAGTACATATAGTGTCAGCTAGTGGTGTGTTACCTGACCCTGATAAGGTTGCAGTATTGCAAAATTATCCAGTACCAAAAAACGCGGATGAGGTCAGACAATTCGTGGCATTTTGCAATTATTACAGGAAATTTATACCTTCATTCTCAGAAATAACACTACCGTTAAATAAATTATGTCGAAAAAATCAACCATTTATTTGGACCGATGAATGTCAAAAAAGTTTTGAAAATCTTAAAAGGCAATTAATTTCACCCACTATTTTTCAATTTCCGGATTTCTCTAAAGATAATACATTTGTCCTTCAGACAGACGCATCGGGTATAGCAATAGGATCTGTTTTATGCAACAAAGACATGAGGCCGGTAGCCTATGCTAGTAGGCCACTAAATAAAGCAGAATATAATTATCCCACAATTTCAGAAGGAACTTTTAGCAATTGTTTGGAGTATAAAATATTTTAGACCGTATTTGTATGGGAGAAAATTTACCGTAATGACCGATCATAAACCACTTATTTACCTATTTGGAATGAAGGATCCCTCTACAAGACTTTTAAAATTTAGACTACAATTAGAGGAATACGATTACAATGTTGTTTTATATAAAAGGAAACGATAACGTAGTGGCAGATGCTTTGAGTAGGGTGACCATAAGTTCGGACGAATTAAAATCATTAAATGAAAAAGTAACGATGGTAATGACTAGAGCACAAAAAGCTAAAATCGATCAGGAAAATAAAGAAAGCACAAGGTCTTCTAATATAACTGCAGAACCGAAGTTTGGCCAACCAAGATTCGCAGAGATATTAAGAAAGCCGAGTGATTATGTAGAGTTAAAGTTTACAAAAAAAGATAAAATATCAAAAACATATATAACTTATGAAAAAGAATGTTTTGTTTATGTAGACGCAGAGAGAACTTTATATATAGACACCAATTATATGTCGCATTTCACGCGAGCCGAATTAACGATATAAATATGAAGGAAATATGCATTGTAAAGAATCAATATAATAGTACATTTATTAAAGAATTAATAAATGAGATAAAAAATAGAGAGAAGTGGTCCGGACCACACATAAATATTTTGAGAGGAGTTAAACGAACCCTAGATAATGACGAAAAGACATACATACTACACGACTATTACGTACTTCCTACGAGTGGACACGCAGGAGTACGACGTATGATAAATAATATTAAAAGTAAATATTTTTGGCCGGGTCTAGAAAGCGATGTACGAAGGTATGTTAGCAAGTGCCAAAAATGCCAGATGAATAAGTATTCTAAAAACATTATAGAACCTATGGTTATAACGACTACAGCGACTAGCTCCTTTGAAAAGGTGTATTTAGACTTAGTGGGGCCCCTAGATAAGGATTTAGAAGGTAATGTTTATATTTTAAGTTTACAATGTGAGCTGAGCAAGTACGTCGAAGCGTATCCAATTCAACGAAAAGATACGGTGAGTGTAGCACGATCTTTTGTTAATAATTTTATACTTAGGTACGGTTTGCCAAAAGCTATCGCAACAGATCGTGGCACGGAGTTCATGTCGGAAACCATGACAGAGGTGTGCAAGTTACTACAAATTAAAAAGGTGAGCTCTACTGCTTATCACCATCAATCATTGGGTGCGTTAGAAAATACGCATAAACATTTAGCTGCTTTCTTGCGGACCCAATGTGATGGACATTTGGAGACTTGGAGCCAGTGGCTTCCGTTCTAGTGTTTCTCCTACAATACCACCATTCATACCGAAACCAAGTACACACCCTACGAACTAGTCTTTGGAAAACCATGCCATTTACCGAGTAATTTATCTAGTAATATAGTAGAACCTTTATACAATCCAGATAACTATGCACTAGAACTGAAATACAGATTACAATTAGCAAATAAAGAAGCACGAGAAAATTTAGTAAAGTCTAAAATAAAAAGGAAATGTTATTACGATCGCACGATCGCAGAAGTAATCCAGTTAAATACCAAAAGGGTGATTTGATATTGATAAAAAATGAGTCTAGTTAAAAAATTTATAAATTGTTTGATGGCCCATATCAGGTAATAAGTGAAAATGAGCCCAATGTAATAGTACTTAAGGTGAAAGATACGGTCTGTTCCCGGCACTTTTCCCGCTAGATGGCGCTGAAATCATTATTTTTAGTTTATTTCGTTTTATTTGAAATCGGAGCATTACTAAGTTGTAGAAGTAGTGTTCGCGACACTCGGTCATTACCTTTTGATGAACTTGATCATAATAATGCCTCAAAATCCACCCAATTTGACACAGAATCCCATAATAACATCTGTCATTGAATTTACAGTCTTTTACACACACATAGACGTATTCCCTACGTTTACAAAGTTTAACACTAGATGGCGTGTATTTAAGTGTATCTAAGTGGCTAAAACATTTTGTAGAAATACTCTACATATCCATAGGGGTAGGCAGAACGCCACCTACGATAAATTAAAACTAGTATTATTTTAGGAAAATAAAAGTTATATTTTAAGGCGTAAAACATTTAATTGATTAATAAAAAAAGGAAATAAATAATGTCAATAATATATATACAGTAAAATATAGTTTTATTTTATTACCTAAGTTTTTAGTAAAACAACAATCTAAATCTTTATTGGTATTATTTCACCTTTTAGGCCGGCAATACACGGACCGCTTGAAGCAGTCAGGGGCGACAGCTTCAAGCTGTCGACTGCACAGTGAACGGCAGAGTTCTATGGACGCACATACACGAACCGCTCGAGCAGATGCAACTGATTCGGGCGGTCGACAGCTTGAAGCTGTCGCCCCTGACTGCTTCAAGCGGTCCGTGTATTGCCGGCCTTATAGTAAATACAAATTAAAAGTTTTATACAATGATTATGTAGATTCTTAACAAACTACTACAAAAAATACAATTGAACAAAAATCATTTCTTCTTGTCTTCCACTGCTTCACAGGTGCTACAAAGAAAAAAAAGTTTACTTAGTATATTTGTTACTTTTTGATGGATATTATTTCTTATTCATTTCAATCTGTTATTTACCATCAATCTCCAAAGCTGCTCCAAAATGAAATTTTATTCCATGCTCGAATTTCCAACTGATATTGATGTTGAAGGATTACGTTTCACTAGAATAACATAATAACTTATTAATTGATAAAACTTATAATCTCTCGTAATCTTTGGTCTCTCGCCATTAAAACTAGTATTATGAATTTCCACATTTGCCGAATACATAAAAAAAATTGAAGCTTGATAAAGAAATACTTACCATCTGGACTGCCAGCTAAACATCCAAATTCTTCATCAATAAAAAGACCTGAAGGCCTCACAAATGTATTATATTGTTGCATGAACATACTTTTTGCCACATTCTCATTTTGCTGCCCATATAACATGTCTTTTGTACAAAAAATATTTTTATATAGAATATCCTTTACATGATTGTGACATGGAGTGGTAATACGGCGTTTGCAAATCTGTAAACATAAAGGTCCAGATAAAATAAATGTATGTTATGGATAATTTTTAAATTCAGCCTTGTCTACATAGGTATTCAATAAAGTACTGCTAGAAATGTATATTTGTATATTCATTTCTGCTAACATAATTATACCACACAACTAACCATTCCAAATTGACTGGCAGTCAAACGGTCACACCTATGAATAGTATATAAATCATTTTCATGCTGCCCTACTGTAGACATTTCAATCAAAGCTATATCTTCTGGTGACTTTTGGAATTCTGCTAACCGTTCTTCACACTGTATTCTCAATTGTCCTTCGTCAATATCCATTGGATCACAAGCTTCAGGTCCATAATGCTTGTCCGGTTGGGTTTTCTCCTTTGGCGCATACAATCGTTTGCGTGTCGACGATTGCTGTCGTATTCTGCTTTGTTCCTTTCGAATTAGGTATTTTTTAAAATATGTCCCTGGGCTCTGTGTGGTCTGTTTTTTCCATGCAGTTTCATGCCATTTGTGTCCAGTAGCAAGTGATAATCCTGAAACACAATATTTTTTTACTAGAAAATATCAATAAAGTATAAATAGATGATTATACTTATACATATGAAACAATATGAACATGAAAACTGTTGGAGTAGGCACGTCTGTAGTTCACTATCTGATCTGAGGGGGGTGAGTGCACTATGTTATATTCCAAAGAATTAGTAACAATATTTGTGAAGTATGCATTTCTTACTGGTACTGACTGTTTATATTTACCTGCCACATGAACACGTCGCTGGTAAGAACCCCCTCTTCCTAAACTAATTCGTTTTCCACAGTTGTATTTATTTATTACACTCATAAAGTTTTCTGCCACATTTGTCGTCTCATTTGCCAAACGGCCTGCCTTCAAAGCAATTTTTTCATTGGCTGCATAAATCAGAGCCCACACTCTGGAGCAGTCTTTTTCAGACTTTCTACGACATTTTCTTCTTTCTTTTCACTTCCAAGTGCAGATGTTTTACAGTAATAATCCTTGCAGTTTTCATGTACTCCAAATACATGCAGCGGACCATTTCTCAAATCTGCAGCCATAGCATCATTCTCACTGCTACACATTATAATTTTCCGTGCCACTAGTGTAAGCTTCATCACTTTGGGCTAATATTTCGTCCATAAAGTGGCAACTTAGTGTTGGACAAGATCTAAAAAATATAAATAAATACATATAGAAAATGCTTTACTGACCTTGAAGCGACTGTTAAAATTTGATTTATTTATTTACCTTGTAGAGTGCACTGGTATAGTTTTTGATTACATGATTCTTGCATTCAATTTTTTTTATCATGTTCCCGTATGACACTTTCTCTTTCAAGTTTGCAAACACAGAAGAATCTCCGTCTCCAATAAAACTCAAATAGCGAAGTTGATGTATTTCTACACTCTTTTGAAAGCCCTCCACAATAATTTGAGATTCCATTGCTGTAGACGGTCCAGTAAAATTTTTGCAGCAATTATGTGCTTTCATATCCATGTTTCTTCTCTTATAATATTGACAAGTATAACAATATTTGTTTCGAACACCAAGAAACAGACATTTCTTAGTTTCTTTACCAATAATGCAGGCCTGAAAATGAAAACATAAAACACCTTTTAAATATTACACATAATAAAAAAGTCTTATAGAACCAAATTTGTGTTTAGTAAAATATTTTCTTACCATACCAGATGATGAATCAAAGTTATGCCCGTATGACCTTTTCAACCATCCTCCATCTACATATACAGTAACAAATGGAACTCCGTCTGAAGACACATGACCTTTTTCAATAGCAATTGATCTTTCTTGTTCACCAGCAGTTTTAATTTCCTCTGTTAGATGTTCAAACCACCCACTGCCTAATTTTTTTTCGACACGACGAAATTTATTGGGTGACATTGTTGGAATATCCATGAGACTTGTTATGTGGGCTGCTTGAGTGTAATAGCTACCAGAAGTCACAGTTGCCCACACAAATGCAGTGTTTATTTTGTTACTGCTCTCCGTACAGTGCTTCCATGCCTTACCACACATACTGCACTTAAAAATTAATTCACTTCGAAATCCATCACACCTCTCACTAACAAAATCAATTTGTGAAGATTCACACATATTTCGGTGTCTTTCCAAAAGGAATGCCCACTCAATTACATGCTTCAGGTCCACAATGCGATACCCAGATATCGCAGATAAACATTTATTTGGAACAGCTTCCACAGTCAATTTAAATGAATCTGTTTCAGGATCGGCTTGTGGCCAATTAATCTCTAAAGGTTCAATCGCAGGTTCAGCTTTCACTGTGCTAGTACTAGGTGCACTATAGGTGGCCTCTAAGCGGATTTTTGGTTTTACACGCGCGTATGTTCTTGGTTGTGTATTCTGGGTACTGAAAGAAACAAATCAAAATGTAATGACCATAATTATATGTGCCCCACAACGAAATGTACAGTTACTCTTGAGCAACAAGTAGAATATATCACGCTTATTTGATACATACGCTAAATAATTATCTACGACGATTTCTTCATTCACTGGGTTTTTCTTATTTTCAGAACGCCAAACTTTCGTACGGCTGTAAAACGATTTACGAATGTAAGTTTTTGTCAACAGAAACCTATACATCAGCCACTCAAATTACTTTTAGGCCCTTTTCGGTAATATTTGTTATTCTAAAATGAACAAAGACATGTTGTCAAAGTTCATAATTGCGTAATTAGTAATAACGTTTAATTCTCTTTCCATATTGGCTTTAGTATAGGTAGGTAGGTGGAGTGTAGCAAAGGGTGTGCAAGGTTTTTGGGTCTTATAAATTTTTTCAAGTCCCAAAAACCTTGCACACCCTTTGCTACACTCCAATATATATAATAATATGTTTACCTCTCTTCATCGTAAAATTGTCTCAGTCCACCTCGAACTCGTTTCAAAGATTTGCGCGGCCCCGAATATACGTGTCGTCTGAACGCCTTCTTGCTAGTTGCGGTGTACATTGTAGACGTAATCTAAATCTGAAATATAGAAAAACAAATGAAAAACAAAAGAATATGTTACTTTTATAAACAGTATTTGAATAAAATCGAATAGAATCGTCCTTCACAACCATTGAGCAGTGAGTAAAGTCCGTGTCTGTCAAAAGTTTAAAAAAATTTCAACTCAACGACTCAACAGCACAGACGTTTTACGCGGGAAGTTACAACTCATGCAGATTATTCTTTATTGCGTTCAAATTTCAGAACGCTCAACACATCCTAAAATAATAGAACAATAAAATGTACAGTCAAATTTTACTTATCTTTATATTCCCGGTAGGATATTGGTCGACGAATTAAAACAATAAAAATCTGATTAGATTATGTTATTTATTTATACACAATAAATGACGTCTATTTGATGTAAGTAACTCAATTATTTGTTGTTTCTGAACGCAACACACCGTCACGGTAATATTATCATACAGTAGTGTAACTCGGCCGCATGATAGAAATAAATGCCTACAGCCGCGCGGTACGTAAACATGCGTTAGGGCTGCCCGTCTCCAACATTTTAATTATATTTGCCTACTTTCTGTTTCTATTTAGTTTTGTGATTGTAAATATCCTTTTTATATAAATAAATTCAATACTTTGTATATTGTATAGGAAGTGTTCAATAAAAATGCGTGTTGTTTTTTTATTGGTAGATTTAATTAAAAAAACATGTTTTTGTTTGAAAAACAAATCGGGCTTATA
The DNA here is from genome assembly GCA_905475315.1 of Autographa pulchrina. Taxonomy (NCBI): domain Eukaryota; kingdom Metazoa; phylum Arthropoda; class Insecta; order Lepidoptera; family Noctuidae; genus Autographa; species Autographa pulchrina. The sequence goes on along the minus strand of FR997761.1, from coordinate 13,980,423 downwards.
AATTTGCGACCGAAAAATATTTGCGCCTCGACTGAGTCGTACGAAATGCTTTATTGTTAAATTTTAAAGTATAATAAATCCGCATTCTTTATATAAAGCTTAATTAAAAATGCGTTATTGACGAATTCATACAACCAAAAACAGCACAATATTTCCTACTCGTCATATTAACTGATTTTTAGAGAAAAAATCGCGCGGTTATTGTTAAAAAAAAACACACCGTCCGTTCGACACTGCGGTACAGCCGTGACTGTCTGCGACCCGAGCGCACCCCGAGATCGAGCGCGTAGGTATAGCTCGCGTTCCGTCCGTTTGTATGAAGTTGGAGTACTGTATTATAGTATTACCGTGACACCGTGCTGCGAGACACGCGTCTGACGTGACCAGCTATCAAACTAATGTATTGTTTGATGTTTCATGTTTGTCTGTTTGTAATATGCATACAAAGTATTCTTTACCTGGTAAAAACATATCCCACGATTGCTTTTTCACGAAATTTAATGTTGTGGTTACTTTGGTGACTTACCGAATAATTTATCTTATCTTATCTTATCTATTTAATTTATGGATGACCATAACATATACATAATGACAACATCGACACGTAAGTAGGTAATTAGTATTGTAACGAGATTGCAGCGTCTAAAACCCAACTCACGGGCCAACTTGCTGTTTCTAATACTTACCGTCGACATATACCTAGGTAATTTTATTTTACAATAAAATTGCGTATTTCAAATAATTAATAAAATTATTATACCAATAATAAATTGCAATAATTATATTCAATTGGAATCAAATACATAAGTACCTACTAGACATATTGCAATTTGAATCAATGAAAATAGCACACAAAATATAACACGCAACAAATTCCGCGCGCAAATCCTAGTGCATCAACATTACGAGCAACAAATTGAAAATGTACATTCGAATCATAGTCAAACTAGCTCGCAACGTCGCGTCGCCGCGCCGCCGTCAAGGTCAAGATTACAGAAGAACGGCAACGCTGCATATTTTACATACGATAATGATATTTTAAATGTTGCCACACAACAATAATAATTATGTAATAAAATTGTTTACATTGCCATCTAAGGTCGTCAGTTTTATGTGTTTTTTTGAAACGTAGGAAATAAAATAAATCAATTATTGTACTTATTATATTGTTTTATCAGAATTATAATATCGCCTGCACGCCATCTATCGCTTCCATTTTTAAACTATAACAAACATGGCGCTTAGTTTGCTTGTCAAAACAAACCCACACATGTAAAGAAGTGTCAATTTTGTCTGAATTTCATGATTGTTTTTCTCAGTAATTAGTATAAGTTATTTCCTAAAAAGTTAAGATGCGAGCATATTTGATTGTAGAAAAGTGATAAAATGATTCGTTTTAAACAAAGAGTGTCTATTTTTAGCGTATAATCCCTACAAACATTGTATGGACGGTCGATCGGAGCATCCACCTTAAGAACGGTAAAAATGAGACTGTCCACAAAAACCGAACAAAACCACATGCAAACTAGTTTAGTAACAGCATTAACTATAATAACATTGTTGTAACATTATCCATACGATAAGCAAGTGGACAATATTATAACATAACAGATAACAGATTGTAGAAGTAGTTAGAAGTAGCATTACGTAATTTAAGCGTCAACTCATAAATGACAAATGTTTGTCTCAAAGTTTAAGTATAAAAAAAAAACATTGTTTATGATTTTTTTTATTTTTATATAACCCCGTAGATGTAGTGGTGTTAGTTATTAAGTATGAGTGTAATGTAAAACAGTCATTAAATGTCTCTTGAGCTGACTACACGCCTATTCATTTATCGCTCCGTTCCCGCCACATTACAGTTGCATCGAGGAAACTGTTGCTTATGGAGGAGGATCTGTAATGGTCTGGGGCGGCATATCACTAACCGCACAAACAGCGTTAGTGTTCGCGACGAAGCGTCACCAAAATGATATTAAGTGTTTTATAAGAGTACCCACATACGTGGTGATAAAAGTTGTTAAATGTGTTTTATATATGATTACCCACATATGTAGGCGTAATGTTATTAAGTGTTTTATATACGTATCCACCTATTTAGGCGATATAAACAAAGATTATAATAATAATAATAATAATAATCTTTATTTACTAAAAGAACACGAACTGTTCACAAATCAAAAATTCAATTATAATATTTACAAACATTGTAACCTCTGCTCCCAAACTAGGTATTCCTGTATTTTGGGAGTCAGTGATCCTCCGTAGTAAATAAGTTTTACAATTTTCAGGTAGGCATTCTAATAGTTGACATAAAAATTAAAAAGTTTTAAAAAGAAAACAAGGAAAAAATAATAAACTAATTACATAAAAAAACAAAATGGTGTGTTTGGTTATGTAAGGTTGTGTGTGAAGGTTGTGTGCGAAGGTTGTGTGTGAAGGTTGTGTGTGAAGGTTGTGTGTGTAGTGGTGAGGGTGTATTAGGGTGTGTGTGTATGTGTGTGTCTGTTATGTGGGATGTGTGAGGTTGAAATTGTGAAAATTTTTGAGGCGCATTAGATCATCCTGAGTAGCAAATTTTCCGTATCTGTATAGCTTAGTGTTTGAAGCCATCCAGTTATTTTCTGTTTGACTTCTCTTGTACATAACGGATATATATTATTGATTTTATTAACTTTATTATAAATTCGTGAGCTCATCACAGTGTATTGGCGACCAGCTGAGGCTGTGTTATGTGGTGCAATGTTACACACTGGTTTCAGTGTTCGATTTTTCTTTGCCCATACAGCGTCATAAGTGATTGAGTTGTGCTTCCTTAAAATAGTGCGAAGAATGTAGAGCTGCCTAACTGTGAGAACTTTACATTCGCTATAAAGGTCATTTGTAGAATATCTAAATGGTTTCCTTGTCATAACCTTTAATACTGCTCGTTGTGCTCTCTCCAATTCCAAGAAGGCAGTTTTGGACGCTCCACCCCAGGCAGTCACACAATAGCTCAGAAGAGACTGGCATAGAGCAACGTAGACTAATTTTAGAATGTCACTGTCAGCAGATAGACGTAAGTTCTTAAATATATAGATTAATTTTCTTATTCTCGATGTGAGTTTCTCAATATGAGCTTGCCAACTGAGTCTACAATCAATCACAACACCAAGATAATTGATCTCAGTTGATCTGGACAGTGATAAGCAGAGGCAGCTATTATTTTTTGAGCAGGTAGAGCAAGTATGTATTTTTAAGTCAAACGAAGGCGATGGGCAATGTGTAATTTTATTTCCAAATGTTATAAACTTCGTTTTTTCTATATTGAGTGTTAATAAATTACAATGTAGCCAGTTCATTACGATTTTCAAACTATCTTTGGCAAATAAATTAGCCTCTGACCAATCTCTACCTGATATAATTAACGCAGTATCATCTGCATAAACAAATATTTCGCAATTATTAATTTTTAGCTGGCACAGATGGTTAACATAAATTTGAAAGAGAGTTGGCCCCAATATACTGCCTTGCGGTACCCCGTATTGTAAGCATTCCTCATCACTTGTGTTATCCCCTATTTTAACACATTGTTTGCGATCCGTTAAATAATCCCTGAATATATTTAACATAGTTCCTCTAACTCCAACTTCTTCTAATTTGGAAATCAGTATAGGGACAGACACGCTGTCAAAAGCCTTAGTTAAATCGAGAAATATACCTATACATTTGTGTTTTTTTTGTTTTTTTTGTGTTTTTTTTGAGATTATAAGTGAAAATAGTGATTTGTGATATTTATAAGTAAATAGTGTCTATGTAACAGTCAAGATAACGCTTTCAAATGTAAACCGTAAGTACGATCCGTTTAAACCCTAATTTTGTCAGTTAAACGTTAAAATAATATATAAGTGTTACATAGGCACCAAGTTTTAGTCTAAACCTAACTTGTTATTAATATTCCATGTTGATAGTTTGTGTATTAGCGATAAGAGTGATGAAATAAACATTATTTTTTTACGGTGTATCATTTCGAGGTAAATAGCCTTTACTGAATATGTAATAATTAAAATAGTATATCTAGTTAGTACGATATCTCCCATTTATATAACAGTTTGTTTCATTAAAATATATTAAATAGTTTCGGAGATATAGTAAAAACAAAAGTTTGTTTACATTAATTTATAACATTTTTTGACTTCTAACTGTAATAATTTTTTATTGAATTATGATTAATTAAAACTAATTACATATCCAGATAGGGCATAAAAAGGGCTTTCTATCGATATATAAGGTGCTATAAAAATATCTGCCACAGCTTTAATGGGAGGTAGTATTATTTAATACTGATTACAGTTTTCATTCACAGAAAAGATGGAAAGAGATAGCAGTTATTTTCATTGACGAAGCGTCACATTGCGCGTAATTTGTGAACCACGTTACGCAGAATAGAGTCAATGTTAATTTAACTATTTTTACACGATTGCCCAAAAAGGAGTGTTATGTTTTCAGGGTTCATGTATGTATGTATGTATGTATGTATGTTTGTGAGTTTCTTTATTCCACCATAACTTCTAAAAGGCTTGACCGATTTCAATGTTTGTGGTATCATTAGAAGCTTTGAGTTATGCCGAGTGACATAGGCTATGTGGACATTAAAAAATGGTCAAGTGTGAGTCGCAATCGCCTGCAAAGGGTTCCGAACGATTTTTTTTTTGCGCAATATTGGTCATTATGTTACTAAAAGGTATGAAATAAAAAACTAATAATTAAAAAAATTAAAAAACACGCCTGCCATGACAAAAAAGTGAACTAAAAAATTAATAAAAACAAGTCAAATATTTGCAGTCGGGGGACGGTTACTTAGAACAATATTCATTACAGGGGCCCCGACTGCAAATATTTGACTTGTTTTTATTAATTTTTTAGTTCACTTTTTTGTCATGGCAGGCGTGTTTTTTAATTTTTTTAATTATTAGTTTTTTATATTTTCTCAAATTTAGTTAACTGTTCCGGGGTACGAAAGTTCTTCACTATTGTAATCTATAAACACAATACTACCTCCCATTAAAGCCGTGGCAGATGTTTTTATAGCACCTTATATAGCTTTAATACAGTATCATTTGTAAACATAGAAAGAAAGTAAGAAATGTCATAAGTGCGTAATAAAAATGTCAGTAAATAAAGTGCAAAACAGGAGACGGTTTCGCGGCTCTCGTGTCGGTAAAGTTCCGAGGTACCTAAGCGCACGAGGTCGCAAGGCTAATCGTAGTCATCGGCACCCGCGAATAATCCTTCAAGCTTCAAATAGTCAAGAAGCCGCCTCCTGAACAGTTATGAAGAATAAATAGGTGTTTTATTTCCACGGCAACGTTCCTTTCCACGCTACATGTACAAGATTCATCGGACCTATTATCACTCGCTCATCCGGAACCTATGGGTGCAGGACGTCAGCGTCTCTTTAGCAATAGCCACATACTCATACACGCTTCGAGCTACGCCCGTCTGGCACATCTGCTGGTCCTTCGAGCCGGATCCGCTAGTGATAATATCAAGATTGAAGACTGTTAACGAAGTGAAGACATCGTTTCAAGCATGCCGGTTACGAGATCGCAAGGAAGAGCGCCTGAAGCCTGGACAGTCGATGTCTGCGGTGAACACAGCGCGCCCGCTGTCCGCCATCAACTACCACCACGGTCACCGTCTACCATGGATGAAGCCGAGCCGCCACGGCCCCCGCCTACACGGAGGCAAGAAGAAACCCCTGCGTCGACATCGAAACAGACACAAGCCACAGCGCCGTCGAGCGACAGGAGGGTTACCCCCGTACCCGCACCATAGAAGACGACTCGGATCGAACAGTGAAGCCAGCATACAAGACGGATCGCCGCGCCGTACCGATGACTACCCGGGGTGACGCCCGTACCGAACAGACAAGACCGCCGTCGTCGACGGTATCGACAAGAAAAATCAGAAAAGCTCGTGAAGAGTTATTGAAAGTCAAGTTGGAGCTCGCACAGATAGCACTTCAGAGGGCCGAGGAAGAATCGGACGACGATTATTTGGACGAGCGAGGCTCCAACGATGAATATGTGCGTTCCTGGCTAGAAGAAGCACCGGAACCACAGCCGAAGGAGGACGACGCCGCAGAGAGAGGCATCCGACATACGGGCAACACGCTACCACCTCCCCCTGTGGACATAGACAGTGAGGACCTCCAACAAGAAGCACCGCCGTCATCCAACCAAGTGGATGAGAAGAAAAATGAAACCGTTACGAAGAATGACGTCACGTCAATCAAGAAAAATGAAAATAGAGAAGGTGATTCGCTCCAACCGTTCATAACGGAGCTCACCTCAGCCATCGCTTCGCTTGCCAATAAGAAGAATAATGAAGAAAAGTGGATGCCGCACAACCCCGCTGCGTCCAAGGTCATCATGACGCTACCCAACTTCAGTGGGTCGCATACAGAATGGTTATCGTTTCGTGCCATATACGAAACGACGCGAGGATACTTCAACGACGTGGAGAATACCGCAAGATTAAGAAGGAGCCTGCGAGGAAGAGCACTCGACACAGTCAGTTCGGAGCTCATCGGACACGCTAGACCAGATGACATCATGAAAGAACTGGAGCTGCAGTTTGGCCGTCCAGATTCAATAGCTCAAGCTGAGACAGAGAGACTGCGAGGACTACCACGCTGCAGTGAAGCCCCTAGAGACATATGCACGTTCGCGAGCCGAGTCAGAAGCGGAGTTGTGACCCTACGTGCACTGAAGAAAGAACACTATCTCATCAATGCAGAACTAATGTATTTCTCGACGAAACAGGTCGGGGCGGTAGTGAAAAATATGAGTAGAGGTAAATCACCCGGACAGGATGGACTCAGCATCGAGCATTTTAAGTATGCTGGTATTCACCTGCCGAGGGTCCTGTCCCTGTTTTATTCAATGTGCATTAGTCACTCGTACCTACCGGCAGAACTAATGAGAACGATTGTGGTACCGATTTTCAAAAACAGGACTGGGGATATCTCGAACAGGGAAAACTACCGACCAATCTCTCTTGCAACTACCATTGCTAAAATATTGGACAGTATGCTTGATTCGTGCTTGGAAAAACATCTTGACTTGCACGACTCACAGTTTGGGTTTCAACCTGGGCTGTCCACTGAAAGTGCAATCCTAAGTCTCAAGAATACTGTTCAATATTATATACAGGGTGGGGAGGACAATATGATCATAAATTAAACTTCGTATAAGTCATGATATTCCCAACCGTCACACAAAAAATCAAATGAATATATCCAGTAGTTTAGCCACAGGAAATTATTTTTCAGTTTAAGTATTTTCTACATGATGTATTTGTAAACAGCTGAGCGCGCTACAAGTTAACGACACACGTTGCCAGCTCGCTACTTTAAAAACCTATTTTCTCAAAATAAGAGTCATAAAGAGTCATAAATAATAAAAAATGCATGCGAAAGTTATTACCATAGTATAAAGAGAGGGGCAGTAAGTTATCTTCATACAAACGCACCGCGCGTGGCTTGTATGTGTGCGCCATAGTACCTATGCGTCGTCGCACGCACACTAAACAAATTCTCGACCCGTTTCTCAGTGCGCCAGTCGGGGCTAACACCGCACGAAGTTCGCGCGTCACGGCTTTTCGGCACCGCTAAACGAATGAAAAATGACTGATAATTGTATATAAATAATATTATTATAATAATATTAATATTATTATAATAATAATAATATTATTATAAATAATACTGCTCTAAATCTTGAATACATTTCTGTATTTGTTAGGAAAATCATTGATAAACTAAAATCAACAATAATCATTGTTAAATTAGTTATACAGAGATGTGTTATCTTTGGCAAGGGCCGGGTTTTAAACTAATGAATTGATGGCAGTAGATTAGTAAAAGGTTTCATCATCGTTTAGGTAAAACCGACCTCACAAACCCTGTACCCAGACAATTAAGAAAAAAATACAACTTCCCGACCCTTGCCAATTTATAAGCACTGAATTAAAATTTAGCTAAAAGTGACAACCCTGAGACAGTAGGCAATTATATCGCGGATTGGGCCGGAGATAGCCTACTTCTTCTCTCTTTATACTATGTTATTACTATCCTGTTACGCACTCATGTCAATCGCAAAATATGTATGTGCGAAAGAGATAGGTAAATTGCTTGTTTCTACTTTGCTTACACTTTGTCGACGTGTCTAGGTTATAGGTTACGCGGTCAGTGTTTCACCGGACCTCCTTCCTGCTGTGACGCGTTTTGTTTTCCTCTGGAATTTCGGATGCGCCCGCGCCCGTTTGAAGTCGCGGCGCGAGTGTTATCGTATCTTTGTCACGGTAATATTATCATACAGTAGTGTAACTCGGCCGCATGATAGAAATAAATGCCTACAGCCGCACGGTACGTAAACATGCGTTAGGGCTGCCCGTCTCCAGCATTTTAATTACATTTGCCTTATTTCTGTTTCTATTTAGTTTTGTGATTGTAAATATCCTTTTTATATAAATAAATGAAATACTTTGTATATTGAATAGGAAGTGTTCAATAAAAATACGTGTTGTTTTTTGATTGGTAGATTTAATTAAAAAAACATGTTTTTGTTTGAAAAACAAATCGGGCTTATAAATTTGCGACCGAAAAATATTTGCGCCTCGACTGAGTCGTACGAAATGCTTTATTGTTAAATTTTAAAGTATAATAAATCCGCATTCTTATATAAAGCTTAATTAAAAATTGTTTTGGGAAATTCATACAACCAAAAACAGCACAATATTTCCTACTCGTCATATTAACTGACTTTTAGAGAAAAAATCGCGCGGTTATTGTTAAAAAAACAACACACCGTCCGTTCGACACTGCGGTACAGCCGTGACTGCCAGCGCCCCGAGCGCAACCCGAGATCGAGCGCGTAGGTATAGCTCGCGTTTCGTCCGTTTGTATGAAGTTGGAGTACTGTATTATAATATTACCGTGTCTTTGTTGTTGTGTTGTGTTGTGCGAAATTTGACGCTTTGTTTTAATAGTGACAGGACACATAAACGTATTATAGGTACTGTGACGTGCGGGTATTCGGAAAAATAAAGATTATAGTGTGACGCCGGACGCACGGGGTGACACTTGCCACTGGCAAGTGTCACATTACATAATAATACTATCAATAGTATCGATAGTATCATTTTTTTTTAAGTAATTCTATCGATACTATCGATATTATCGGTACTATCGTTGAATAAGATCAAAAAACTATCGACACTATCGATTGTGTGTATAACTATCAATAGTATGATAGTTACCGATAGTTTGAGCTATCGATACTATCAATACTATCGATAGTATTTAATCTTAAACGTTCGCTGGTCTTCAATAGTATCGATACTATCGATAGTATTGATACTATCGGAGCGAATACTATCGATACTATCGATACTATTTTTATGAATCAATACTATTGACCTATATCATACTATCGATAGTATCGATACTACCGATAACATCGATATTATCGATAGGCTATCGATACTATTGATATGACGTCAGCTATCGATAGACTATCGACAGTTTAGCGATAGTCCACTATCGATAAGCAACACTACTTGCCAGCTGTCGGTCGTACCGTGCGGACGTGCTATCACGACTACTAAATTACTGTTGTTTTGTTTACTTGAACCACCTAATCACTTACCTACCCCAGTGACAGTGGACGTCACACGTGGCGACGAGTCTTTGGGTAAGTGTTTAAATTTTCACTAAAGGGAAAAGATAGAAGGTTCAGGTCCGTGCAGTCTATGAAGATCTGCAAATAAGAATTTATTGGTGTTTCGCTATGTGTGGTGTACCGTGGTACCGGTTTGTTAAAGTAACCACATGTTAAAATCGGTCACATTGTATACATTTTCATGTTTACGTGCGTACCTTTAGCTTATCCCGTTACAAGCCTTGTGGTATTATATTATTTTGGTAATCCAAATACCTAGTACCTATATAGTACCTGGTATTCTAAATGATAACTAAGTAACAAACTGTAAGGAATATTTTGGCCTTTTTTGAACTTTTATAATTAGAACTCACTTCATACATTGTTGTATAACCTTATTACCAACGTCAATAACATAATTGATGTAGGTACTTACGTATACAAATAATAAACCGGTAGGCACGCGAATGTTTCACCTAGCGGTATTTTATTGTTTATTGTTGTACTGCGCGAGTTCTTGCACTGTACGATGAACCACTCGTTATCTTTTCGCCGAGTAGTAAGTCTATAAGACTGGTACTAATAACCAAAACTAATAATAATATATTTGCATTTGTGACCTTCGATGAGCCAAAACAAATGGAATTATTACAATCATTATAATTATTATTATGATCCTAAAATAAAAACAACAAGGTTAATCAATATGCTATTTATTTACAAGTAGTAAATTGACAATGTCAATTGGTACTAACATGAGGTGATGATGTCACCGACTTATCCGCGAACCGATGCCAGGAATGGTTCCCATTTTGCAATAAACTAAACAATTACTTTAGAATTATTCATTGACAAATGTCACAGTTATGCGTTTATTCCTTATAATAATTTAATGTTTATGAGTTAGTTTTATTTTAAAATATTGTAACTTATTAATACTGCAATAAATAACACATACAATGACTGTGTGTTGGCACAAGGAATAAAATAAAACACGTAGACTGTTTTTCATAGTCGTATTATACTTGAGGCAATGGTTCAAATTATTGCCATTCGCGGATGGGTAGGTGCATGTACAATACTCCATACTAAACTGACAGGGTCAGTTGGTGTTATTATAATTAGACACTAGTAGTAACTGGTGATGCAGTGATACTAAAACAATTTTGACACTAGTAGTAACTGACGATGTCAGTGGTACTAAAACAATTTTGACATTAGTAGTAACTGACAATGTCAGTGGTACTAACGATAGATCTCTGTCGCAGGTCGCCCTAAAATGTCCCAAATACCACCTCTCGAGACATTCGATTGCGAAGGCGAACCTGTTTCTGTGGGTTTGCGCTGGGAAAAGTGGAAGCGAGGACTAGGCATTTTCCTGCTTGCATCAAATATAACCGATTCTGAAAAGAAAAGGGCTACTTTACTTCACTTAGGGGGTCTGACGCTCCAAGAAATATATTACAATATACCAGATGATGAAGAGGCAGGAGGCGATAGTGACACATACGAATTGGCCATTAAAAAACTAGACCTATATTTCTCGCCAAAACAAAGTAAAATCTATGAAAGACATTTGTTTAGGCAGATTAAGCAAGAGCCGGACGAAAAATTTGAGAAATTCCTGGTGCGATTACGTCACCAAAGCAGCAAATGTAAATTTCTAAGTGTGGAAGATAATATCATTGACCAGATAGTAGAGAAATGTAGTTCTAAAGATCTTAGAAAGAAAGTACTTACCTTAGGTGACGACGTGACTCTTGACAAAATTATAACACTGGCTAGTGCTATAGAAGCAGTGGACCGCCAACTTACTGGCTATAATCAAGAGTCAAAAAATGCATCGAGTATAAATAGAATTGAGCTAAAAACCAAGACTCTAGAGAACACAGGATGTTCACGATGTGGTAGCACACAACATACTGAGGAGAGTAATGTTTGCCCAGCTAAAACCAAGCAATGTTTGAAATGCGGCTTTGTCGGGCATTTCAGGAGTAAATGCAAAACGCGGGCAAGCAAGAGAAAGCAACCAATTCCGAACCCAAACAAACATCCTAACAAAAAGCATAGATTATTAACTAAGAATGACGACAAACCTGACACTAAAAACACAAATAAACCGAGTTCCTCAAAAGCGGAGGTGAATTACATATTTCACATCGATGATGACACCACATTAAGGTGCAATTTGGGGGGCATTCAGGTAGACATGGTTATCGACTCCGGTAGTAAGTGCAATATCCTTAGCGACAAAACTTGGGACCGCTTGAAGAAATGCAAAATAGACGTCAGGAATCAAATAGCTAACCCGGACAAAACATTTGTCGCATATGGCACTAAAGAACCATTAACAGTGATTGGGTCATTTGACACAGATATTCGTGTAGGAGACCAGGTACGAACGGGAACTTTTTATGTTGTGAAAGATGGCACACGTGACCTGCTGGGAAAAGACACTGCCATTTCACTCAAGGTTCTTAAGATCGGGCTAGGTATCAATTTGGTAAGTGAAAGCAGTTTTCCTAAAATAAAAGACATACAGCTTACTATTTCTATTGACAAATCTGTAAAACCAGTAGCTCAGCCATGCCGCAGAGTGCCCATACCCTTAGAGGAAAAAATAAACAGTAAAATTGACGAGCTTGTGAAATTAGACATTATTGAGCCCGTAAATAATCCATCAAGTTGGGTTTAACCAATCGTGCCAGTACTTAAATCTGATGGTGACGTTAGGATATGTGTAGACATGCGATGCGCTAACAAGGCTATTATTAGGGAAAACCACCCTTTACCCACAATGGATCAACTACTCCCAAAGTTCAGAAAAGCACGTGTTTTCTCAAAATTTGACATTAAAGACGCATTCCATCAGGTTGAGATAAGTGAAGATTCTAGGGACATCACAACATTTATTACGGCACGAGGCCTTTATCGTTACAAAAGATTGATGTTCGGAATATCCTGTGCACCGGAACATTTCCAGAAAATTTTAGAAAGAATTATTTTACCATGTGACGGTGTTGTTAATTTTATAGACGATATAGTTGTGTACGGCAAAGATGATTCCGAACATAATACTAGATGTACGAAGGTCCTTAACATTTTTAAAGAAAGGAATATCCTTCTAAACCAGGATAAGTGCGTCTTTAATGTTAAGGCTATAAAATTTTTAGGCCATGAATTATCTCCTGATGGCATTAAGCCTTTGGATAAATATAGAAAAATAGTAGATAATTTTAGAGAACCCATTAGTATTGAAGAAGTACAAAGTTTCTTGGGACTTATAAACTATGTAAACAAATGGATTCCCGACATGGCCACTAAATCAGAACCCCTCAGAAAGCTACTTACGCTTAAACTAGGTAAAAATGCAAATATTACTCCTTACTGGGGACCAAAACAAGCTAAATCCTTTTTAGAGTTAAAAAAGTCTTTGAGCAATATTCACACACTCGGGTACTACGACCCGAATGATAAAACAGTTGTTATGGCTGATGCTAGCCCTGTAGGGTTAGGGGCAGTTCTTGTTCAGTCTGACAGTAGCGGACCACGTGTAATTGCTTATGGTAATAAGAGCCTTACCGAAGTTGAAAAACGCTACTGTCAGACAGAAAAAGAGGCCCTTGCGCTAGTCTGGGCTGTAGAGCATTTTAGAATGTATCTTTATGGCAAAGAATCCTTCGATTTGATAACCGACCACAAGCCGTTGGAGGTTATATTTGGTAATAAATCAAAACCATGCGCTAGGATTGAACGTTGGGTGCTGCGTCTTCAAGCGTACAATTTCAAGGTATTATTCAGACCAGGGAAGACTAACATAGCGGATTGTTTATCTCGGTTATGCGCTGTAGATAACCCCCAGCCGTTTGAGAATGGTTATCATGTAAATCAAATTGTTCAGTACGCGAGACCTTGTGCAATAGGTATGGATTTACTTATAAATGCGTCTTTACGTGATAATGAAATAAAACTAGTTAAGGAGGCTTTGTCATCAGACAACTGGGACCCATTAATAAATGGTTACAGAATATTTCGTACAGAGCTCTGGATGCACGATGACCTTTTACTGAGAGGTAATAAAATAGTTATACCACTTGAATTACGTGGTCAAGTACTGGAGGCAGCTCACGAGGGACATCCTGGCATTGGTGCGATGAAGGCACGGCTTCGCACTAAGGTATGGTGGCCAAAAATAGACGTTGATGCCAAAAGACTAGTAAGAAGTTGTAAAGGTTGTACTTTGGTGTCAGCGCCTAACCCTCCACTGCCAATGAAGCGCCGTGAGCTGCCATCACAAGCTTGAATTGATGTTGCAATTGACTTTCTAGGTCCGTTACCGAGTGGCCATTATTTATTTGTAATAGTTGATTACTTTATTAGATACAAAGAGATTAAAGTTATGAAAACAATAAAATCTGCTGAAACTATAAAAATATTAAAAGATATTTTTTCTAGATTAGGAACACCATCTAGTATAACCGCTGACAACGGAAAACAATTCGTCAGCGCGGATTTTAAGTCATTTTGTCTTGAACTGGGCATAAAAATACATTTTACAACTCCGTACTCCCCTCAACAAAACGGAGAAGTTGAGCGGCAGAACAGGGACATTCTGAAACGTCTTCGCATAAGCCAAAGTCAAAAGTCAAATTGGCAAGAAGACTTATTGTTATATTTAACTATGTATAATAGTACCCCTCACTCGACCACGGGCAAAACTCCGGCAGAACTATTTTTTGGTAGACAGTTTAGGGACAAAATACCATCTCTTACAAATATAGGAAATCCGTTTACATCAGAGGTTAAGGATAAAGACAAAATAATGAAAGAAAAGGGGAAGGAATATGAGGATAGGAAAAGGAAAGCAGAGGATATGGACATAGGTATTGGCGAAAGGTGTATATAAAAAATATGAACAAGGAAAATAAACTTGCAACAAACTTCGAGCCAACTCCACATACTGTCATAAATAGTAAAGGGCCAGAATATAATATAAGGAATGATAACACTGGGCAAGAGCTAAAGAGAAACATTATACATCTTAAAAGAGTAGAGGGCCAGTGGGAAGTATGTTCAGGAAATAAAACCGATATAGTTGTTAGTGATCAGAGTGGGGATAGCGACTGAAACTAAAATAACAAATACGATGTAATTAAATTAATATAATTATTTACAGGAGGCGTAAAACATAAGTCACGTACCAAACTGGAATACGATACACCGTTCGTTCTCTTTATAAATTTTTCCATATAATAATTTTGATTTTGTTATTCTGATTAGTTAGCTATTATGTTGTTAATAATTGATGACCGTAATTATTAAGAAGTACTATTATCATGCCATAGTTAGTGTTGATTTGTAATTTTGTTTGTAATTATAGATTTCTGTTTTAATGTAGAATTGTGATTTGAAAAAAAGGGAAAGGTGTGACGTGCGGGTATTCGGAAAAATAAAGATTATAGTGTGACGCCGGACGCACGGGGTGACACTTGCCAGCTGTCGGTCGTACCGTGCGGACGTGCTATCACGACTACTAAATTACTGTTGTTTTGTTTACTTGAACCACCTAATCACTTACCTACCCCAGTGACAGTGGACGTCACAGGTACTTAGTTAAATAGTGAAGTAAACTTTGCGAAATTAGACGCTTAATACTTGGTGTTTCAAGGTTTTATTATTAAATAATCATGCCTCGTTACAATTATACTGCTTCGGAATACACCGATATGATTTTAATTTATGGGGAGTGTCACGGTAATGCCGCTTTAGCTGTACGGACATACCGTGAGAGGTATGAGAACACGCGTATGTGTCCGACCCACGGGCTTACTATTGTACAAGCTGTCCAGAGGATACGGGAAAATCAATCCTTGATCCCGCACGTAGATGGTGCTCCTCCACGTGCAAATTTGATTTCAGACGAAAGAGTTATTAATTATTATGATCGCAATCCGACGTCCAGTCTGCGTAATGCAGGTCGACATTTTCATGTAAATCACAAAACCATTCAAAAAGTTTTGAAACGTAACAAACGCAGACCTTACAAGTACAAGAAAGTACAAGCATTGTTACCGAGAGATAAACCAATAAGAGAAACTTTCTGTCGCTGGTTGGAAACCAAACATCTCGAGAATACATTTACAAGGAATGGTTTATGGAACCGACAGAACCTTCGGTACTGGAGCCGCGTGAATCCGCATCTAGTTACTAGTAGTAAGCTAGAATAATAATATCTATACTAATATTATAAAGCTGAAGAGTTTGTTTGTTTGTTTGTTTGTTTGGTTGAACGCGCTAATCTCAGGAACTACTGGTTCGATTTGAAAAAATCTTTTTGTGTTGGATAGTCCATTTATCGAGGAAGGCTTTAGAATATATAACATCACGCTGCGACTAATAGGAGCGAAGCAGCAGTGAAAAATTTTGCAAAAACTGGGAAAACGATTCATTTTTGAAGGCTTCCGATGCGTGCTCTACGTAAACGGTTAGAGATACCTAAAAAATATGTAAGAATGAATTGTTCCTCTTTAAATGATCTAAAAAAATGTCCGCGACGGTATATGTCTATCTTTTAAGATTGACTCACTATAAACTTAAAACTTAAAATTTTGGTCGAATTACCAATTATTGGCTAGAGTTTTATCAACATAATATTAACTAAAATTATAATTTACGCAGAAATATTTTTTTTTTTGTTTTTAAACTTCTTCATCGCGATCATAATAACAGAAATTAAGGCGGACGAAGTCGCGGGCAACAGCTAGTCTTTTAATAAATTGAAAGAAATGGCTGCTAATGGTGACCTATTATCAAGAGTGAGAAATAACATTATACGTCGGTGTAGTTTATGTATTCAAGAAAATGGCGGACAAATTGAAAATAAAAAAATTTAATGACTGGCAACATAATTATGTGATCGAAAAGTGATTATGAATAATAAACTGATTAGTGAATAACTTGCGGGTGAATGATGCCTGACTATTTGGTTAATATTCTGTGATTTGATTTGTGTAATTGAAAAAATAAGAATAATGGCGCCAAACATTACGTCGCTGCGTCGCCGTCGGCCACAGCTTTATCATGAATGAAACCAAGCTGCGTTGCCGTTCTTATCGCCGGTAAGTGTACCAATTTTATACATGATGTTTTATTTTGTTTGCAGTTTTAAGCTATTTAGTTTGTTAGAAAAAAAATGTTTTTTTTTTAATTTCGATGTTCGGATTTATTTGATAGTTGACAAATGTTTCTATAAACCAGAACTGCCGGTGTTTTCATTTAAAGTCATATTTTCATCTCCACACTGTAGATCGTAAAACGCCGGTGTGTGCCTGTTTCCTGGATCTTTCCAGGGCTTTTGACCTTGTGTCATATGATGTGCTCTGGAGGAAGTTGGGGGACAGGAATGTACCGGCGGAAGTTCGTAAGATTCTTCAATATTGGTATGCTAACCAAACGAATCATGTGAAGTGGTCCAACAGTCTCTCTGAGGCTTATGGGTTGGAGTGCGGGGTGAGGCAGGGAGGGTTGACTTCACCCAGGCTCTTCAACCTATATGTGAATGACCTCATGGTCGAGCTCAGCGGTATGCGTGTTGGCTGTCGGGTGGGTGGTATTAATATTAACAGCATCAGCTATGCGGACGACATGGTGCTGCTGGGCCCGACTGCAGGTTCTATCGGAGAGATGTTGAAAGTTTGCGAGGACTACGCAGCTAGGCATGGGCTCGTGTATAACGTGAAGAAATGTGAGTACATGGTCTTTGGGGTGGCCGGTAGGCGTACAGATTATTCACCTAACTTTACCCTAAATGGCTTGAGCATAAGAAGAGTAAAACAATTCAAATATCTGGGACATATGCTTGCCGACGACCTGAAAGACAATGTGGATATTGAGAGGGAGCGCAGGGCTTTGGCGGTCCGCGGTAATATGTTGGCTCGTAGATTTGCCCGCTGCACGGACCAGGTAAAAATAACGCTTTTCAAAGCGTATTGTCAGGGTCTGTACACGGGTGGTCTGTGGATCAACTACACCAAAAGGTCGACTCATACCTAAAATTGTTATTTTAATTTATATTGTATATACTAACACTAGGTATAAGGTACTTTACTAACACTACGGATCTCTGTTATCTGATTATTTGAAATAAATTATTATTATTATTAATTAGAACTACTGAGAACCCTGACCGAGAAGCTGCCGAACTCCCTACGTGTGCACTGGTACAAGACATACACTGAGAAGCACCAATCGATGCCTGATCTCAGTTTCTTCAGCGACTTCATTACCGAACAAGCCCGATTCTGCAGCGCCTTTGCGCCGCTAGAGAACATAACAGAAACAACAACAACGGCAGCAAGACGCAACATACAGAGGACTCACACAGCAACAGAGAGACCTGCACCAAAGTGCCGCATCTGCGACAAAGAGGGACACTACACATCTGACTGCACAAAATTTAAAGAAGCCTCCAATGACAAGAGATGGGAGCTTGCGAAGAGTCACGGGATGTGCTTCCGCTGTCTACGAAACAGACATCGAGAACATACATGCAAGCCAAAGATATGTGGTACGAAAGGATGTACCGCCAAGCATCATCGACTCCTTCATTACGACAAGAAACCTAGAATAGAAGACGTCAGGAAGGAATCACCTGAGACAGTAGCCAGCTCGCGCACGTTCCCCAGCTTGGCATATTTGAAGATAGTACCGGTGCGAGTTATCAGACCGGCGGGAGAAGTTCACACGCACGCGCTTCTGGACGACGGATCAACTGTATCATTAATCGACGGAGAAATAGCAGAGCAAGTCGGCGCAGAAGGAAAGATAGACCCGCTGAAGATAGGAGCGATAGGAAATACAACTATCGACACTCCCCGATCACGAAGAGTCGCCGTCACGCTACTCGGTTGTGACAAGAAGACAGTTTCACTCAGAGCGCGCACCATACCTAAACTTCATCTTACGCCGCAAACCGTCAGAGAAGAGGCCATCGCAGAATGTGAACATCTCATGAACCTGAAAGAACAGTTGATCTACAGCACGGGCACGCCGAAGATTCTCATCGGGCAAGACAACTGGCACCTGATACTGGCCAGCGACATAAGAAGAGGACCGAGTCACCAACCAGTAGCGTCACTCACTACGCTGGGTTGGGTCCTGCACGGAGCGCACACTAGAACACTCGGTCAACAAGTACATTATGTCAACAAACTGGTGACCAACGATGACAACCTCGAAACGCAGCTACGTGAATACTTCGCATTGGAATCACTGATCATCAACCCTCGACGTCCAGACTCCGATCCCGAGAAGAAAGCTGAAGACATTCTGAACAGATATACAGAACAGTTAGAAGATGGGCACATACAAACATCGCTGCTATTGAGAAGCGAAGACGTACAGATGCCAGATAGTTACGAGACAGCCCTCAAGAGGCTTATCTCAATAGAAAAGAAGCTTGACCGCAACCCTGCTCTAAAAGACAGATACACCGAATAGATGAACTCTCTCATACAGAAAGAATACGCTGAGAGAGCTCCCTAGACGAACACTCGAGGGAAGACGTGGTATTTACCTCACTTCGACGTCTTCAACCCCATGAAGCCTGAAAAGTTACTAATAGTGCATGACGCCGCAGCCAAGACGAGAGGACGGTCACTCAACGACTTCCTACTCACAGGACCAGACTTACTGCAGTCATTACCCGGCGTGATGATGCGTTTCCGTCGTCATCTCATCGCCGTCGCCGGAGATATAGCGGAGATGTTTATGCAGGTGAAGGTGAGGCGAGAAGACAGAGACGCTCTCCGCTACCTGTGGAGAGGGGACCGGCGCGAGGGAGCACCCGAAGAATTTCGTATGACATCAATCATCTTCGGTGCAGCCAGTTCACCGTGTACCGCTATCTTCGCCAAGAACTGGAACGCGAAACGACACATCGACAAATATCCAGAGGCAGTGGAAGCGATAACAGAAAATCACTACATGGATGATTATTTAGACAGTTTCAAATCAATAGAAGAAGCCACGTGCATAATCAAGACAGTTCGAGACATACACGCACAAGCGCGATTTGACCTCAGGAAATGGGTGTCAAACTCCAAAGAGTTAATACAAGAAATTGAACCTAAGCAAAATATAGAAGAAACCGTGACCCTAGGAAATAAAGAAAACATAGAGAAGATACTAGGCATAATCTGGAAACCAAGTACAGACGAGTTGAGCTTCAACCTAGAGCTCGCACGTCTCCCTAACGCCATTCTGGGAAAAGAAACACCTACCAAGAGGGAAGCCTTGAGGATAGTCATGTCGCTCTATGACCCGCTCGGCCTCGCCTCACCAATCACAATACGGGCGAAACAGATCCTTCAAGAAGCCTGGAGGTGGGAAGTCGACTGGGATCAGCCGCTTGACCAAGACCAGTCGAGCCAGTGGAAGACTTGGATGCAACATCTGGAACAGCTCAAGCATGTCAGTCTCCCGAGATGTTATCCTGGATTCAGCGACGCCACTAATCTACAAGTTCACGTGTTCACCGACGCCAGCGAGACGGCTTACGCATCGGCAGTCTACTGGAGGGCTACGACACCAGACGACAAGATCCACGTCAGCCTCGTCATGGCCAAAGCAAGAGTGGCCCCACTGAAGCTACAGTCCATACCTCGCCTAGAGTTACAGGCCGCGGTGATGGGCAGTCGTGTGGCCGCAGCAGTGATACGAGAACACAAGATTGAGCCCAACTCTGTGACGTATTGGACAGACAGCAAAACAGTGCTGACTAAATAAGAAAAGGATCGAGAGAATACAAACCTTTCGTCGCCTATCGCCTGGCTGCTATAGAAGAGAACAGTAAAGTTGAAGAATGGCGCTGGGTACCCACGAAAATGAATATCGCAGACATCGCTACTCGAGACGTACCACAGTACCACACCACTTTGACTCGAAACACGAGTGGTATTGTGGCCCAGCCTTCTTGTACCAGAACCCGACGTCTTGGCCGACAGAGAAACCCCTGGTCACCGAACGCACTGGAGAAGAGAGAACCCTCGCAACCATCGATTCGTACAACACATCGAAGTTGAGAGAAGTCGTCCCAAACCCGGATAGATTTTCAAAGTGGGAACGACTACTGCGTGCTACAGCGAGAGTTCTACAGTTCGCAAGCCTGTGTCGTCAGATAAGGGAGAATACGTTCAACAAGAGAACAAAAAAGAATGCAGAGAAGGACCCCGACTGGAGGAAGCAAAACAAAAATACGCCGCCGAAGCCCCAACTTCGACCAAGAAACAAGATTAAGAAGGAGCATGGGAGCGACTGGTTCGCTGCGTGAAAACTGCTTTGTACACAGTACTACACGAAAAACATCCGCACGAAAAAGTACTGGCTACGTTGTTGTGTGAGGCCGAGTACACCGTCAACAGCAGGCCGTTGACTCACGTCTCTGTGGAGAGTGAAGACGAGGAGGCCATCACACCGAATCACTTCTTACTGGGAGGATCAGCAAGGCTACCAGTTCCCGGCACTTTCAATGAAGAGGACTTGGAGAGCAGAAAACACTGGCGACGCTCACAGATACTAACCGACATGTTTTGGCGTCGCTGGGTGCGGGAATACCTGCCCGAGCTGCAACACCGGCGGGAGCCGCACGCGCGCGGCCCCGGACTTCAGGTCGGTGACCCTATCCTCATCGCCGACGGCCAGATGCCCCGCAACACATGGCCGCGAGGCCGTATAGTAGCAGTGTATCCCGGAGCTGACGGTCAGATTCGCACCGCCGACGTTCGCACTGCCGGCGGCTTGCTGAAACTTCCAACGAAGAAGCTGATACCCCTGCCCAAATGAACGAGATCATCGAGACGCTCACCGGCATGATGCGGCTCCTACTCCGAGTCGTATCGTTCGATACGCCGCACGGCGGGAGAAATGTTCGCGACGAAGCGTCACCAAAATGATATTAAGTGTTTTATAAGAGTACCCACATACGTGGTGATAAAAGTTGTTAAATGTGTTTTATATATGACTAGCGACCCGCCCCGGCTTTGCACGGGTGCATTGCTGATACTAAATATACTACATAATCATAAAGTGTTGTAGGGCGAAGCGCGGCCTTCGACGCACTATTTGGTATAGGCACGTGCTCTTTAAGGTGTAGACCTTTTGTAGACCTTTTTAAGGTGTACAATACTGTAGTACATTACTTTGATCTATCTCGTAGGGTTCAGCCAGCGTTTGCAATGTAAGCGCAAAAAAGTGTGTTTATTTACGACCTTACATAAAAAACTCTAAGATTATCAGTGTTTCTCTACTATATATTATGCATGTATTATACATATAAACCTTCCTCTTGAATCACTCTATCTATTAAAAAAAACCGCATCAAAATCAAAGTGATAGTGATAGTGACTAGTGATAGTGATAGTGATAGTGATGGAAAACTTACAGCTAAAGTAAACATAATAAAAACAGTGTGTGAGACTGACAGCCAATTAAAAGTCTTCACTTCTAAAGAACAGATTGATAAAGTGTGTGTGACCAACACAATGCAATACAGCCACCAAGAAGAAACAGGATGACAATCAAACTTGACTTAATACATTTCAAGCAAAATCCCAGAATTAAAACTCGATTATACAAAACTTAATTAAAAAAGCTAAGGCTCATGCACTTTCTGGCCGAGGATACACTTGTCACGAAAGGATCAAAGTCATATTGTCTGCACATGTTATTAAAATGATTACTTGCACGCACTATAAATGAGTTTCGCCTATAATTCGTAGAGGTAAATGGAACGCACAGCGTTGAGTTCCATCGCTTCGACCTTACAGGAACATTAAAATAATGTAATGCAGGACCAGAGATTGATCGCCGATTAATAAGGGGTAATATATGATACCTCTTACAGAGATTACCTCAATCTCTGTAAGAGGTATCATATATTCATATCATCAGAAGGTACCGTACCGATCTGAAGATTACCTCAATCTTCAGATCGGTACGGTACCTTCTGATGATAACACAAATACTTTATAAAAATTTTCTGGATGCTCTCTATACGATCAATGTATTTGTGGTAACATGGATTCCAGATCTCAGACGCGTACTCCAAGTGGCTTCTAACAAAAGTACAATATAGGATTTTTAATGTTTTAGCTTGACTGAAGCACTTGGAGAGCCGCATTATGAAACCTAGTGCTTTAGATGCTTTAGCGACTATGGCATCGACATGTAATTCAAACGTAAGCTTAGAATCGTGATATACACCCAAATCTCGGATGCAGTTCGTTCTAGGAAGTACTTGATCACCTAAAATAAAATATATAAATAATTAATGAAATGACTGCGCCGTTGAAAATTACTGGCGGAATGATGACACCATTCAACTTGTTGATACCGCGATGGCTGCCCAATATTACCGCTTGGCAAATATTATAATTGTAAATCGAAGAAACTCTATTCTCAACATTGTAAGGTAAGTCCTTAACTATTTAACTATGTAATTGTTTCATGGCAATTTCCTACTGATACTTAAGCACACGTGTATTTTATTTTTTCAGCAATCTCAAACGATAAAAATTACGTTCATGCGTGTGCGTCGGAATGGCTGGTTGTCTGTGGCGTTGGTCTATGAGAGTTGATTCGAAAATTGCTACATAATTGCTTATATTTGCTAAATATAATAAATAATTGCTACATACGATATATATTTAGAACTAAAATATTTTTTTTGACCAGCAATCCTGACGTTTGGTTGGCTGGTCACCTCCTAGTTTAAAGTCAAGCATGCAGAGTTTACCGAAATGTATTGCGTCAATAATTGCTACATATTTACTTCATTTATCTAATTTAGTTGTAACTTCAAACATATGTTAAATAAAGGATGTAGCAATTATTTAAATTATCCCAAGGAAAAGTGCCTGATTAAATAATAAAGGCAAATAGTTGCAGTGTGTCTTCACTCAACGGTATTGCTACTTTAGGAGGCAGGAGTTTTAAATTGTTAAATGGCATGTTATGAGTAGGTAAGTGGATAATAAGCACATTAAAAGGAAATCGTAAATAAAAACAAAATGTGGGTCGTTCATAAGATTCAGTTTAATAATATTACAATTTACTTAAAAAATATTCAATTATTAATTTACGTTTATAATATATGTTTTCAAGTTCCCAAAATAGTTTAAGTTCTGAATCCAATGTTTGTGTGAGATAACATTAAGTTCGGTTAATGTGTGAAGCCTTTTTATTAACTGCTCCCGATATGATCCAGCCAAGTTTCGTGTTTTGCAAATATGGACCATAAGGTAAACGGATAAGGCCTTCATTAAGCAATTCCCAAAATTTATCTGCACCTATGAGTAAATGTATATTGTTAGATAAATAAAAGTCGGGATCAGCAAGTTGAATATTATCTGGTAATTGAAATTTATGATTAATAGCGACCCGCCCCGGCTTTGCACGTGTGCAATGCTGATACTAAATATACTACATAATCATAAAGTGTTGTAGGGCGAAGCGCGGCCTTCGACGCACTATTTAGGTATAGGCACGCGCTCCCCGGCCCCCCGGCCAGTACCGCCGCATCCGCTATGTCCCTGGCGTTTTAAATCTCTGATATTAAATTACATGCTGCAAAGGGCCATATTGGTCTATATTACATGCACAATGTATTTAAGGTACTTAATTGGATAAGGATTAATGCTGTATTGCTTTTTCGTAAATAAGTAATAAATTAAGGATAAAAAATGGTAATTGTGGGTTATCCTCAAGAGATAGACATCATATACCATCGGGGACTTTTTTGTAGACCTTTTTAAGGTGTACAATACTGTAGTACATTATTTTGATCTATCTCGTAGGGTTCAGCCAGCGTTTGCAATGTAAGCGCAAAAAAGTGTGTTTATTTACGACCTTACGTAAAAACCTTTAAGATTATCTGTGTTTCTCTACTATATTATGCATGTATTATACATTTAAACCTTCCTCTTGAATCACTCTATCTATTAAAAAAAACCGCATCAAAATCCGTTGCGTAGTTTTAAAGATCTAAGCATACATAGGGACAGACAGCGGGAAGCGACTGCTTTATACTATGTAGTGATAGTGATAGTGATAGTGATGGAAAACTTACAGCTAAAGTAAACATAATAAAAACAGTGTGTGAGACTGACAGCCAATTAAAAGTCTTCACTTCTAAAGAACAGATTGATAAAGTGTGTGTGAACAACACAATGCAATACAGCCACCAAGAAGAAACAGGATGACAATCAAACTTGACTTAATACATTTCAAGCAAAATCCCAGAATTAAAACTCGATTATACAAAACTTAATTAAAAAAGCTAAGGCTCATGCACTTTCTGGCCAAGGATACACTTGTCACGAAAGGATCAAAGTCATATTGTCTGCACATGTTATTAAAATGATTACTTGCACGCACTATAAATGAGTTTCGCCTATAATTCGTAGAGGTAAATGGAACGCACAGCGTTGAGTTCCATCGCTTCGACCTTACAGGAACATTAAAATAATGTAATGCAGGACCAGAGATTGATCGCCGATTAATAAGGGGTAATATATGATACCTCTTACAGAGATTGAGGTAATCTTCAGATCGGTACGGTACCTTCTGATGATAACACAAATCCAAACTAATATATAAATATATAATATATAATATATATAATATATATATTATATATATATATTATATATATTATATATTATATATTTATATATTTATATATATATATATATATATATATTATATATATATATATATATATATTATATATTTATATATATATATATAATATTATAAATGCGAAAGTAACTCTGTCTGTCTGTCTGTCTGTCTTTGCTTCACGCCTAAACTACTGAACCGATTTGTGTGAAATTTGGTACAGACATAGTTTGGAACTTGAGAAAGGACATAGGATAGTTTTTATTACAAAAAATAAAATAAAAAATAAAATTTATTCCGGACATACAGCGCCATCTATTGGTCAAGCGTCGGCATCAATTCAGTACTGAAAATTCATCGGAAAAATGTAAATAAATAGTAAAAAGGTATGAAAATATATCTATTAGTACTATATGTGTAAGCCCTTTTTGGATATAAATAATTTAAATTTGATCATGTTGGCGAGGTTAATAGAGGTTAATAGTTGTTTTTAAAATTTATAGATGGAGTTGCGCATTTTCTTCTATACATCTAATAAAACAGTAAATTACAACATTCTTTTGCCGGGGGTCAGATTTCATGTTACAGTATCAATTATGAATTACTGAATTGATAGCAGTAAAAAATTGAGAGAATGTTTTTGGTAAATCGTAGACGGTTGTTAGCTATTTTTAAACACGCAACTATATCTAGGTAATACGGGGTGGAGCTTTAAATTTCCAAATTCATTTTCTCATCTGCACACGTAAATTGGCATTATTGACATATAAACAAAAGGTAACTATGGCAGGCTACGGTAGCCATAGCGACCATTCTTCATTGTGATTGAAGTATACTTTTTGGAAAACTAGCTGTCGTAGTAAACAGCTTGGTGGTTGTAGGATTGGAAATGGATGTCCATGCTGCAGGTTCAAATCCAGGTGTTAATTATTGTATTTTTGTTCTTGAGTCCTTTTTGTTACATACGTTTGAATGTTTTGTTACTCAAGTTCAAGCTATGGCAGGCTACGGTAGCCATAGCGACCATTCTTCATTGTGATTGAAGTATACTTTTTGGAAAACTAGCTGTCGTAGTAAACAGCTTGGTGGTTGTAGGATTGGAAATGGATGTCCATGCTGCAGGTTCAAATCCAGTTGTTAATTTTTGTATTTTTGTTCTTGAGTCCTTTTTGTTACATACGTTTGAATGTTTTGTTACTCAAGTTCAAGTCTCAGTCGAGCTAACACTTTTTGTGTTCTATTAGGTTAACTTTTATTAGTTTAAATCTTTGTATCATTTTGTTGTTTCTTTCGCAATGAGCAACAACTTTATGTCGTGCATTTTTTACTAGACCGATGCATAAGCTCAAAATTATTATGTTTGTATTTTAAATTTTAAGTGTGTCGTCATTGCAGATCAAGCATGTCATATGCTGTAAAGAACGTCTGGCGTAAATGCCCTGACCATAGATATAAATCTATGGCACCGACATTTACTCCTGAATTGAAAAATAAGATTCCTCATAGATCATTTTATAGTTGTGATCTATGAGGAATCTTATTTTTCAATTCAGGAGTAACTTTTTTAAATTATTTCATCAAAGTAATGTGTAATGTTTTCTGCTGGTCATCTATAGAATTCCATGGACAAGTTTTTTTTTGTATTTGTAAATTTTTATTGTTTTAACTCAAAACCCAATGATCTTTTATGATATAATTTTTTAAGTAAGTACTTACTCTTTAATATTCATTTTAAGGTAGCTTGCTACACGGGTTTTAATGCGTTGATCCAGATAAATCTTCTATTTTTTCGTTTACAAATTTCATTTAGTTTGTGTACCTATTTACTGGAAGCTTGGCCCAAAAACTAAAATAAAATAAACTTTCTATCGCATTCTCTACATTTTAAAATTAATATTGCATCATTTGAGCTCAGCACCTTATGCTAGGCAGTATCATCATCATCCACAGAACTTTTCCTCCCACTGTTGGGCATAGTTCTCCCCTTTTTCGTGCCATTTTCTACGGTCCTGTGCCAGCCTCATTCAGACTCGACCCGAGACTTTAACTATGTCATCGACCCATCTTGCTCCCGGACGACCGACGCTTCTTTTGCCATGCCATGGCCACCATTCTGTCACCGTCTTAGTCCACCTGCCGTCATTTCGTCTGGGCAGCATAAAGCGACTTTATTGTAAAGGATACAGCCCCAGTCCAAGGCTTTGATCAGGGAAGAATGCGGTTGTCCTTGGTCTATTACTTAGTTTCCAGTCATAAATAATTTTAACCACAGTTTTGGTAGTTCTGATCCTGCGCCTCTCTATTGTCAACGTTTTCTTTCAGTTTCACGGGTCTCAGGTAAATACCTTATTAAAATGGAGCCTGCTTATCTCAGTCGTTCATCCCTTTAAAAACAACACACTCGCACACTCTTTTGCCTTTCATTAGCAGCCACCATTACCAGACCACATAGTTCCTAGCTGCTAAGTTCCTTAACTTATTTCCACATATACTCTAGGCTTAGGCACCGCACTGACATCTGGTAGCTATTAACTAAGATGAGAACACTACCTTAGTCTTAAAACCGGACTTCATCAAAGCAGAGATGAGAAGAGCGGAGCGTAAATAATATTGATATCTACTTTCAATTTTACTGCGTAGTTCAGTATTTCGAATTTCGGGGTTTCGAACCAAAACCCCGATCTCGGTAGTCTTACTAGGGACTGCTGTACCAACGAAATACTATTGCAAAAGAAAAAAAGCGGTAAATTGTTTTTTTTGGCACGTGTCAAGCAATATTTGTGACAAAACTCTAGGTTCCACATCTGATACATTTTGCGTATAGCAGACTACTTAGAAACATTCATCTAGCGAAACAAGATAATATTGAAGTGTTCATGTGTTTTGTAAATTTTTAAATATATAAAAAGAACATTCTGAAGCCGTTGTCTAGGTAGTTCGTGATGGTGACCCTCTATACCACAGTCTAATTTATATTTATTCGCACAGATGACTGATATGAACGCGAACATCGTCGCGGGTACAGCTAGTACTTTATAAATCTTTTCTGGATGCTCTCTATACGATCAATGTATTTGTGGTAACATGGATTCCAGATCTCAGACGCGTACTCCAAGTGGCTTCTAACAAAAGTACAATATAGGATTTTTAATGTTTTAGCTTGACTGAAGCACTTGGAGAGCCGCATTATGAAACCTAGTGCTTTAGATGCTTTAGCGACTATGGCATCGACATGTAATTCAAACGTAAGCTTAGAATCGTGATATACACCCAAATCTCGGATGCAGTTCGTTCTAGGAAGTACTTGATCACCTAAAATAAAATATATAAATAATTAATGAAATGACTGCGCCGTTGAAAATTACTGGCGGAATGATGACACCATTCAACTTGTTGATACCGCGATGGCTGCCCAATATTACCGCTTGGCAAATATTATAATTGTAAATCGAAGAAACTCTATTCTCAACATTGTAAGGTAAGTCCTTAACTATTTAACTATGTAATTGTTTCATGGCAATTTCCTACTGATACTTAAGCACACGTGTATTTTATTTTTTCAGCAATCTCAAACGATAAAAATTACGTTCATGCGTGTGCGTCGGAATGGCTGGTTGTCTGTGGCGTTGGTCTATGAGAGTTGATTCGAAAATTGCTACATAATTGCTTATATTTGCTAAATATAATAAATAATTGCTACATACGATATATATTTAGAACTAAAATATTTTTTTGACCAGCAATCCTGACGTTTGGTTGGCTGGTCACCTCCTAGTTTAAAGTCAAGCATGCAGAGTTTACCGAAATGTATTGCGTCAATAATTGCTACATATTTACTTCATTTATCTAATTTAGTTGTAACTTCAAACATATGTTAAATAAAGGATGTAGCAATTATTTAAATTATCCCAAGGAAAAGTGCCTGATTAAATAATAAAGGCAAATAGTTGCAGTGTGTCTTCACTCAACGGTATTGCTACTTTAGGAGGCAGGAGTTTTAAATTGTTAAATGGCATGTTATGAGTAGGTAAGTGGATAATAAGCACATTAAAAGGAAATCGTAAATAAAAACAAAATGTGGGTCGTTCATAAGATTCAGTTTAATAATATTACAATTTACTTAAAAAATATTCAATTATTAATTTACGTTTATAATATATGTTTTCAAGTTCCCAAAATAGTTTAAGTTCTGAATCCAATGTTTGTGTGAGATAACATTAAGTTCGGTTAATGTGTGAAGCCTTTTTATTAACTGCTCCCGATATGATCCAGCCAAGTTTCGTGTTTTGCAAATATGGACCATAAGGTAAACGGATAAGGCCTTCATTAAGCAATTCCCAAAATTTATCTGCACCTATGAGTAAATGTATATTGTTAGATAAATAAAAGTCGGGATCAGCAAGTTGAATATTATCTGGTAATTGAAATTTATGATTAATAGCGACCCGCCCCGGCTTTGCACGTGTGCAATGCTGATACTAAATATACTACATAATCATAAAGTGTTGTAGGGCGAAGCGCGGCCTTCGACGCACTATTTAGGTATAGGCACGCGCTCCCCGGCCCCCCGGCCAGTACCGCCGCATCCGCTATGTCCCTGGCGTTTTAAATCTCTGATATTAAATTACATGCTGCAAAGGGCCATATTGGTCTATATTACATGCACAATGTATTTAAGGTACTTAATTGGATAAGGATTAATGCTGTATTGCTTAAAATTGCTTTTTCGTAAATCTATACTATATATATAATATTATAAAGCTGAAGAGTTTGTTTGTTTGTTTGTTTGTTTGTTTGGTTGAACGCGCTAATCTCAGGAACTACTGGTTCGATTTGAAAAAATCTTTTTGTGTTGGATAGTCCATTTATCGAGGAAGGCTTTAGGGTATATAACATTACGCTACAACTAATAGGAGCGAAGCAGCAGTGAAAAATGTTGCAAAAAACTGGGAAAACGATTCATTTTTGAAGGCTTCCGATGCGTGCGCTACGTAAACGGTTAGAGTTACCTAAAAAATATGTAAGAATGAATTGTTCCTCTTTAAATGATCTAAAAAAATGTCCGCGACGGTATATGTCTATCTTTTAAGATTGACTCACTATAAACTTTTTTAAGGTAATCAATTTTGGTCGAAATTAATGCATGATTACCAATTATTGGCTAGAGTTTTATCAACATAATATTAACTAAAATTATAATCTACGCAGAAATACTTTTTTTTTGTTTTTAGACTTCATCATCGCGATCATAATAACAGAAATTAAGGCGGACGAAGTCGCGGGCAACAGCTAGTAAGTAATAAATTAAGGATAAAAAATGGTAATTGTGGGTTATCCTCAAGAGATAGACATATACCATCGTGGACTTAAACCTTTAAGATTATCTGTGTTTCTCTACTATATTATGCATGTATTATACATATAAACCTTCCTCTTGAATCACTCTATCTATTAAAAAAACCGCATCAAAATCCGTTGCGTAGTTTTAAAGATCTAAGCATACATAGGGACAGACAGCGGGAAGCGACTTTGCTTTATACTATGTAGTGATAGTGAAACGTAATTTTATTTTTTAATTCTTATATTTGTATGTCGTTTTCGTGTTTGTTGTAATGTATTTATTTTTATCAATTCACCAGCGATAGAGGGTGGTCGTTGGTATTGCTACTTGTTTATTAGTTTTTAATTCACTGGTAAATATTAGTATTGATATATTAATTTATTTATAATTATTTATTTATTTTAACTCTCTTATGGATGCTCGTGATGAGCTTAATGATAGTTTTTTTTCATGCTCTTCTAAATCTTGCGGTTAATATGTTAGTGCGGATGACTTGAATTCTCCTCCCACTTTACACGAACAAATTTCCTCTCTTTTCTTTGACCATCGTAATAACTTTAACGTTGTGCATATTAATGCCCAGAGTGTTCCGAGTCACTATTCCGACCTTCTAGCATCTTATAGCAATGCAAATGTTGACGCGATTTTGATATCGGAAACGTTCCTCAAACCTTCACTCCTCTCTACTCAATTTCCTCTTCCCGGCTTTGTTCTTATTCGTAATGACAGAACCGGGAAAGGAGGTGGAGGTGTTGCCATATATTTGCGAGCCGATTTATCACATAAAATTGTTCTGGCCTCACCCTCTTTATATTCCGAGTCACCTGAATTCCTTTTCCTTGAAATTTCTCTAAAATCTTCTAAGATTCTCCTTGCTGTCCTCTATTCCCCTAACTTACGTATTGACTATTTTAGCTCTCTTGATTCCACTCTGAGTGAACTGTGTCCTGCTTATAAACAGGTTATTATTATGGGCGACTTTAATACATGTTTGATTAAGAACGATTCTCGTTCTTCCAGACTTACTTCTCTTCTTTCCTCCTATGATTTACATGTCTTGCCCCTCTCTCTTACCGGTGATGATGTCATTGCACAATGTCCTTTAATTAGTCACAACAAGTTAAAAAAATACATTAAATGTAGGAAATTAATTAGGAAGTCCCATATTGCCTTAAGAAAAATAAAACACCTTAAATTAAATAATATTAATATACATAAAAGACATATTCACTTGGTAACGCAATTAAAATTATATACCAGTGAATTGGATCAATGTAGGGCAAAATATGACAAAGACACTCTATTGTTATATAATGATTTAATGTACAAAGAGAATATGCTGAAAGATATCTTTAATAAATATGTTTCCAATGAAGAACAACTTGGTCAGCGTATGGTAGAGGCTAGTGAACTTTTAGACCTAGTAAAATGCAATGCAGAGAGATATGAGTCACTGACAAACAATCTCTCTTGCAATAGTACTAACACTGTTAAACCATCTGAGCCCCTACAGGTCACTTCTTTACCTACAGTTTCGCAGCCATTAGCTGACAGTGACTATCATTGTAACAACTGGATTGTAGTTTCAGATACAATAGGAGCAGAATTTGGATCATTGTTACATAATAATAACACTCACAATGTAACAAATTACTGCTATCATAACGCTCATTTTAGTAATCTTATTCTTAAAATTAAACACATGAAATTACATAAAAACACAAACATTGTTTTATTAGTTGGTAATAGTTTAGGCATAGAGAAAAAGGACATTGTTCATGGCATTGACACTTTACTAGGATTAGATATAGGTAAAATTATGTTGTGTGCTTTGCCTTATGCAAACACATTAAGTGATGACCACAATAAGTATGTGCATTACTTAAATAACACTTTGTACATGTATACTTGTTGTCATAGTGACAAATTAGTGTTTTTTGACACTAACCAATTTATTACTGGGTTTCAACTAACCCATGAAACTATGTATCTTCCTAGAAGATATAAATTTTTAGTTGCTAGCTTAATAGCTTTTAATATTAACTCAGTTATAGGAGATATAACACAGAGTAGGTTAAGTGTAGATTTAAGTAACAATGTAGATTGTTTAAACTTTCACTGCCGACAATAGAGAAGCATTCTGATAGCATTCTGCTTTACCATCAGAATATAAATCGCTTTTCTGGCAAAATTTTAGATGCTGAACTGTTAGTAGATAAATATTCAATTGATATTCTTTGTTTTTGTGAAACTTGGTTAAAACCAGATAAGATGAATTTTCATGTTAATAATTTTGCAGTAGCCAGTGCGTTCAACAGATTATCAGCTGAGGGGGGTGGGTCTGTGATTTTATGTAAAAACTATCTTAAATTTAAGGAACGTCAAGACATCACCTCTTTCTCTGTTGACCGCATATGTGAGGTAGCATGTGCAGAGATAGAAAGTCTTATTATTCTTTGTGTATACAGACCTCCCGCGTCTCATTTATTGTCTTTTTTAAATGTTATGGAAGAAATACTTAGTAAATTATGTAGTAATAACAAATCAATATATATTTGTGGTGACTTTAATGTTAATATTTTGGTAGATTCTATTGATAAATGTAAACTGTTGTCTTTATTTAAGTCATTTAATTTGAACTGTATTTTTAACGAGCCAACTAGAATAACTTCAACCTCTCTTACTTGCATAGACAATATTTTTACAAATGGTGGGGTTCTTAACTTTAATGTGATTCCTGGTGTAAGATCTGACCATATGGGTCAATTAGTATCAATCAAAGCTAAAAGTAAATTGCCTTTAACTAAAGTTATTACAATCAGGCCCTTAACTAACAATGTATTAAATTCATTTAAAAATAATGCTACTTTAAATCTTAATCATAAATACTCATTTTCTGGAGCCCCAAATAAGGATTTTAATCAATTGTTTTTAATTATACATAAATCGTTTCAGAAAATGTGTCCTTTAAAGAACATAAAAATTAATTTTAAATTACAATTTAATGAGTGGGCTACTAAAGGCATTAGAATAAGTAGGAACATACTTTATAGTCTTTATGAGAAAAAATCTTTTAACATTAATCCTGATTTTCAAAATTATGTTAGAAACTATTCCAAAATATTTAAAAAAGTTTGTTTAGCGGCCAAGTCTAAACTTATTAGTAGGCGTATAGATAAATCAGATAACAAGATAAAAACAGTATGGAAGATCATCAATTCTGAAACTGGTAATAGTAAACAGAGAGATACAGACCTGTCTTTGAAAATAAATAACAAAATCATTTCAAATAAGACAGAAGTTGCTAAAGCGTTTGAAGATTTCTTTTCGAATATACCTGTGGAAGTAACAAAATCTCTTCCTTCTTCTTCCATAAAAGCAGAATTGTTACTTAAAAAATTCGTTGATAGGAAAATTCCAAATTTTAATTTTAATCATGTATCTCCTACCATAGTTAAGAAATCATTTAATTGTATTAAAGTAAAGACCACAGAAGATTTATGGGGCATATCTGTCAAAGTAATTGAATCCATAATTGACACTATTGCCCCGATTCTTGCAAAGATATTTAATGACTGTGTTGACTGTGGCACCTTTCCTGATTTAATGAAACACAGTAAAATTATTCCTATTTTTAAATCTGGTTGCAAGAATGATCCATCTAATTATAGACCAGTTTCAGTACTTCCTGCTTTAAGTAAAATATTTGAAAGAATGGTACTAGACCAGATGATGTCACATTTTGGTAAACATAAGATTTTTCACCATCGTCAATTTGGTTTCACTAGGGGAAGGTCCACCACCGACGCCGGGGCCAAATTAGTGTCTCACATTTTAGAAGCTTGGGAGGGTTCACAGGACGCCATCGGCATTTTTTGTGATCTTTCCAAGGCTTTTGATTGCGTTGATCATGATACTCTAATTCTTAAACTAAAACATTACGGATTACGAGGACAATCATCAGAACTTGTATTGTCATATCTCTCAACTAGACAGCAAAAAGTAGGCGTAAACGGAGTAACTTCGTCGGGTTCCTTAATAAGAATGGGCGTGCCTCAGGGTTCAATTCTAGGCCCCTTTCTATTTTTAGCATATATTAATGATCTCCCCTATATGATGGACGACTTAACTGACATTATTTTATTTGCTGACGATACCTCACTCATTTTCAAAATAGATAGGAAAACGAAGGATCTTAGTTATTTAAATGGTGGCCTTGAAAAATTATCTGATTGGTTTTCAACGAATAACCTGCTTTTAAACACGTCCAAAACAAAATGTCTTAAATTCTCACTTCCAAATGTGCGGTCTCAGTCAGATTTAAATCTCATGCTTGACGGCGAAAAACTCGATTTTATTAACGATACTGTATTTCTTGGTATTACAATAGACTCTAG
Organism: Autographa pulchrina; assembly: GCA_905475315.1. Classification (NCBI taxonomy): domain Eukaryota; kingdom Metazoa; phylum Arthropoda; class Insecta; order Lepidoptera; family Noctuidae; genus Autographa; species Autographa pulchrina. Next base: position 13,945,306 of record FR997761.1, on the reverse strand, counting down.
GTTACAGTGGGGTGCTCACATAACAACTTTATCTAAAAGGCTTAGTTCCGCTGCATTTGCAGTTCGAAAAATTAGGCAATTAACAGACGTTCCCACTGCTAAATTAGTTTATTACGCGTATTTTCACAGCATAATGTCATACGGCATTCTGCTATGGGGCTCTGCAGCGGATGTGGAGTCTATATTTATTTTGCAAAAACGAGCAATTCGTGCAATCTACTGCATGAGCCCTCGCGAGTCTCTAAGGAATACATTTAAAGAAATTAATATCCTAACGTTGCCAGCTCTCTATATCTTGGAAAATATAATGTACATTCGCAAAAATATACAGAATTTTAGTGTTAATAGTGATCACCACAATATAAATACAAGAAATAAAAATAAGCTAGTAGTCCCAAGATTTAGACTAACTAAAACAAATACTAAATCTTTCCTAGGAAATTCAATTCGATTTTATAATAAAATACCGGAAGAGATAACGAGTTTGTCTAATAAAAGGTTTAAGACGTGCATTAAATCAAAACTAATAAAGAAGGCGTATTATACGGTTAAGGACTACGTAGAGGATAAGCGCGCGTGGAATTAGATCATCTGCATATGTGGCCTCCCTGGCGGTCTGCTAATTTTCTTGTTTTAGCTTATTTACTACAGTTAGCTGCCCCATAGCCTCTATATAAAGAAGGCTCTTGACATGCCTTGACATTCCTGTTAGGGATTTTATTAGGACTACATATTGATTGTATGTAAAGTATATTTTTATTATTTCTATAATTTCTTTAGATTTGTCTTTTCCTTATATGTTCGTCCCTTGTAAATGTGACGACAATGTAAATCTAGCTGAATGTTCGATTCTATTTTCTTCCATTTTGGATGTCTTAGTTTACACTAATCTAAACATTCTGCTGTTTACGTTGTTGTCGCATATCTTAAAATAAATGTAATCTTAACATCGATGTTAACCTTTTTTTTAAAAGAGTAACCTATAGAGTTTCTTGCCGGCTCTTCTCTATAGGAATGACACTTTGGAACCGAGCAACTAGAGTCAGTAGTTTTTAACGTACCTAACGTTTCTTAAGCGCCTTTTTTTGGTTTACAAGAAATAAAAATATTTTGATTTTGATTTTTGATTTCTCTGCTACTCACTTTTCTCCTAACTGTATTCCTTCTCTATTAGACCTTGCGATTGTCTCCTCTCCTGACAAGGTCACTAAGCACGGTCAACTTACGGCAACTTTCTCTTACCATGATCTCATTTACCTTTCGTATCGTGTTCGCACTCCTAAGCAAAAGCCACAGTATTTGAATCTGCGAAATTACAATGCGATTGATATTGAAGCTCTGCAAGCCGACGCCATCGCACTTGACTGGTCACCTATCACTGAGAGCCCCGGCATGGATCAAAAAGTGTCTTGCTTGAATTCTCTGGTCCTCGGTTTGATGGACAAGCATGCACCAGTTCGTCGTATTAAAATCAAGCATAAGCCTGCTCCGTGGATTACTGCTGAAATTAGAGCTCTTATGGCCCGCAGAGACAGAGCTAAAACCAAATTCAAGGGCAGGCCGTCTGATGTGTTCCTTGACTATTACAAGGTTCTGCGTAATCGTTGCAGTCGTCTGTGTAGAGATGCCAAAAGACGCTACTTCCATGAATCACTTATTAACCAAAGTTCTTCCGAGGTCTGGAAATTTCTAAAATCTGTTGGTATCGGCAAATCGTCAATTAACTCCTATAGACATAAATCTAAATGAATTAAACTTTTCACTTTCTCTACCACCTATCCATTTAGCTCTAAATGTCAAAACAGATACTCTTACTGAACTTATGAACTTGCCGGTACCAAACTGCCCCCTTTTTTCTTTTAGCCCCGTTTCTGAGGCTGACGTTGAAAAATCACTACTTGCAATCTCTTCTAATGCAGTTGGCAGTGATAATGTGTGCTCGAGAATGATCCATCTCGTCCTTCCCTGTCTGCTCCCGATCCTTACCCATATTTTTAACCACTCCCTATATTCTTGTAATTTCCCATCCGCCTGGAAACAGGCATATATTATACCCTTACCCAAGATCTCCAATCCTTCTCTACCATCTCATTTCAGACCCATTTCCATCCTCCCTTACCTCTCCAAGGTACTCGAGCATATTGTTCACAGGCAGATCACTGGTTTTTTGACGTCAAATTCTCTCATTTCTTTTTTCCAATCTGGCTTCCGTTCCGGTCACAGCACTGTCACTGCCCTGTTGAAGGTGACTGATGACATCCGCTGGGCAATGGAGAATAAGATGATGACGGTCCTTGTCTTGTTGGATTTCAGCAGCGCCTTCAACTCGGTAGACTTTGATGTGCTGCTTGGCATCCTAAAATCTTTAAATTTCTCTTCTTTATCTCTAGCCTGGTTAGATTCTTATCTTCGGGGTCGCTCGCAGTGTGTTCGCCTTGAAGAGTCTTACTCTGATTGGTGTGACCTCACGGCGGGTGTTCCCCAGGGTGGCGTCCTTTCTCCTCTTCTCTTCTCTGTTTTCATCAACTCGGTTACTAGAGTAATATCTTCTAACTTCCATCTTTACGCAGACGACTTGCAGCTATATCGCCACTTCAGACTTGCTGAAGCAGACTCTGCCATTGCTGCCTTGAATAAAGACCTGGCCTCCATTTGTTCTTGGGCTAATTCCTATGGTCTTAAGGTGAATCCGTCAAAGTCTCAGGCCATTATCATAGGTAGCAAGCCTATGCGGAGTCGATTAAACTCCTCATCGATGGCGCGCCTATACTTTGATGGAATCCCAATAAACTTCTCTGATACTGTAAAGGACCTGGGAATTATAATGGATGCGAATCTTTCGTGGTGTCCTCAAGTTGCCGAAGTTAGCCGTAAAGTCCATTTTTCCTTTCATTCTCTTAAGTCCCTTCAACACTTCCTACCTCTACAAACAAAGATCTCTCTAGCCCTATCTATAATCCAACCCATCATCGATTATGCTGATGCTTGCTATTTGGATGCTACCGAGGAGCTCCTTAATAAACTTGAGCGCTTGCAAAATTTGTGCATTCGTTTTATATTCGGCCTGCGCAAATATGACCATGTATCTCACCTTCGCAAGCAGCTCAAGTGGCTCCCAATCCGTCTTCACCGGAACACTCGCATTTTATGCCTCCTTTACAATGTCCTGTACAATCCAACGTATCCCTCTTATCTGCGTGAACGCTTTACTTAACCGACCTCCTAACGTCCCTTGCAGAACGCAAATAAAATCCCTGTTACATTTCCAATCCCACTCCTTTGACTTTTATTCCTACTCCTTTACCGTTCACGCAGTAAGACTTTGGAACTCGCTTCCGCCTGACATCTGTGATTCGAAATCTCTTTATATTTTTAAGAAACGTATCAAAGAGCATTATCTCTCCTTATAATTGAGTTATTATATATTATTTATATATATGTATGTTTATAATTTGTAGTTTTCATAAGTTGAGTCGCACACTGACTGCCAATATTGACGACATCTCCTTTCGCGGGTCTGCTGGCAGAAATTTCTTAAGAAATAAGCAGTACCTTTGTACATCATTTGTAAATATGTAATATCTTTTGTTTTATAAACTATTGTGTGTGTACATAAATTATTAAATAAATAAATAAATAAATAAGTCTTTAAACATCGAAACAAAAATATTAGAAATACCCACTAATTAGTGCCTAACGCAAATTTTGAATATAAAATGTGTATGTGGAAAGTGTACATTATAAAAATCTTAAATACTTAATAATAAAATCTTATTTTATCATATAATAGTTAATTTACATTGTTATTAAAAGTATTACATATTTAGAAATACAAGTAAAAATGTATTGATTAAAAGTAAAATTGTAAAATTCACATTCACACTACACACTCCTTCCAGTCGGGTAAAGACAAAAACATGTTAATATGTAAACAAGGATGTGTCAATATCAGATTGTTAAAACTACTTATAAAACATTCCTAAAATGATAGGATTGAGTTGAGTATTTTTTTAGAAATTCTTTAATGGAGTAGAAACTTTCTTGTACTAACTATTTTGTAACGTTGTAAACTTATAAACAACGTTCCTTAATTAAATATAAGTAATTTTAATGAAATATATACATATTTACAAAGAAAATGAATATAACTTAATCTAAATCTTAAAAAACGTATTCTAAAACGAGGTACTTAATCTATTTATCTATATCTTATATACAAAACAAAAACAACTTAAAGTCATTGTGATATGGTTCCATCTCGCTTATTTTGCCGTTGTTAACTTCACGTGGTTAGAACGTGATCACACCACCTGAATGAATGTCCGAGCGCCGGCGGCGCATCGCTTCGCGTTAGGGCTTCTGTGAGTGAGATCGGGCTGCGCGGCCATTGCAAAATTGTTCACGCTCGGAGGTGCACGTTCACGCGCTCTTTAAATAATAACGTTTTTATTATAGTGCGTGTCGTCATACGTGACCCTCAAATTACTGAGACATCAATTATATCGTAGTACAATACCTAATACAGTTATTAGTGTTAACCCCGTTTTGGGTAAGTGTTGACCAATTATTTTTTCCTTATGTAGGGTGTTGGACAATGACTGGCAAAATTTGAAATCGATGTTAACCGATCATTGTTATTGTCATAGATTCATTGTTTTTTTTCTTCACTAGTGCTAATCACATTTTGCTAATTACATGAAAACCATATTATTAAAATTGTAGTGCCTCACACTCCTTATTTTCTATTCTTCTTTGTGTCATTGTAAACTCCGATTCTGACTGTGACCATTGCACACACTCGCCTTACGCGCAGTAGTACTTCCGCTTCCGCTTACGCTGCTTTACGAGGTCACAGTCAGGAGAGAAGACGCAGAGGATCGTCACTTAATAGCTGGACGTTAATTCCAGGGTCCAAGTTCCCGGGCAAGTAGCCTAGGCGCTCACCTGTTGCTGAGCCTTCCACCTGACATCAGGACCACCTTCATCCTTGCGGGTCGTTTACCTGCTGCCGGCCAGCGTGACATCCTCGGCCCTGCGCATCCTCCATAGCAGGATAGTACTTTGTGCGCCTACCTCCATGGGATGGACAATAAATAATTGAAGGGCCAAAATCGAACCCATGACCCACAAATATTTTATGTAATAAATTAAGTTTTTTTTTATATCATAAATAATTCACAATCTAACGCTACAATTTACGCAAAAAATAACAAAATTTACTAAAGGGTAAATCTGTAATGTTGCTCGGTAAGGAGTTATAAATAAGTGGTGCCATGTATAAACAACTATGTCTAAACATTTCTAGTATAGGTACCGGTAATTTTAAACAAGCGTGTGTAATTTTACGTTTATTAATATTAATATTAGTTTTAATTTCAAAGAGCTGAATATGGCGTTTTACAAATTTGGCGATTTCATAAATATATATGCAAGGAACTGTGTTAGAAGGTGATGGGCTTTAAAAATTGGTTTGCAAGATTCGTACCATTTTACATTAAATACTGTACGGATACATTTTTTCTGCGCTATAAATACCCGCGTAATCTCTGAAGAGAATCCCCAAATGACTATGCCATACCTGATTATTGATATAACGTATGCATGGTATACCATTATAGAAGCATGCCTGGATGTCGTTTCTTTAACTTTTTTTAATGCAAATACAAACTTGTTAATTTTTTTGCAAACTTTGTCTACATGTGATTTCCAGTTCATATGTTCATCAATTAGGATGCCTAAGAAAGGAGTACTAGTAGTTTGTTCCACTTTTTGGTTGTTATATTCGACGTTTAAATGTTTTATTTTGTTTTTTAGAGTTCTAAAGTGAATGATTTTAGTTTTTCCTATATTAATTTTTAATGAATTTAGATCTAGCCATTTAATTGTTTCTTTTAGAGTTTTATTTATATCTGATTCATAAGTTTTTTCATTTTTACATTGTATTATAATAGATGTATCATCCGCAAATAGGATACATTCATGTTGACTTACAGCTTTGGGGAGGTCATTAATATAAATAAGGAACAAAAGTGGTCCTAGTATACTACCCTGCGGAACCCCAACATTATTAAATCTTGGTTTGGAGTCGTGGTTTTCAAGGATATTAGAAATTTTATTTAGTTTTGTGATTCGAGTAATCTGTTTTCTTTTATACAAATACGACTTGAACCAGTTAAGAGCTACACCTCTTACACCACATTTCTCTAATTTGTCTGCCAGAATAGAGTGGTTAACAAAGTCGAAATCTTTGCTTAAGTCTAAAAACAGAACAGAGGTGGGAATTTTTAAGTTTATATTATTCATAACGGATCTTACTAGGTTAAATGTAGCTAATTGAGGCGACTTTCCTTGTCTAAACCCAAATTGTTCATTGGCGAAAACTTTATATTTATCAAGAAAATTAAAAATACGCTTGTACATAATTTTTTCAAATATTTTGGAGATAATAGGTATTAGCGCTATCCCGGACCCGCGGGAGTGGTGCATCCTGCGGGAGAGGGGTTGCTGGACCCCTACCGGGCGCGTCCCTAGGTTGCGGATAAGGGAATGCCGCACAGATATGTGCGGTACCGGTTTACCGGCGCGGACAGCTGCAGCAGCGGGGTCGCTCCTCAGCCTGAGGATGTGACAGCCGCGGCGGGTCTGGCCAGTGTCAACTGCTGGCTAGACATCGCGGCCTGTCGGCGTCTCGGACGTATTCCGAGTAGCGGCGGCGGGCGGTGAGTCTGCCCACATTCTTTTGGGTGGACGGCGGGGTCTGATCTGTCCAGACCGCCGCGTGGTGGTCACCTGCTGGCGTCTCGGACTCATTCCGGGTAGCGGCAGCGGGTGTCGTGCTCCCTCATCCGTCCCTCTTGCGAGGAAACGGGTGAGATGAGCGGTCGTGCGAGTTCGGTCCGTGTTTACTGCGGGCCGGATGTCGCAACCTGCCGGCGTCTCGGACGTACTCCGAGTAGCGGCGGCAGGCGTTGGGTCTGCCCACTTCTCCATGTGGTGGGCGGACGGCGGGGACCTATCTGTCCAGGTCACCGCGTGTTGTTCGACCTGCTGGCGTCTTGGACTTATTCCGAGTAGCGGCAGTGGGTCGCTCTCTCTCCGTGCCCCCATGCGCGGGGGACGGTCGAGTGGAGCTGTTGGGCGAGTTCGGTTAGTGGTTTTGCTGACTGGACATCGCGGCCCGCTGGCGTCCTGGACTCATTCTGGGTAGCGGCAGCGGGCGCAGTGCTTCCTCATCCTGACCTTCTTTTTGGGGGGGATAGTAGAGGGAGCGGACGTGCGAGTTTGGTCGGTGTTTTTGCTGGTCGAACATCGCGGCCCGCTGGCGTCCTGGACTCATTCTGGGTAGCGGGCGCAGTGCTTCCTCCTCCTGACCTTCTTTTTGGGGGGGATGGTAGAGGGAGCGGACGTGCGAGTTTGGTCGGTGTTTTTGCTGGTCGAACATCGCGGCCCACCGGCGTCTTGGACGTTATCCGAGTAGCGGTGGTGGGCGGTGAGTCTGCCTACTTTGTGGGTAAGACGGCGGGGTCTGGCTCTGTCCAGATCACCGCGTGTAGGGCGATCGCTGTCGGTCGCGACCCGCTGGCGTCCTGGATATTCTGGGCAACGGCAACGGGTGGTGCTCTCTCTCTTTTACCTCCTCGTTAGAGGAGGAACGGTTGAGGTGAGCGGTAGTGGCTCGTCGGCGCCTCGGACGTATTCCGAATCGCGGCGACGGCCGTTATGTTTGCCCTCCTTTCTCTCTATTGAGAGATTGGGGGCGCATTCGCGGGCGGCGGGCCCGATTCGTCGGGCAGGACTCCGGTCACCGCCGGCCGACCCGTAATCCTGTCCTTTTCAGGACGGGACCGGGGGCCGCCTTCCCTTACAGGAAGGGGGCTACGTGGAAGAAAACCACTATAAAAACTACCCTGAAGCCTACGCTTCCGATGCCCGGCTAGGGGCTGCATGGCGGAGGGGTACTCCGTCGTTAGGGCATCAAACAAACAAAAAACAACATGGAACAGACAGATGAGCAACAAACTCAGCAAGCGGGTAGGGAGGCCTCAGGTCGACCAGAATCCCGTGGCTCTTCGGAGTTCAGGCGCATGTATTTGCTGGCGCCAACATCTGCCTCGGTGAGTGGGGAGACCCACGAGCCGTTATTGGGAGGGGAGGGGAGGGTGACTCGGTCTGCGAGCAGGCTGAGTCACGCCGAGAGAGCGGAGTGCATGGCGAGAGAGCCTCGAGTGGTGCTCGAGAGGCTCGCCATGGACGACCAGGCGACGACCACCAGTCGCCCAGAGGAGGAGGAAATGGAGTTTGAGGTGCCGGCGCCTTGCCGGTCCCGAGACAGCTCCGTTTCTGGGAAGCTCGGCCGGAAGCGTCCACGACGTGGTTCGGCTGAGGAGGACGACGTGGGTAGCCGCGCCGCTTCGGGCTGCGAGAGCGATGCCTCATTAGCATCGTCGACGCAGTCCCGCGGTCGTGTGACCCACGGTCGTTACGTGGGGCTCAGCCGACAGCGCGAGCTGTACAGGGCGCTCGCCGCTGAAGCGGCGCAGACACCTGACACCCGTGCGTCGGCATAGAAGAAAGAGGAGGAGAGACAGAGGAGGGAGGCTCGGGCGGCTGTCCGGGACCTCATTAGTTCCGGCTCGCAGCCGACCGACCCCTCCTCTGTCAAGGAACGCATTGACAGTGGTCTCCTGTCGATATTGGAGGTAGCGCGCACCTCCAAAAATATCAAGGGGACCTACATCAAGCGTCTCAAAGATGCGGTGGAGCTTGTCCAGGATGGCGTTCGCTCCCTGACGAGCTCCACCTGCGTGGAGAGGTTGCTCGCCGACAATGCTCGGCTGAGCAAAGAGGTCGAAGACCTCAGGGGCCAGATGCTCGTGGTGCGCGAGCAGGCCCCTGCAGCGTTCGACATGGCCGAGTTCCAGCGGTCCATCATGTTGTCGGTCGGGACAATGATGGACGCCAAGCTGGCTGGGGTCAAGGAGCTGCTTCCGCCGGAGCGGGTTTTACGCCCGCCCCTGGCGGCGGACAGGGGAAGCTGTGCGGAGGTTGTGGGCAGAGGGCCCAAACCAGCCGCAAAACAGCCCGCCAAGCCCGCACCCAAGCAGCCTCCAAAAGCGGTTGAGAAGCCGAAGTCGGCACCAAAGCCGACTCCCAGAACGGCACCGAGGCTGACTCCCGGCCCGGCACCGAGGCCGACTCCCGGCCCGGCATCGAGGCCCATTCCCGGCCCAGCACCAAAGCAGCGACCTGGACCGGCCCCCAAGCCAGCTCCCAGGGCGGCTGCAAAGGCTGCCGCTGCCAAGCCTGCTCCGAAACCAGCTTCAAGACCGGCGCCCAAACCTGCTGCACCAGAGCAGAGTGCGGGCGTTGATGAGGCCGGAGGCTGGACCGAGGTCTCACGGCGGAAAAGGGTGAGGAACAGGGTCAGGACAGAGACCCCCAAACCCAGGCCCGCCAAAAAGACACAGTCCAAACAGCAGAGCAACGGAGAAAGATGGCCCAAAGACAGCGGCGTGCGGCTCAGACGCCCGCCGTTGTCTTGACGATTGAGCCCGAGGCTGCCAGCCAAGGGCTCACGTACGCGCAGGTCCTTGATAAGGCGCGGCGGCATATCAATGTCGCCGAGCTGGGGATCGACATGACAGTCAATCCCATCAAGATCAAAAGGTCCCAGACGGGAGCTCGAGTTCTCGAGCTCCCCAGGAACCTGAGCCGGGAGGGGGTGGACCTGATGGCCGAGCGGCTGAAGGCCATCTACGAGAATGGCACAATGAGGGTCCACAGACCGTGCAAGTGCGCGGAGCTCCGGGTGACAGACCTGGATGACTCCGTCACTAAGGAGGACCTCACTACAGCCGTCATGGCGAAGGGCCAGTGTCCTCCTGGCACGGTGACGGTCGGCGAGCTTAGGCTGGGCCCCGGGGGCATGTTCACCGCCCTGGTGAAGTGCCCGCTGGTCGCTGCCCCTAGGCTCGTCACGACGAGGTCCAAGAAGTTCTTGGTCTGATGGAGCTCCGCTCGAGTGGTGCAACTCGCAGCACGGCCCATGAAGTGTTTCCGATGCCTGGAGATCGGACACACTAGGCCCGTTTGCACCGGCGAGACGGACCGCAGCGGGCTGTGTTACAGGTGTGCACAGCCCGGCCACAAGGCGGCATCCTGCAGTGAGCCCGCCAAGTGCCCCATCTGCGTGCAGAGAGGGCGCAAGGCGGACCACCAGATGGGCAGCCGGGGATGTGCTCCCCCGGCCCCGACCAGGAACAAGAGGGCCTCAGTACGGCCCCCAAATGACGCGGCGAGGGCGCAGGTCGCGCCCCGCACGGAGGAGATGATGGAGACTTAATGGACCAAGTCCGTCCACATCTCTTCCTCCAAGGGAACATCAACCACTGCGCCGGTGCCCAGGATCTCCTCCTACAGGTACTGGCGGAGTGGGAGATTGACGTTGCGGTGATGGCGGAGCCCTATTTTGTCCCCCCCCGGCCCAACTGGGCGGGGGACCTTGACGGGTCCGTCGCTGTCGTCGCCGCAACAGGCACGCGTTCCCAGCCCCTACACACTATCCGTAGGGGCTCTGGATATGTCGCTGCGTCATGGGGGTCGTACGCCGTCATCGGCACATACTTTTCACCGAACAGGGGTCTCTCCGAGTTTGAGTCATTTATGGCCGAGCTGGAGGCCCTTGTTCGTGTGCTGGCACCTCGCCCGGTCATCCTGCTAGGGGACCTCAATGCCAAGAGCACGGCTTGGGGGGAACCGGCAACAGACCGGCGCGGGGAACTCTTGGAGGAGTGGGCCCTGGGGTTGGACTTTGTCCAACTGAACCGGGGTCGCACCCAGACTTGCGTCCGGCATAATGGCGGGTCCATTGTGGACCTGTCGTTTTGCTCCCAGGCCATTGCCGGGCGCATTAACGACTGGCGTGTCGTGGTAGGGATGGAGACGCTGTCTGATCACAGGTACATTCGGTTCAGCGTCTCTCCCTCCGGGGGGCCCAGGGTTCGGCCGACCCCGAACTCAGGCCCTCCACGATGGGCCCTAAAAAAGCTTGACAGGGAACTGCTGATCGAGGCGGCCATCATCAGTGACTGGTGCGCACCACCGTCGGGTCTCTCGATTGACGACGAGGCGGAGTTGTTTCGCAGAACGCTTACGTCGGTTTGCGACGCAGCGATGCCTCGCGTCCGGAGAAGACCCAACAGACGGGCAGTCTACTGGTGGTCGCCAGAGATCACAGTGCTTAGGGAGGCGTGTGTTGAGGCGCAACGCCGGTACACACGCCATCGCTCTAGGCACAGGGACGAGGCCGCGGAGGCCCCTCTTTACAGGGCCTACCGCACGGCCAGATCGAATCTCCGCCTGGCCATTCTGCAGGCGAAGGCCGCAGCAAGGCAGGAGAAGGCCTGACATTTGCAGCAACGCACACAGTTCGCGCTCGACAGGAATTTCCCACAGCCTCCGCATTTAGACATAGCAAATAATGTAATATTAAAGATGTTATGTGCTAAGTTTCTGTACTGCTGCTATAGATGGCGCTAGAGTACAGACAGTGCATGCGCAGCGCACAGACAGCTCCCCGTACCTTAGTGAGGTAACGCTGGGGACACGTAGTTCGCGGCTGATAATATAGATGGCGCTTTGTAACAAAAACTAGTTTATGGTGTTTTCACGACTCGCTATGGGGTAACACCAATGACAGTCACTATGCTTTTTACGGGTACGGATCCGCAGACACCAGACACTGAGGCACTGTTGGGCTTGCACTTATTGTGTGATTTCACTTTATAATTAAAAAGTACAGGGTAGTTGCAGTCTTGTATTGCAACAAAATGCTATTTACAGTTTATTACACTTTTTCTGTTTCCACTACTACTGATTTTATTTTGTATGATGTATCACTTTGTAATGAAACACTTCACAATAAAGTTTTATATATTAATAACTTGTTATAATTTTAATTTTACAAATAGTATAAAGTGTACTACAGCTGATTTGACATCCGTGACGTCACCTCCAGAGACATAATGAGATAAGATAAGAGAGGCGCGCTAACGGACCTTTACACCCGTTGCACCGAGTTCCGGTCCCGGGGTACCGACCCCGTGCCGAGGCAGCGCGAGCTATGGAGGAGACAGGCCCGTCTCGTCACTATGCGGAATTGGGAGCTTCGGCTCGCGAGACCGTCGGCGGGACGGGCCACCATCGATGCGATCCGCCCACATCTCCAACCGTGGGTGGAGAGGCGGTACGGTTTATTGACCTACCGCCTCACGCAAATACTGACCGGGCACGGGGCCTTTGGGCATTACCTGTGCCGGGTCGCCAGGAGAGAAGGGACCACGGCTTGCCACCAGTGCGGTGCCAGTGATGACACCGCGCTGCACACCCTGGCCGTGTGTCCCACCTTCGCCGAGCCTCGCGCCGTTCTCCAGGCGGCGCTGGGGACGTGGACGTCTCCGCGCTGTCGGCTGTTGTCGCATCCGCGCTCAGCAGTCGCGCAGCGTGGGACGCGTTGTCCTCCTTCTGTGAGACCGTCATGTCCCAGAAGGAGGCGGCGGAGCGCGCTCGGGAGGACGACCCCGACGCGCCCCAGATATGCCGACGTCGAGTGGGGCGGCGCAGAGCCGCGCATGAGCGCGATCTCCCGCCCTAACTAGGGCCCTGGGCGACAGGCACGGGGGTGCATGTCGTCCGACTATAGGACCCACGACGGGGAGCCACATTTCGTAGCATCGGGTGTGGTTCCAATACGAGGCGGGGAGGCCGAAGCCTTTTACACTTCGGCCTCCAATCACGAAAGTGAGCCACCGGCTTATTGGCCGGTGGATCCCTGCGGTTTGCGCGTGATGAATTGCAACGCATTGCCACGCGCCAACACTAAACGCGGATGACGGTGCACGGCGGTTCAGGTTTAGTCAGTAAGAGTCTGACACTACCCATCCGCTCCCCCGAGTGGGTGGGTGTCCATAAGGATTCCCCCGCCTTATCAAAAAAAAAAAAAAGGTATTAGCGCTATGGGCCGATAATTGTTTTTGTCTGTCTTTGAACCTTTTTTATGAAGAGGTTTAATAATAGATAACTTGAGCTTATCAGGAAAAATACCCTGTTCGAATGACATGTTAACGATATGGGATAATGGTTGTGCTATGTATGGGGCAATATTTTTAATGAGATCCGTGCTAATATTATCATAACCCGTAGATTTTGTACTTCTCAGAGTTTTTATTGTGCTAAGTACCTCTTTCGCATGCGTAGGTTCTAGGAATATGCTATGATCATTATTAAACTTGAATGATTTATGGCTAACATAGTTCGTGGTGTCTGTCTGATTTTGGACTACATCAATAAAGAAATTGTTAAAAATGTTTGCTATAGTCGAACCACATGTAGCTGTATTTTTTTTATCTATAATTTTGTCGCTATATTCTTTTTGAAAATCGATACCCATGCTTCGTTTAACGATTTGCCATGTGGCTTTACATTTATTGTTAGAATTTGTTATATGTTTTAAAGGGATCCCTTCTTTTTGCATAATATTCTTTGTCCTAATATACTTTGGCATAACGATTTTGGCAAAACTTGTTTTGCCATAATAATACTTTGCTATATTTTTTTTTAGCATACAGTTTATGTTGGCATAATTATGTTGAAGGCATAATATTACTAGGCCTAATGACTATTAGCATAGTAGAAATAACGGAAACAAATTTGAGTTATTGACAGAAACGAATTGCTACAAAACCGACTCCACGTAGTCTTTTCTGCCCTACCCTAGAGTGTAATTTAGAGTCGAGTAGGCGCGGAGGGGTGAGGCGGCCCGCGGGCTGAAGAGCAGGTGGTCTTAACACTCGCCGCCGCGGCTGAGGCTGGCCGGCTTTGCCGGCCAGCAAGCCGAAGCTGCGGTGGTATAATACAAGCCAAACCAAGTCACTATTACATCTCAAATTTCGACCCCAACGTTTACGATTTTGATGTTTGGTGCGCGGAGGTAGATCGAGGACAAGAACTTAATCGTTGGGACGATCGCGAATGCCTGTCGCGCATCGGTAGATGCCTCAAAGGCGATGCGCGCACCTGGCTGAACGATTGGGTTTCCCATGACCGTACATGGTCCAATTTTAAATTAGAATTCCGATCACTCTGTCCGCGAAGCGTTGATATCGCGAACATTTTGTACGATGTAATGAGTACGAACTCAGACAGTTTTGCTTCATACGCCGATTACGCTCGTAAGTCGCTGTTGCGTCTGAATATCGTAAGAGGGTTATCCGATGACCTAAAAACGGCTATAATCATTCGTGGTATTACGGACCCGCAGGTAAAAGCCACCGCGTCGAATGCTAAATTGTTACATAGCGAATTAGTAGAATTCTTATCTGTGTATACAAAGCCAAAAAATTATTTTCAAAATACCCGCACTAATAATCGTGGGTTGAATGTAGGTCAATCTGATCCCCGTAAACATAAAAGTGCAAAATCGAACATTAAGTGTTATAACTGCGGTGATATTGGCCATGCGAAATCGTATTGTTCGAAAAGGCAGAAAACGGAACCAAAAAAATTTGTAGCGTCTAATAAAGCTCCCTTGTCATGTACCTACTGTAACAAGGTAGGGCATACTGTCGATAAATGTTTTACCAAACAGCGAGTTGATTCTAAGGGCCAAGATTCGACTAGTGTAAATTTTTGTCAAACGACCCCCGATGCAGCAATGCAATGACGGCGGTAATTAATAAGGTACCCGTAGACGTATTGATTGATAGCGGTTCCGATATTTCCTTAATTTCTGAAGCGGTTCTCAAACATCTTAGCTGTAATAAAGTTCCTACGTACCGTTTAATGCGGGGAATAGGTAGCCAAGAAATAGAATCCACTTGCTGTGTGACAAAGGTTATGGAGTTTCCCGAGATATCTGTAGAAGTGGATTTGTTTGTTGTGCCGTCAAATTGTATTAGCGCACCTATACTATTAGGAACAGACGTCTTAGATCGTAAGGGGGTGATTTACACGCGAACCAATAACGTACAACGTTTAATTAGGGTGGATAATGTACCTCGGGTACATTACATAAGTAAAGTAGATACCAACGTTGTAAATACGCCATTATTAGGTGAAGAGAAAGATCGTTTGATTTCGCTGATTAATGAGTTTTCTGAATATTTTGTTACCGGAACAGCTACGTCAACTGTTAATACGGGTTGCATGGAGATAAGGTTAAATAGTGACGTTCCTATACACTATCGCCCCTATAAGCTTTCTGCTGACGAAAAATTGAGGGTCCGTGATATAATAAATGATCTGTTGAGTAAAGGAATTATTCGGGAATCCAAGTCTGAATACGCAAGTCCTATCATACTCGTCAAAAAAAAGGACGGGTCTGATAGGATGTGCGTAGACTATCGCGCTTTAAATGCAGTTACCGTCAAAGACAGATTCCCTCTACCGTTGATAGATGACCATATCGATAGATTGGGCAATAGTAAATTCTTCACCAGTCTTGATATGGCCACTGGTTTCCACCAGGTGCCTCTTAAAGATGATGAATCTGTCAGAAAAACAGCCTTCGTCACACCAGAGGGTCATTATGAATATTTAAAAATGCCCTATGGTTTGACTAATGCACCAGTGGTTTACCAGAGGATCATATCTAGGACTCTTAAACAATTGACGGACACTGGAAAGGTCCTCAATTATATTGACGATGTCCTGATTCTATCAGATTCGATAGAAGAAGGCCTAGACTTATTGCGTCAGGTTCTCGTTTGTCTCACAAATGCGGGCTTTTCAATAAACTTGAAAAAGTGTACATTCCTAAAGACAGAAGTTGAGTATTTAGGCCGGCTCATTAGTCAAGGCCAGGTACGGCCGAGCCCTAGGAAGGTCGAAGCTTTAGTAAAGTCCCCAAAACCAGAGAATGACAGGCAAGTGAGGCAATTTTTGGGTCTGGCCGGTTATTTTAGGCGGTATATTTCTAATTACGCAGTTATGACAGCTTGCATTGCGAAACTTACCAAAAAGGGACAACCGTTTATCTGGGGCAAAGAGCAAGATGCAGCACGTGATAAAATCATTACTTGCCTAACGGAAGAACCTGTACTCGCGATATTTGACCCAAAATTGCCCACTAAACTTCACACTGACGCCAGTGCCATCGGTTATGGCGCGGTATTGCTGCAGGAGCATGACGTTAAACGGAAACGTGTCGTCGGTTATTTCAGTAGAGCAACTCATGGTGCGGAGTCTCGATATCATAGCTATGAGCTCGAGACTTTAGCCATTGTAAAATCATTACAACATTTTCGCCACTATCTTATTGGCATTGACTTTAAGATAGTGACGGATTGTAACTCACTGAAATTAACCGAACGAAAAAAAGATTTTGTGCCGCGCGTGGCTCGTTGGTGGGTCTACTTGCAAGACTTCCGTTTTACCATTGAGTACCGGAAGGGTGCTCTAATGCAACATGCCGACTTTCTAAGCCGTAATCCGGTGAATGTATCGCACATTCGTCGACCTAATAACTGGGCTCAGATTGCACAAACAGCTGACTCTGAAACACAGGAAATGATGGAGAAGTTAAGAGACGGTCAGTTGGATCCATCTCGATATGTCGTCAAAAATAACCTCCTGTACTACAAGTACAGTCCTACAGGCGAAGACTCGCGTCTACTTTGTTTTATTCCAAAAGGGTATAGACTAAGTCTTCTACGCGTCTTTCACGACGATCACGAACATGTCGGCATGGATAAAACCGTCAACTTGATTCTCCGTCTCATTTCTGGTTCCCTAGTCTCAGACAATTCGTAAAGAAGTATATAAGCCATTGCGTGGTTTGTCTATCACATAAAAAAGTTCCCCGGGCTTCTCATCAGCCCATAGAATCTTGGACCAAACCCCAAAGTCCCTTTTCTACTGTTCATATGGACGTTCTGGGTCCGCTACCTGAATCAAATGGGTTTAAGTACGTCTTGGTTTTAGTAGATGCCTTTTCAAAATTTTGCTTGTTGTACCCTTTATATAGGCAGGATACTGACGAGTTAAAACGTGTATTTACAAACGCTATTTCTTTATTTGGTACACCTTCTTTAGTCGTATCTGACCGAGGTAGGATGTTTGAAAGCTCTGGGTTTCAAAATTGGGTTTCTGGGCTGGGGTGTGCCACACATTTAATCACGCCAGAAATGCACCAAGAAAACGGTCAAGCCGAGCGTTATTGCCGTTCTGTCCTAAATATGTTGCGTGTTGAGGTAAATAACAAGGGCTGTAAATGGTCTGATGCTCTGTGGAAAGTTCAGTTAACTCTTAACATCACCAAACAAGCCACGACTCAGACATCACCTCTTCAACTGCTGATTGGCGTCGAAGCCACCACACCTGTCCTGAGGGCGCTTGTGAGGGATGTAGCCCTAGAAAATTCCAATGGTAACCGAGAGGCTTTGATGACATTGAAGCGACAACGTGCTTCAGAACTATAAGAAGCAAATCGGGCTCATCAAGACCTACATGTCAACGAAGGGCGAAAACAGCCGCGTATTTTTGCCCTTGGCGATTTTGTGTTCGTTGGAAAAAGTTCGCAGAGTTCCGGCAAATTGGACTCCGGCATGAGGGGTCCCTACAAGGTCATCCAGCAGCTTCCGCACCATCGTTATGAGCTGGAGCTTCTAGCCGGATCCTACGGCAAGAAGACACAGGCAGCTGCGGAGCACATGACTTTGTGGCGTGGTGAATGGACGCCAGATGCGTGTGCGGCTTTCTTCACGGGTGGTGAGTTGCTTAGCCACGTGCGCTTGCCCTATGGCAGCTACCTATGGCGTGTATGTATGTGCCAATAGCCACGTGCGCTTGCTCTAAAGCAGCTACCTATGGCGTGTGCTTTCTAATTACTTTAGCAGCCATGTGCGCTTGCCTTATGGCAGCTACCTATGTATGACGTGTGCTGGCAGCCTATGGTTGGCTGGTATAGCCTTGCTTTGGGATGTATCATCTCTTTTTGCTCGATTGCATTTTTTTTTATAATTTTCTTTGCATAAATGACAATGTTCATGCTTGAGTCATGAATGTATGAGTGCACGCTTACATTTGTGACTCGAGGCTGATAATTGTTATGAAGTTTAGGTAACTAGACACCTGGTAAAAAAAACAAAAAACCGGTCTTAAAATGTTGTTGCTTTACAGATGAAAGCGATCCTGGTACATCCCAAGACTGCGAGGAGTCACCCATCCAGGATCGGGCGGTCGAGGACGACTCGCCGTCAGGAGAGGCCGTATTAGAGAAAACGGTCCAGGAGGCGGGGCCTAGCACCACGTCACTGTGACGTAGCATCGAACGATCGGACGATCCTCAAGAGCGCGGGTTCGGCGCGCGCTCACTTTTGCGGAGGCATTTGGACGTGACGGACGTGTTCTAGTGGCAATAATCGTGTTTAGGGTTTCATATATTGAGTTTAGGTTTTCTTATAATAAACGGTCGATTTTGTGATTAAAGTTGTTCTTTTTAAAAATTCAACCCCGCTTCTGATTCCTAACAGTAGCCTATCGGTGTTAGAATTCCACCCTAAACCTAAAGCATTTGAGGACTTACTAATTATTAATGTGTCTGAAGACCTTTCAGATAACGACTCAAGAACTTTAGAAGAATTCGACTTATATTTAATAATATAATAATAATAATAATAATATTCCGGGACATCTCACACACGGTTATCTGATCCCAAGCTAAGCAGAGCTTGTGTTATGGTAACCAGACAACTGATATACATACTTATATATTTCTAAATACATACATATTATAGATAAATTACACCCAGACAACCAGAACAAATGATCGTGCTCATCACACAAACATTTGTCCTGGGTGGGAATCGAACCCACGACCCAACCCATGTACCCATGTACATGAACCCATTTCCGTAAGTTAAAACATCCTGCACTTAGGGTTTTAGATATGGCGATTTGAATGCGCTGTAACACTCTTCAGAGTCGCAACCCGTAATCAAATCGTCGACATACAGATCATGTTGAACGATAGTTCTAATAAGAGGATCGCTGCACTCCTCGCCCAACTGCCAAAGACACCTCGTGCTCAAATATCTAGCGCTTGCAAAGCCGTAAGTAACAGTATTTAATTTTATGGTCTTTAGGGGCAGATTCTCATCTTCTCTCCATAGGATAAGCTGTAAAGATCAATCGGACTCATCTAACAGACATTGACGGTACATTTTTCTACGTCAGCTGTTAAAAGGTACTTATAAAGACGAGCTCGAACTAATATGGAGAACAGAGAGTCTTGAATTTGAGGCCCAATCATCTGTGTGTCATTGACAGAAAGGCCAGAGAAGGTACATGCTGATGCATCGAAGACCATGTACGGTGCACGTACAATCGGGGACATCCACGCCTTATCACCTTACCGTCGAGAAACAGTTTACGTCGCTTGCGCTCTTTCTAACGCTCTAGCGACGCGGTGACGCCTCCTTATTTCTGATTGTATTTTAATATAGAAATTGCCAGTGTCATTGCAAACTTTGAACACTGTGCACGAGTGAAACATTATATCGTATTAATGTTCGTCGTCGTCGTCACTAAATACTACGAATGTTTTGACGACTTATGCAATATGTTTCTCTTATGCAAATATTTTCATAAAAGTGTGTTGTCTATTATGTAAACTAGAAATGCTAGAATATTAATATGTTAAGATGATTATTTTTTATTTGATTTTGCAGTATATTTGAAAATAAAATTAATAATAGAGTAACTAAAAAAGATAGATTTGCCTACAATAATGCGTTTACATTTAATTATGTAATTTATCGTTATTTTTACTCGCCTGCCAAGGAACTGTTAGGTTTATTGCTCGTGTCTCATAATAAGTTTCTAGATTTCTTTTTTTAAACGTCTGGACAGATTTAGGTTTTTTTAATTATTTCTATGGGTGATTAAAACAAAATTGGCGATTTTTTAACTACACCTATCGAGTGCGTTGTCAAAACATAGTTTTTATAAATGACTGGCCTGTTGGTCTAGTGGTTAGTGACCCTGTCCGCTATACCGGAGGTCGTGGGTTCGATTTCCACCCAGGACAAATCTATTTATTTTTATTTATTTTATTTAATAATTTATGTACACACACAAACATTTAATAAATGTAACATATTGATAAATTATGTACAAAGGTGCCGCTTATTTCTTAAGAAATTTCTGCCAGCGGACCCGCGAAAGGAGAAGTCGTCAATATTGGCAGTCAGTGTGCGCGACTTAATCTACAACAACTACAAATTATAACTTAAAAACAATAATTTAATAAAACATAACATAACACATATACGTACATATATAAATATACACAAATACTACATGTAACTAATATATATAAATATACTTAGAATAATATATATATAATAACAAATATATTAATTCAATCATAAGGAAAGATAATGCTCTTTAATGCGTTTCTTAAAAATATAAAGAGATTTGGAATCACGGATGTTAGGCGGAAGCGAGTTCCAAAGTCTTACTGCGTGAACGGTAAAGGAGTAGGAATAGAAGTCAGTGGAGTGGGGTTGGAAATGCAACAAGGATTTTATTTGCGTTCTGCAAGGGATATTAGGAGGTCGGGTAAAAGCGAAGCGTTCACGCAGATAAGGGGGATAAGTAGGGTTGTGCAGGACATTGTATAGGAGGCATAAAATACGAGTGTTCCGGTGAAGACGGATTGGGAGCCACTTGAGCTGCTTGCGAAGGTGGGATACGTGGTCATATTTGCGCAGGCCGAATATGAAACGGATGCATAAGTTTTGCAAGCGCTCAAGTTTATTAAGGAGCTCCTCGGTAGCATCCAAATAGCATGCATCAGCATAGTCGATGATCGGTTGGATTACAGATAGGGCTAGAGAGATCTTAGTTTGTAGAGGTAGGAAGTGTTGAAGTGACTTAAGGGAATGGAAGGAAAAATGAACTTTACGGCTAACTTTGGCAACTTGAGGACGCCACGAAAGATTCGCATCCATTATAATACCCAAGTCTTTTACAGTGTCCGAGAAGTTAATCGGAATTCCATCAAAGTACAGACGCGCCATCGATGATGAGTTTAAACGACTCCGCATAGACTTACTACCTATGATGATGGCCTGAGACTTAGATGGATTTACTTTAAGACCATAGGAATTAGCCCAAGAACAGATGGAGGCCAGGTCTTTATTCATGGCTGCAATGGCAGAGTCTGCTTCAGCCACTCCAAAGTGGCGATAAAGCTGCAAGTCGTCTGCATAAAGATGGAAGTTAGAAGAAATTACTCTAGTAACAGAGTTGATGAAAACAGAAAAGAGAAGAGGAGAAAGTATGCCACCCTGGGGAACACCCGCTGTGAGGTCACACCAATCAGAGTAAGACTCTTCAAGGCGAACACACTGCGAGCGACCCCGAAGATAAGAGTCTAACCAGGCTAGGGAGGTGGAAGAGAAATTTAGAGATTTAAGGATGCCCAGTAGCACATCAAAGTCTACCGAGTTAAAGGCGCTGCTGAAATCCAACAAGACAAGGACCGTCATCATCTTATTCTCCATTGCCAAGCGGATGTCATCAGTCACCTTCAACAGGGCAGTGACAGTGCTGTGACCAGAACGGAAACCGGATTGGAAAGGAGAAATTAGAGAATTTGACGTTAAAAAACCAGTGATCTGCCTGTGAACGATATGCTCGAGTACCTTGGAGAGGTAAGGAAGGATGGAAATGGGTCTGAAATGAGATGATAGAGAAGGATTGGAGATTTTGGGTAAGGGTATAATATGTGCCTGTTTCCAGGCGGATGGGAAATTACAAGTGTATAAGGAGTGATTAAAAATATGGGTGAGGATCGGGAGCAGACAGGGAAGGACGAGACGGATCATTCTCGAGCACACATTATCACTGCCAACTGCATTGGAAGAAATTGCAAGTAAAGATTTTTCAACGTCAACCTCAGAAACGGAACTAAAAGAGAAGAGGGAGCAGTTTGGTACCGGCAAGCTCATAAGTTCCGTAAGAGTGCGGGTTTTGACATTTAAATCTAAATGGATAGGTGGAAGAGAGAAATCATGGTTTAAATCATTTAGATTAATGTCTATACCGGAGTTGATTGAAGATTTGCCGATACCAACAGATTTTAAAAATTTCCAGACCTCAGAAGAACTGCGGTTAATAAGAGATTCGTGAAAGTAGCGTCTTTTGGCATCTCTACACAGACGACTGCAACGATTGCGCAGAACCTTGTAATAATTAAAGTACACGTCAGACGGCCTGCCCTTGAATTTAGTTTTAGCTCTGTCTCTGCGGGCCATTAGAGCTCTAATTTCAGCAGTAATCCACGGAGCAGGCTTATGCTTGATACGAATACGTCGAACTGGTGCATGCTTGTCCATTAACTCAAGAACCATGGAATTCAAGCAAGACACTTTTTGATCCGTATTGGGGCTATCAGTGACTGGAGACCAGTCAAATGCGATAGCGTCGGCCTGCACAGCTTCAATATCTATCACATTATAATTACGCAGATAAAAATACAGGGGCTTATGCTTAGGGGTGCGAACTCGATACGATAGATAAATGAGATCGTGGTAAGAGAAAGTTGCCGTAAGTTGACCGTGCTTAGTGACCTTGTCAGGGGAAGAGACAATGGCAAGGTCTAATAGAGAAGGAGTACAGTTAGGAGAAAAGTGAGTAGCAGAGAGGGGCAAAACATGTAAATCATAAGAGGAAAGGAGAGAAGTAAGTCTGGAAGAACGAGAATCGTTCTTAAGCAGACATGTGTTAAAGTCGCCCATAATAATAACATGTTTATAAAGAGGACAAAGTTCACTCAGAGTAGAATCAAGAGAGCTAAAATAGTCAATTCGTAAGTTAGGGGAATAGAAAACAGCAAGGAGAATCTTAGAAGATTTTATAGAAATTTCAAGGAAGAGGAATTCAGCTGACTCGGAATATAAAGAGGGTGAGGCCAGAACTATTTTATGCGATAAATCGGCTCGCAAATATATGGCAACACCTCCGCCACCTTTCCCGGTTCTGTCATTACGAACCAGAACAAAGCCAGGAAGAGGAAATTGAGTAGAGAGGAGTGATGGTTTGAGGAACGTTTCCGATATCAAAATTGCGTCGACATTTGCAATGCTAAAAGATGCTAGAAGGTCGGAATAGTGACTCGGAACACTCTGGGCATTAATATGCACAATGTTAAAATTATTACGTCGATCAAAGAAAAGGGAGGAAATTTGGTCGTGTAAAGTGGGAGAAGAACCCGAGTCATCCGCACTAACATAACCGCAAGATTCAGAAGAGCATGAAAAAAAACTATTATTGAGCTCATCGAGAGCGTCCATAGAAGAGTTAAAATAAATAAATAATTATAAATAAATTATATCTATAGTAATATTCAACAGTGAATAATATAAACAAATACCAACGACCACCCTTTCTCGCTGGTAAATTGATAAAAATAAAAACATTACAACAAACACAAAAAACAAAGAACAATTACAAAAATAAAAATTAAAAAATTACGATAACAAATTAAAAGACAAGAAGCTAAAACAGGTAAAACGCTCACGCGCAACAACACACACGACATAACTAAACGCGTTAAGCAGATGTCAACTTGTCAGCTTGACATATGTCATTACATGACAGCTGTCACTACGAAATAATCACAGAGCACACAGTAATAGTTAAAATAACAAGTAAATGCTTTGGAGTGGAGACTTAGCAATAAAACTTAAGTTAAATATTACAATGTGCACAACAAAATTTAAAAATACCTACAATAAGAAAGTGATCAAGTTTTAAAGTAACGTAATAAAAGTTTACGAAAAGTTAAATCGAAGTACCGACAAGTAGTAAGAGTATGAGATTGCGCGAATAGAAACTAGAACTAAAGTGTAAGAAGTTGTGATCCGGAGTGCATAAAGTCTTCAGTTCCGACGCCTAACCTTCCGCTGAGCCTTGGAGGTCTCCTGGGCGACTTTAAGAGAACCAGGATCGGAGCCGGCGGACTCGACGGTGCCAGAAGGGAAACGGGTAGTCAACTCGTTGAGCTCACCTACCGTCTCGATCTTTCGCCGAGTTTTGTCTGGGCAAAGGATCACTATCCTGCCCTCAGTGGTCCAACAATTCCTGACGCCAAAGTGTTTGCGAGCAGCAAGAAAGGCTTGATGTCGAGTCTGGGTCAGGAATTCAGAAACAGTAATGCCCGAGCCCTTTAACTGCTTTTTGCCATCCCAAACAAGCTGCCGATGCTCGACTTTGAAGAATCTCACCAAGATGGGTCGAGTCTTATGCCTGGAAGGGCCTAGGCGGTGACAAATATGCAAGGTATTTTTGTCCTTTAAATCACCTAACTTTAACTTGTCTGTCATGATGTCACTCACCACTTCATGAAGATTCTCTTCTGGTTTTTCAGGCACCCCATGAAGCAGCAGCACTTTCCTACGCATAAACGTCTCATGCCTGTCAAAACCATGACCGAGCAACTCGACTTGGGCTTTCAGCTTTGACAGCGCTTGCCAGACAAAGGTCTTAAAGTCCCTGAACTCGCTGCCAATGGAGGTGATGCTGACTGCTGTAGATCCTGGCCCTGCAGAAGCCTTAACCAGCTTATCTTCATATGCAGCCATGCGGGAATGGAACAGCTGCTCCAGATCTGCCAAACTGCTTGCAAATTTGTTGTCCATTTTTGATTTTTGTGATTTGAATAAAAAAATTAAAATAGCAAGAGGGTGGTGCGGGGTACTTGCTAAGTGTTTTTCATTAAATTACTTTAAGTAATGGTTATAAATTAATTAACAATGAGGAGCACACTAAAACACGTCTGTTCGCTATGACTACCCACTATCTATGTGTTATGAGCACAATCATTTGTTCTGTGTCTGGGTGTAATTTATCTATAATATGTATTAGAAATATATAAGTATGTTTATCAGTTGTCTGGTTACAATAAAACAAGCTCTGCTTACTTTGGTATCAGATGGCCGTGTGTAAGATGTCCCGGAATATTATTATTAAAAAAAAAAAAAGAATATTATTATTATTAGAGTTGTAAAACTCAAAACTGGAGTATAAACGGTGATTTTAGTAAAAGAAAATAGCATTACCACTTTTCCTTGTGTGTGTAGCAGGTATTCTTTTGAATGGAGTCTGGAGTATGAATTTTGTTGCGCCTTTAATTGCCATAGCAATATTTTTAAAGTTTACATCTACACCTAGGACAACTAGCTAATGACAAGAAGTAAACGCGCAATAAAGAGACGTAGCTGGTCGGTCAACGTCTGGCTTGAAGCATAAGCTAAGCATATTATCTAAGCATATTATTATTTAAGTAAGGAATAAAAAAATAAAACAAATTAGATACTACAAAATATATTTTTATTTACTAGACTAGCTGTGCCTGCGACTTCGTTCGCGAGGATTACGATACTTATTAATGAGTTTTTAACCGCAAAATTAAGTTTGTTTTTTCCGGGATAAAAACTACCCAGTGTGGTGCCCAGGATAATAAAGAATAATTATACCAAGTTTCATCGTAATCGAACCAGTAGTTTTTGCGTGATACCTGAACAAACAGACAGACAGACAGACAAAATTTTTTTTTTTACCCTTTTGGGTTCGTTGTCGCTCTAGTAACACCCCCCGCTATTTATTTTTTTGATATTTTCAATGTACAGAATTTTCACTTCTACAGATTTATTATAAGTATAGATTACTAAAAATAAATGAGAGCTACCGTTATTACGCTCACCAGTAGATGCCTTTGGCGCGTCAGTTGCTGCCTACCAACGAACTAAACTAAGTTAATATGATCGTAAAATGGATATCAAATTAGACTAGCTGCATTGGTGGCGAAATTGCTAAAGGGGCTACGTTTGACGATGTAGTAATTTTAATATTACCTACACTCCTACTACTGCAGTAGGAGTGTAGGTAGCAATTTTACTGAATCCATAACATTAATAATATTTATTTACCTTATTTATCAAGATCAAGAGGGTTTTAAACAAAAAAAAAACTATATGGAAGTCGGGAATGCATTTTTAAGTGCCGAGGCCAAAAGACGGTTCGTAATCGAATTAAAAAGTGATACCTTGTATCAACAAGATATTCTGGTTCAATGGTTTGACAACCAAAATTATATTTATATGATTTTAGCGTCGGTCTAACTATCCGAGCAAGACAAACAAAAGGTATATTTCTGTCCTTTTCTAACGCATGACGTGCGCAGTAGATAGAACGAGAGCTGGTAAACTTGAACGATAACAATAAGCTGTCGCGAGCAAAACTAAACTATTTGCTAATGATTTTAAGGTTCATATTAGGATGTTACTGTTTTTTTAATGTTTCTCATAGATTGTTTGTAGATTTTATTTTGGATCCGACGTCCATTTAGTGTTTTAATGTTAAAATACGATAGTATATAGTAGTAAGTAGTATATATTAACAATTCGAATTAAATTATATCTTTAATAGAGAGGCAATAAAATCAGAGGTGAATAAGAAGATTATTGACGGAACTTATAAAACTACTTTAAACCGTCAGGGGCCTGATAATATACCTAGAATGACGATTGAAATATAATAAGACTGCTAAGAATTAAGCATTATGCTACAATTATATTACATATCCTCGTCAGACTCAACGACCTAATTTAATAACTGAAAGTTAAAATAATTAGTATACTGCGGTCGAAGAAAGTTTTAAAAACATTATAACGCTCCCAATAAGCCAACCGCCAAATCTCTAGCAAAAGTCTCTACCTATATAGATTATATTATTAGTTTTGCAGGCTTTCTGCTTTTCTTTTTACACGACTGCCCAAAAAGGAGTGTTATGTTTTCAGGGTTCATGTATGTATGTATGTATGTATGTTTGTGAGTTTCTTTATTCCACCATAACTTCTAAAAGGCTTGACCGATTTCAATGTTTGTGGTATCATTAGAAGCTTTGAGTTATTCCGAGTGACATAGGCTATGTGGACATTAAAAAATGGTCAAGTGTGAGTCGAAATCGCCTGCAAAGGGTTCCGAACAATATTTTTTTTTGTGTTGTTTCATGTTTTTTTGTTGTTCACTAAAAGGTATTAAATAAAAAAATATAATTAAAAAAATTAAAAAACACGCCTGCCATGTCAAAAAAAATTAAAAACAAGTCAAATATTTGCAGTCGGGGTCGGTTACTTGGAACAATTTATTACAGGTCCCCCGACTGCAAATATTTGACTTGTTTTTAATTTTTTTTGACATGGCAGGCGTGTTTTTTAATTTTTTTAATTATATTTTTTTTTTAATGTTCTCCTCACTGTTCGCATAGAAAAGACAAATTGTCGATAAAAGGTCTTCGTTGGAGTAAAAGGTTCGCCTTCATAGGTTCTCAGCATCCGCTGTCGCGGTCGGTCTTCTTCGTCGATGAAAAATCGTGACCTCACTTCGCGCTAGCAGTTATTTAGTCTTCTATCCTCTTCCTACCGTCTTATCCACAGCCTTACTGTAAGAGCGCTGCAAACAAAATGTTTAAACAATGAATCCATACATAATAAAATTCTAATAAGTTTACAAAAACATGACGTTAACAAGATGTTTTATATTTTATTTTATACTTGGTTACTTATGTAGAATACAGAACAAACTATATTGTATCATATACCAAGTAGTAAGATAACAATTTACCGAACTAGATTGAAAGTTTTGACTTAATAGGTAATCAAGTGAAATTTTAAGTTTTTTGTGATTATCTGTCATCACAAATAGATTTCAAAAAATCTGTCAAGTTGGGTTCGAACTCGAGACTTAAGTTTTAACGGGTCGCCGGTAATACTAGGCTATCGTTACTCTCTGCTAATGTGGTCATCCACCTATGTATTACTTTGCTCTTCGGTGGTCATAATTACCTGATACACGATTATTACAAGTTCTCTCTCTTTCGTTAAAATTAAACCGAGTGTTGTTTTATCTGCTCCAGTGAAAATATGTTTACTAGCGCGTGTTATAGACGGAAGGGTAAATAAAGATAAGCAATATACTATTTATCTACTTTAACTGAAATAAATGCCAATTATTATAATTTACTGAGTGATAGTAAGGGAAACTACAAGGAATGTTTTATTGTTTATATTTTAAACAGATACCAGATATACATATAAGCTTATAACACAAATACATAAATTTACAATTATGTAACAAAAGGTATCGTGTACTCCTGGCAATGAGTATACTTATAGCCAAAGTTATCATTTAATATAATTTATTTATATAACCAAAATTAGCATTATTAGCATTATAAATTATAAATACCATCTAAACAAACAAAATAAGTTAGTTTATTATTTATTATTTTCATAATTACAATAGTGAGTAACATAATTAATAACTACATAATTATTTCAGCAAAAGCAACAATATAGGTACTTAACTTTTTACAGAAGTGTTCCCGTCGGCAGCCACACAATAAGTGACCGGCCTGTCACTGTGCTTTGCTTTTATACCTCATTTCTCCCGCCAAAAGTCAACCGAACAACCAGTAACAAATTATAAATTATAAAATATAGACCAAAAATATTTAAAATACTAGTAGATAATTAAACACTATTTTTACAGAATAAATTAACAGTTTAGACATTATTTTAATTGGTTTTAATAAGCAAAAATCACTATGAAGAAAGATACACAACAATTTACTTCTACCTACTTTATCACGGCCATGCTGACATGTAGTTCGCTCTCGGACTACATATACATACTAAATTAAAACTTAATACTAATTATTACTAAATACACTTTTATAAGGAAACTTAATGCTAATACATATTATTCATTGTTGTAGTCCAACTTAGCACATCAAAGGGACAAAAACAACAACGGTCAGTACTTTGACATCAATCTAAACCTCCCACCTGCTGCACATGAGACGGGTTAGAACAAAGTAACTGACTTCAGCAGTTCCAATCAAATCTTTTCTCATTCCATTTGTCACATCTGACATCTAATACATAATTTTCATATGGGTACAATATAATATTTCATATGAAGAACACATTATTCGACATCATCAATCCATTCATATCCATCCAGACCATAATCTCAATTTATCTTTGGCTACAGTTATATTTCTTAAATTTCCTATTCCCCTCACGGAGTACCTATCATTAGGTAAGATAGCTGTAATCTCATAAGGACCTTTAAATCTAGGACATAGTTTATCATGACGCCTGTGGTCTTGGTTTACATAAACTGTATTTCCAACATCAAAAACACTATTATCTCGCCTTACGGTATCGAATCGAGTTTTGAATTTGTTTGCCTCATTACACAGACGCTGATAAGCAAGTTCACGATCTGCCCTAACATCTATGTTATCTTCGGGAATATTTATATCATTCAAATGAGCTTGGATAGAGGGGATATTAGCATTACAGCCTATAAGCAAACGAATCGGTGTGAAACCCGTAGAACTCTGAATAGTGGTGTTAATCGACTGTTGTACCTTCCACAATCCGCTTGGCCAATCTGACGAGCCATTACAAGTAGTATTTAGCATATTAATCACTGTAGCGACATATCTTTCTATTTGACCATTACCTCTTGGTGTGCCTGTAGCAACCATATGATGTTCTATCTGTAACTCTCTAAATAAGGAACGAATTTGGTTAGCACTAAAATTGGTGCCCCTATCTGTGATAACTATTGATGGGGTTCCAAATATAGTGATAATTTCCCTTATAATAGGCACTAGTTCGATAGAGTTCAGAGTTTTGAGAGGTTTTAGCAAACAAAATTTGGTAAACCCGTCGACCAAAAGTAGAATATGTTTGTATCCGTCACTTGTTTGTGTGAATGGACCTGTACAATCCAGATGGATTGTATGAAAGGGAATAGGGGTTTTATCAATGGGATGTAAATATCCTTGTTTTGGACCAGAATGACCTTTTCTTTCCACACATATTATACAGTGCTTTAAATATTTTCTAACAAAAATAGTCATACGAGGAAACCAAAAATGTTCGCAAAGTTTTTTGAATGTTTTAGTAAACCCTACGTGGCAGTTTTCATCATGGAATAATTTTAGAAGGCTGAATCTGGATCCTTTTGGCACATATAATTTAGGTTCGTTACGTTGTACTTTGTAAAACAATAAATTATTTTGTAATAAGTATTGATTTTCGTCTAATTCACCAGCTATAATTTTGGCTATTAAATTTTGGGTTTCTGAATCATTTTGTTGGGCGATTTCTAACCAAGATAGTGGCTCTTCAATCAAATGTATCATGCTAGAAAACTTGGGTGATTTACTATTGGTTTGTATAGTGGCAGTCTGTGATGGCAAAGAGCTAGATACTGATGCACCAGCAGGAGTGGAGACTTTCACAGGATTACGGCTAAGAAAATCTACATGTCCTATGTATCTACCTTTTTTATATACGACCTCAAAATTAAAATCTTGTAAAAACGTCCACCAACGGGCAACGCGGGGAGATAAATCTTTTTTATTCATAGTGCTCTTAATAGAGTTACAGTCTGTAAAAATCTTAAATGGAATACCTAGAAGGTATACTCTAAAATGTTTTAAAGCATTATATATGGCCAAAGTTTCTAGATCATACGAACAATATTTGGATTCCGCGGGTGAAGTTTTTCGACTGAAATAAGCTATTACTTTTTTGATATTATTAATTTTTTGTACTAAAATGGCTCCATAGCCCAAGGAACTAGCATCTGTATATAGTTCAGTTGGTAAACAAGGATCAAATACTGTTAATAATGGTTTACTAGACAAATGTTTTATAACATAATTTCTAGCCGTATCCTGGTCTATTCCCCACTCCCATTTCTGGTTACTTTTTATTAATTTGGTTATAGGTGCAGTTCGAGTTGCGAAATAGGGAATAAATTTGCGGAAGTAACTAGCTAGACCCATAAACTGCCTTACTTGCTTAATGTTTTTAGGGACAGGGGAGTTTACTAAATCAGCTATCTTTGCCTCACTGGGCCTAATACCTTCCGGTGTTATAGTTCTTCCTAAATATTCTAAACTTTGAACAAAAAATTTACATTTTTTAATATTTATAGTAAATCCTGAACAGCTTAATGCCTGAACCGTTTCATCTAAATAGTGAAGACCTTCTTCTATTGTTGAAAATGGAATTAAGATGTCATCTATATAAACTAAAACGAATTTCAAGTGCTGCACAGCTTTTGTGATAGCTCTTTGGAAAACCGAGGGCCCATTGCAAATACCAAACGGCATTCTTAAAAATTCAAAATGACCATCGGGCGTCACAAAAGCCGTGTATTTTATGGACTCTGATGCTACGGGAATTTGATAAAAACCATTTTTCATATCAATAGAAATGAAGAATTTAGCTTTACCTAACTTATCGATTTGGTCTTCGATTAGAGGGAGAGGGTAGCGATCTTTATCCAAAATTTTATTTAGTGCTCTATAATCTATACATAATCTATCGCTGCCGTCTTTTTTCTTAACTAAAATTACTGGATTTGCAAAAGGGGAGTCACTCTCACGAATTATGTTATGCTTTAAAAGTTCTTGAATTATTTTATTAACCTTCTCTCTCTCTATCGGCGCCAATCGATAGGGACGATAATTGATGATTTCATCTTTAATTAATCGTAACTTAAGTTCACCGGTTTTTACGGTAGTAGTTCCATCTAAGATAGAAGGGTATTTCTGAAAGATGTATCTTATTTTATCTTGTAGCTCCAAATCTAAATGATCAATTTTTGAGGTTAACTCAATTAAATCGGATGTATCAGTAGAAATAATATAAACTTCTGTCTTAGTTGGAACCGACTTCCTAAATAGACGACTACCTAATGAATCTGTTACGATTTCTATGTCTTGATATTGAACAGCGTTTCGACCTATTAATAAATTATACTGAAAATCATAGTCTCTAACAACATATATAGATATCTAACTCTAAACAAACTGTATCGAATTTAACTAGTACGGTAATTAAAGCAAAAACATGTATTTTATTTGGACCTATACCGTTTAAATAAATTGATATTGGTGAAAAATGGCAGTCTAATCTTCTTGCAATTGATTCTCTTATCAGACTACAACTTGCTCCTGTATCTATGAGACAATCAATCGGAATATCATTTATGACAACTCTAGTTAAATTTAGTTCGGTTTTTCTAAAAAATTAACCTCTTTGTTTGGTATAATAGTTATGGATGAAGAATTATTTGATTCAGCTTTTTGTTTATGATAGCAAACAGATTCAGTGTGTCCAATTTTTTTGCAATATGTACATATTTTTGGTCCGTTAGGCTTAGATAACTGTGTGACTTGATTAACAGGTGTATTCGAGTTTAGTTTATTTTTGGGACATTGATGCTGTATGTGACCAAACTTATTACAAGAATAACATTTCTTTTCATTGTTCAACTTAGGTCGTTTCGTTTCAGAAAGCCCGGCGTTAGGATTTTCTAAGGGTCTCTTTTTTGCTTTTACATATACTGAAAGCAGTGATATAAGAGCAGCAGTAGTAGTGATACCACTATTCAGTGAAGCCATCTTAACGTCGACATCAGAAATCCCTCCACAAACTAATTCCACTATTTGGTCATCAGTAAAAGAAATTTTTGTATTACGAAGTAAACGTATTTTTTCTCTACTGTATTCACTATAAGAATCTGCCGCGTCTGATGTGTATAAGACTGCCCTACTGAGTTTCTCCGATAAGTTTTTCTTTTCGGGAAAGACATCGATAATATCTATACGAAATTTTTCCCAGGATCTGCCTTCAGTTGGTTCCCATGATTCGAACCACGTCACGGCAGATCCTTTTAGGGCCTTACCGGCTTTAGCTGCTGTTTTGATACTGCTCCACTTCAAATCCGCACGGAGAGTCTCGATGCTGTCACACCAACTCTTCGCTCCACAGTCGTTTTTATCCGGATCGAACACTGGCAAAGCGATGTCATCGTCCTTTTGTTGTGTCGAAGACACAGCATCTCTGATAGCTTTAAGAAGATTACTGATTGTCTCGGCGTCCATCCTGAAACACGAGATATTATTAGCAAATGTGATGCAAGGACAATCCCACTTCTGATGTTATAGACGGAAGGGTAAATAAAGATAAGCAATATACTATTTATCTACTTTAACTGAAATAAATGCCAATTATTATAATTTACTGAGTGATAGTAAGGGAAACTACAAGGAATGTTTTATTGTTTATATTTTAAACAGATACCAGATATACATATAAGCTTATAACACAAATACATAAATTTACAATTATGTAACAAAAGGTATCGTGTACTCCTGGCAATGAGTATACTTATAGCCAAAGTTATCATTTAATATAATTTATTTATATAACCAAAATTAGCATTATTAGCATTATAAATTATAAATACCATCTAAACAAACAAAATAAGTTAGTTTATTATTTATTATTTTCATAATTACAATAGTGAGTAACATAATTAATAACTACATAATTATTTCAGCAAAAGCAACAATATAGGTACTTAACTTTTTACAGAAGTGTTCCCGTCGGCAGCCACACAATAAGTGACCGGCCTGTCACTGTGCTTTGCTTTTATACCTCATTTCTCCCGCCAAAAGTCAACCGAACAACCAGTAACAAATTATAAATTATAAAATATAGACCAAAAATATTTAAAATACTAGTAGATAATTAAACACTATTTTTACAGAATAAATTAACAGTTTAAACATTATTTTAATTGGTTTTAATAAGCAAAAATCACTATGAAGAAAGATACACAACAATTTACTTCTACCTACTTTATCACGCGAGTGCACGACACATAATAATATGTGCACTGATACATTGTAGTGGCCATACCGGCGGACTTTGATGTAATTACTTGAGCTAACCAAAATTCAAGTAAAATCATTTTTTTTTTCAATCCAGTACGTATTATTTTATTTAGATATAATTTGGTCATAACAACTAACATGCGCTTTGCGTAAACAAGTCCTCGCAAGCTCGGGTTTATGACTCTTTTGTTAAAAGTGAGCTGACTAGTTTTTTATCTATAGCAGTGGAATTCTATTGTTATAGTGACGAGTAGATTTGTGCACGGGTGCACCAAAACCTTGCTCCGGCCAAACCGGCCGGCTTTGCTAATTATTGTTTCATTTTTAAAATTCAAATTAAGTAAGACGTTTATTTAATTACTCTTTTAAAGATAGGTTTAATATTATGATAACCATAAGGAATGAAATAAGATTAAAAAAACACCTAACAAAACACTATTATAAATAGATTATTCTTTAAAATAATGTGTATACCCTAAACAAGAATATAGATGAACTATCTTTTTAACTACAACTTTTTTTATTTAACATATCACTCATTTGGTGAAGTTAAATAAATCCCAACAAAAGTATGAATGGAAATGCACTGACTTACTGTTACTTTATACAGTGCGTAAAAAAGCTGTAAGAGTGTGTGTTCCTACAGGTGACGTGGAAATAATGAAGTTTGAATATAAAAAAAAAACAAGTATTGGCCACATAGATAACTTTAAAATTTGACACTAAATAGATTAAGATGTTAAAACATGAGACTAGTGTCAGATGACTCACACAATCAATTATAAATATCAATTCTGAAAACGTCCCTACTTAGCACAACAGGAATTTTTATACATTTGTATTAAAACCATTAAAACACATTATTAAAATATCAACGTGAACAAGACTTAATAAATCTATACTTAAAAGAAAATTGTGTTTTCATGTTTGGTGCAATAATAAAAAGTATATGAAACAATTTTGACCAACTAGAATTTGGTATATGTAGTTCGCGTTACTAAAAATCTTTTTCTATCCCACTACTATGCATATACACTTTATCTATCTGGTTTTCGGCTGACTGATAAAAAACATAATGCTTAAAATAAAATTAAAATGTTATACTTACAGATATTCTCAGGTCATTCGCAATTTGACTAATATATATTTTATTCGCTCTTCGATAGTCAATTTTCAATATCACATAAAATAAAAGTCCGGTAAACACGCGCGAGTGTTCGTAAACAGTAGTCAAAGTCACGGAGAAAACATCGAACGTCAACAATCAACAAACAGTGAGATGCGACTGACGTCCACAAAAATAGTCAAAATATATATTTCCATCTCGTTACTGCAATGTCCTAATTGGTCAACGTCACAGGAGGGCGGAGCTTCCGCGCAAGTCGCCTGCCACATGAGTAGATAAACGGAACAGAGGCAAAGCTTCGAACAACCGCTCGAATCGGTTGCACGCACACAAGCGCGCGGGGCATGTGTGCGTGACCACTGGCCGCTTGTCGCATACGCGGCGAGACTGGAAAAAACCAGTTTACGCTGGCACAGCCAGTGTACAATCTAAGGGTCAGTCCGACGCACGCTGTTTGTTTTGTTAGTTGCAAGTTTAAGTTTTTATAAGTTTAGTTGTAAAAACGTGGTATTATATTAATAATAATGGTTGTTTATTGTGCCGTGTGTATGAATAATAATAGAGAAAACAAAAATATATCGTACTTTAACTATCCCAAGGAGTACAATAAGGTAAGTAAATATTTGGTTATTACTTTTTCAAGCAAGTACCTTTATTTTATTGTATGATCCTTTTTATAATAAGAAGAGAGTAATTTGTACAACACGGTAGGTATTTTTTAATAAAAAAAAAAACAAATTATAAAAAGAAAATTCTTAGAGTAAGTAATTTGTAAACTATTCTATCATACTATTATATATTCTGTTATACTGACTATTAAAACTATTTAAAAAACGTTTTGTTTGATTTGTCTTCACCTATTGTGACAACCCTAACAAAATAGGTAACAATTTTGCACGTTCTTAAGAAGCTTTGCCTCTGTTCCGTTTATCTACTCATGTGCGCCTGCGTCGAACGTCAAGCTAAATATTTTTAAAAGTGATAAGGCCTGGGTGTCCCCGATTGTACATGGTTTCTTAATATTTTATTTTTGTTAAAGTAAGTTTGTAGGCTCGCGTATTTGCACTTTGGTCGCGACCCACATTTGGGAGTGCATTGACCAGCGACAGAGCAAAACGTAGGCATTTTTGTACATTAAAATAAAAATAAAATAAAATACGTTTATTTCAGGACACATATCCCATAAACACAAAAAAGAAAAAGAGAGTACCTATACACTAAAATAATATACATATATAAAATACACAATATTATATACTAATTTAACAATATTAATACACAATATCAATACACAATATCAGAAGGATCATCCCACCCCACACGCGACATGTCTACTGCAACAGTGTCGTATGTAGGGACAGTCTAACCTACCTGCTATCATCTATAGGACGGCATTAGAGCTGGCCCACACCCTGCGCACCAGGGATGCACTCCGCTTGCGCATGGTCGCGTAAAAGCAGTCAGTACGTGCGTCAGCAAACATACCCGATGCGCTGCAGAATCGGGGCAGCCCCAATATCGCCCTAATTGCGTTATTGTATTGTACGCGGAGGGCACTGTACTTACTTTGCGTATAGTCAGCCCACAGGCTGCAGGTGTATAAAGATGTGCAGTAAGATCTAAATAGGGTGATCTGAACTTCAGTTGAGCTACGTGCAAACCTGCGAGCTATCATGTTTGCTCTTATAGACACTGCCCTCCGCTCCCGCTCCATATCTGCACGATCCTTCAAGTCCGTTGTTACGACATGCCCCAGGTATTTAAATTGATTCACCCACTGTAACGGGACCCCTTCTAGATTCACAGAAGGTACATCTAGTGGGCACTTTGTACAACTCTTGAAGATCATGCAGTTACTTTTTACTACATTATATTTAAGACCGTGCTCAGCGGCATACTCCTCACATAACTTTAACAACTTCCTCAGCCCACAGACCGACGCGCTCAGCAGCACCATGTCGTCTGCGTAGCTTAAATTGTTGACGCAGACTCCGTCAATGTGACAGCCGACATGTTGACTGCTAAGCGCGACGATCAGTGCGTTCATATACAAGTTGTACAGAGTAGGCGAGGTCAGTGCACCCTGTCTCACGCCACATTGCATCCGATACTCTTCCGACACTGTACCCGCCCATCTGACGCTGTTGATCTGATGTGCGTACTAATACCTGAAGATGTTAACTAGGTCGCTGGGTAAGTTAATATTTTTTAGCTTTTTCCACAAGATATCATACGACACCAGATCAAAAGCTCGGGACAAATCAAGGAAACACGCATAAACCGGTGTTTTACGACTGGTGTAGTATCTGACGGTGTGCTTAAGACACAGTATAGCACTTTCAGTAGACAATAATTGTGGCCGAAAGCCAAATTGATTGTCGTGCAAAGTCACGTATTTATTTAACTGTGTATTAAGCACCCCATCAAACACCTTAGCCACTACCGTTGCAAGGGAAATAGGCCTATAATTATTCCTATCGGTAAGATCTCCGGTTTTGTTCTTCACCACAGGCACTACTATTGTCATCATTAACTACTTTGGAAGGTACGAGTGGCTTACACATAAAGAGTACAACATCGCTAGAACTCTAAATAAATGGGGACCAGCATTTTGTAGGTGCTCGATGCTGAGTCTGTCGTGGCCAGGAGATTTTCCTTTTGTCATACCCTTCACAATTTTTGAGATATCTTTGGTCTTGATGCTTGTCACCACCTGACCACTCAGAATCTCAGCATCGGGCACACCACCCGCCGTACTAATAGGAGATTGCACAGAGAAATGTTGCCTAAACAAATTTGCAATATTCCTATGATCATTGTTGAGCAACAATATTGACAGATATGTATGGTTCTAGAAAATTAAACTAGATGGCGCTGCAATATCTTTTCATGATTAATTGTTACGTGTTGTTCTTGCTGTGCCATTTACTTACTACTTAATAAAATCAGTATATTTATTATTTACCATCGCTTCATTGTTAAATAACCCAGAAACCAATAGGTTATGGGCCCAGGAGGTATCGTAATTGAAGTTGTAAGAAATATCAGCGAAGAAAAGTAACAATTGGGTTTTTTGAAGAAATTGACTAGATAACCTCAAAATGGATTCAATGCGGTCAATGAGTCTAGAAAAATTTGACGGAAATAATTTCCGACAATGGAAATTCCAGATAAAGTGTGCCCTAAAAGCAAAAGGGATCGACATATCAGTGCCTAAAGCATCTGAAAATAGCGTTGAGTGGTCAAAGAATGACGGCATGGCAATGTTCATTATAACATCCTATCCTATCAAATGGTTATCTAAAGGCATTCGAGTTTGCAGTAAACGGCAACGTTACCTACTATGGCAAAAACGACATAGACCCACAGATGAGAATAAACAACTTTTCAATAACTATACTCGTACATTTAAAAAAATTATTAAACTAACTCAGAGAGCTCAAAACAACTATCTTATCCAAAATTCAAAAAATAAGTCTAAAACGTCTTGGCAGATAATTAATAATAATAAAAAGATCAGAGAACCCATTTCACAAATAATAATACATGATAGGAAGATAACAGACCCAAGTAAAATAGCAGAAACGTTTAATAATTTCTTCATTGATCAAGTTACAGAAACCCCTAAAACTTCAAAGGATAATAAGCTTATAGTTGTACCGAACGCGCATTCAATGTTCATGTCTGCAGTTTCACCGCAAGATGTAATAAGAGTTATAAAATCTCTAAAAAACACAAAAAGCGCTGGCTATGATGGCATAACAACTCAAGTTATTAAATATGTTTCCAATATAATTGCTTCACCTCTTAGCCACATTATTAATGTTAGTATTTTAGCAGGAATATTCCCTACAAGATTAAAATCAGTAATAGTAAAGCCAGTTCACAAAGCTAATTGTAAAGAAGATATGTCGAATTATCGACCAATAGCTCTAATTCCGGTGTTCTCTAAAGTAATTGAAAAAATAATGTATAATTCTATCTATAGCTTCCTTACTAAATATAACTTACTTTGCGAAGAACAAAATGGGTTTAGGAAAAACAGAAGTATAAACATGGCTGTTTTCGACTTAATAAAAGTAATAATGAATAATGTCGATAACAAAACCCCTGTATGTTCTATATATACAGACATGTCCAAAGCTTTTGACCGTGTGGACCATGATATACTATTACAGAAGCTTAACGCCTATGGCATCCGAGGTAACGTCCTTAACTTAATAAAATCTTATCTGTGCAATCGTAAACAATACACAGAAATTTCTAAAATCCAAATTTGAAACTAAATATCTATTTCCTCCTAGAATAATTAAGTATGGTGTTCCTCAGGGGAGTGTTTTAGGACCTTTACTATTTTTAATTTATATTAACGATCTTCCACGCCATGTCCATCATCCCATGGTACTGTTCGCAGATGACAGCACAGCAATTATTGAATGTTTAAATAAAGAAATATATGAAAATGACATCAATAACACTATTAAAACAATAATCACCTGGCTTAATAATAACAATTTACTCATTAACATCACTAAAACTAAACTCATGCACTTCTATCAAAGAATATACCCAAAACACCTAAATGTTAATTTCGAGGGTCAATGTATAGGAACTGTAAATAATGCAAAATTCTTAGGTATACACATAGATAGCAAATTGACATGGAAGGCTCATGCCGACCATGTATGCCAGAAATTAAGCTCGTCTGCCTACGTACTATTCAATCTTTCGAAAAAAGTCAACAACAAGACAGCTTTAATTGCTTACCATGGTTTAGTAGTATCCATATTACGATTTGGGGTTATATTCTGGGGCAACTGCAGCGAAAGGGAGAATATATTCAAAGCCCAAAAACGTTGCATAAGAGCAATTTTCAATATAAAAGTCACCGATAGTTGTCTACCCATATTTAATTCACATAATCTGTTAACTTTCCCATGTATTTATATTTTAGAACTGTCTTTATTTGTAAAAACAAACCAACATCTATTCCCAACTTTAAACGAAACTCGTAGTAGGACAGTAACCTTAAGATCTCAATACCAACGCTTATTATATACAGGTGCACACAAAACTGCTTTATTACAGAAAAATGTTATTGGCATGGCACCTCTCATTTTTAATAAAATACCTGATAAAATAAAAGATGAACCACTAAGATTGTTTAAGAAATACCTAACTAAACTACTAATCGATAAATGTTACTATTCCATATCAGAATATCTAACCGATAAAGATATATAAATACCATCCATTCATCTTTAAAACTATTCATTGTATAATTGTTAATTTTTATTAAATATAGTTTATAATGACATAGTTATGAAGATTTTTGTAAGAGTTTTCTAATGTTATTTATTTCTACTATTAAGTGTTATCTTAATTACCAAATGTTAGTTTAATTTATAGTTTATAATAACAATGTTTGCATGCTAATGTTTCTATGGCAGAATGTATGGATCTTCAAATAATTTGTAAACACCTTATTTCTTACCTACATTCAAGGCAAATAAATGAATATTATTATTATTATTATTATTAACATCTTCAATGGATTTCAAGCAAATCACATTAATAGAAAATTGTGAAACTGCTATGGAAATAATGACAAAACTCGAATCAATATACGAACAAAAGAGTGAACTATGCAAAATGTTGATCCACGAGAAATTTTATCAATACAAAATGTCTACGAATGATAGTGTAGCTCAACACATTTCTAAAGTGGAATCCTTGGCCAAGCAGTTGAAAGAAAGCGGCGAAAGTGTTAGTGACATGGCGGTGATAACAAAAATACTTGGAACACTGCCTCATAAGTACAGATCACTCCGTCAAGCGTGGATGTCATTGGATCCAGCGCAACAAACTCTTGTCAATCTCACTGCTCGTTTGTTAGATGAGGAAGCTAGTCTACAGTGTGAAGAAGAGCAGGAAACCGCTCTTCTTGTGGCTAACAAAGGATGGAAAAATAGTCCAAAACAAAGCGAGCAGAATAGAAATGCTAGTGGTTCAAATCAAAATAAAACCACCAAACACAGATTTGAATGTTATAATTGTGGAAAACGAGGACATTTTTCTCGAGAATGTCGTGCTCCAAGGAAGTTTAAGTTCAGAAAACCTCAACAGGAAGGTGCAGATTTGCTAGCATTTAATGTAGAAACCAGTTTCAATGAAGCTGAAGAGAATGCTTGGATTTTAGACAGTGGTGCCTCCGCCCATATGACATACAGGAAGGAGTTCTTTGTAGAACTATTTGAATGTGACCAGAAATCATTGACATTGGGTAACAAACAGTCAGTAGAAGTGGTTGGCATAGGCCAGGTATTAATAAAGAGATATGTCAATGGACAGTGGGAGAACAGTGAACTGCGGGATGTCTTGTATGTACCAAAATTAAGAAGAAATCTGTTCTCAGAAGGTGTGATTATGCGTAGATCCTATATCATTATCAAGAAAGATTCTAGTGCTTTTATTTATAAAGGCAACAACTTGGTGATGTGTGCATCAATAACAGAAAACAATTTGTATGAGTTGAAAATAAAAGCTGTGATTCCAGAAACCTGTAACTTAGTTCATAGTGATAAAGATAACATTAAAATGTGGCATGAAAGACTGGGACATGTTAACCTAAAGCAAATCAAGAACATGAAT